>BLSH010251074.1:1846046-1881591 GCA_018402905.1 Glandirana rugosa
CCAGCCGTGTGCACGTATCCGGTATTCTTTTGCCGGCGGCGACGTATGATCTCTGGATTGGGGGTCAGTCCTTGTGGCACCGGTGTGGTTTTACCGACGGCCCGCGGGGTCCCCGGCTTGGTACGTCGGCCGGTGTACTTTTACCGCCGGTCTGCTGCCCTTTTACCGACGGCTAGCTAGAGGCTGGCGGGTCGTCGTGCTCCGTTCCTCCTCCCCCCGTCGATTCCGGGAACTGTGGGGGGGACCCTCGCTGTCGCGTCGTGGCCTCCCCCCCACTTCGTTTGTGTCAAGGGCCTTAGCTGCCCCCCTCCTCCTTGCCTCGTGCTGCTGGGCGGTCGGAGATCGATCGGCAGCCATTTTCCCGTCGTCTGGCCGCCATTTTCATGTGGCCGGCTGCATGGTTCGGCCCCTGGGGCGCCCGGCAGCCATTTTGGTGTGGCCACGGTGTTCCTGACTGGGGGTTAGGTCTCTAGTATGCAGCGGCGGCCGTTTTCTTATGGCCTATGCACGTGTGCCGACCTGTGAGTGTGGGGGGCGGTCCCTGTGGATTCTGGCACCATTTTACCCCCGCACACAGCACGCAGAGCTCTCCTGTGGGACAGCAGCAGAAGCAGTGGCAAGTGTGGAGGACAGGCGGGCAAGGCAGCGGCGGACAGCAGCGGGCACGGTTCCTCTCCTGGTCAGTTGAGCGGGCAGGTGGTGAGTCCCTCCGGGGTTACCCTCCTGTAGTAAGTCCTGCGCAGCGTTTTTGGGTGGGGGGTACCTGGTCTCCTGGTACCTAGACCTCAGTTAGGTGGCATGTTACCAGGGTGGGTGTCGCAATGGCAGCCGATGCGGATGCTTCCCCAACAGACCTCTCTGTAGTTGCAGCCAGCGCCTCAGGGACTGTGATCCCTATTGACGCTCTGTTGGCGGTCCTGGAGTCCTTCCTCTCCCGGGTAGAGATAAAGCGCCCCCTACCTCCCCCCTCTTCTGGTGAGGATTCAGACCCTGACGGGGGCTCCACCATGATGGGGACCCCCTTGAGCTGCCGGATGGTGTGGCCCTGGATTCTACTAATAGTGAGGCAAAATCTGCGGCGGCCACTGCTGCATACGAGAAGGCACTAGTCAGCGCCCTGATCACAGTGGTGCGTGAAACCCTGAAGTTGGATGATACAGCGGGACCCTCGCAGGAGGCCCCCTTCCGCTTCGGGTGACATTAACCAGCCCGCAGGGCTAAGGTTTTTTCCTATGTGTCTTACCTGGATAAATTTGTCTACAGAGACTGGGAACGGCCTCAGAGCTCCCTTCCCATACTCAAACGTTTCTCTGTGTGCTATCCCTTCGAGGACAGCCTGTTAAAAAAGTGGCCATCACCCCTGTGGTTGATCCCCCTGTGTCTCGCCTGAACAAGGCGACCACGATCCTGGTGGAAGGCACGCCGATCCAGGTTTTTTCTGGCAGGGTCGGCCATGCGGCCTGTTGTGGCATGTGCTCTGGTGTCACAGACACTCACAGAATGGGAGAAGCTGTTACACTGCAATATGAGTGATGCTAAGGTTCCCCCTGCTTGTGTGGAACTTGCTGAACCGCTTGTCCAGGGGCTTACGTATCTGTACGATGCAGCCCTGGATACAACCCCCCTGATCTCCAAATTGTCCATGTCTTCGCTGGTGGTCAGGCGGTTGCTCTGGCTGAAATGTTGGCGGACCAAACATCTAAGAAGGCCCTGACGGACTTGCCTTTTCAGGGTGGGGGGCTCTTTGGAGCCTCCTTGGATGAGATTATTAAGGATCTCACGGGAGGAAAGAGTACCTTTCTCCCGGAGTCCAGGAAGAGTATGGAGTCCCGACGCAAACCGTGTCCCTCCTTTACTGCCCACAAACGGCTTTTTCGTCCCTTCCACTCCTCGGACAAGGGCTCAAAGCCAGCCAAGGCCCCCGCGGGTGGACAGAAGCATCCCTGGCAGCGCAAGCCCGAAAAGCCAGAGGACAAGTCGTCCTCCGTGTGTAGGGCTGTCCACACTCGCACTTCGGGTGGGTGGACGTCTCCTGAGGTTTGTGGACCGGTGGACTTCCCGCATTTCGGACCGCTGGGTGTACGAGGTGATCTCATCGGGGTACAGAATAGAATTTTGTTCCCATCCTCCGGACAGGTTCTCACCTCCAACTTGCAACTGCCCGCTGGCAGGCTGCAGGCCCTGTTTGGGGCGGTGCAGGGCCTACTCTGTCAAGGGGTAGTGGTCCCCGTTCTGCGTGCGGAATGTTTCTCTGGGTTTTACTCCAACCTGTTTGTGGTCCTGAAGAAGAATGGGGTCCGCCCGATTCTGGACCTGAAGGCCCTCAACTGTTTTGTGCGTGTACGAAGGTTCAGGATGGAGTCTGTCCGCTCTGTGGTAGCAGTTCTGCACCAGGGCAATTTCCTGGCTTCCCTTGACATCAAAGATGCGTACCTGCATGTTCCCATATGTGCTCCGTACCAGTGCTTTCTGCACTTTGCGGTCGGAGAGCATCACTATCAGTTGTGGCTTTCCTGTTTGGCCTGGCCTCTGCGCCTCGGGTCTTCACCAAGCTGTTAGCCCCGGTTCTGGCTCTTCTGAGACAGAGGGGCATCACAGTGGTGGCACATCTGGATGACCTTCTCCTGCGAGCAGAGTCGGCTCCAGCACTCAAGGACAATGTGACGATTGCCTTGCACACTCTGCAGGAGTTTGGCTGGGTGATCAGTCATCCGAAGTTGGTGATGACTCTGTCTCACTGCTTGGAGTATCTGGGTGTGATTCTGGATGCGGCCCAGGCAAAGGTCTTCCTTCCACCATCCAAGTGACAGATGCTTCAGTTGGCGGTTCGGTCCCTGCTGTCCCAGAGGTGGTCCTCCCTACGCTTTTGCATGCGGGTCTTGGGCCTCATGGTGTCCACCTTCGAGGCGGTACCATATGCCCAGTGTTGCCCCTGTGTTCTGCAACAGGAGATTCTGCGAAAGTGGGACAAGTCCCCCTCATCCCTGGATCGGTTGATCAGGGTGGATCACCGGACCAGGACTTCGCTTCTCTGGTGGATGCTGGCTCCGGCCCTGCGGTTGGGGAAGTCGTTCCTCCCCCTCCATTGGATGGTGGTCACGACGGACGCCAGCCTGATCGGCTGGGGAGGCGTCCTGGGGCTGTTGTCAGCCCACGGACGGTGGTCTCCGGAGGAATCTCGTCTCCCGATCAATGTCTTGTAATTGCAGGCCATGGTGCTGCCTCTCCCATTGGACGAGGAGGCTGCACGGGTGCCCTGTCCGGATTCAGTCGGACAATGCCACGGCCGTGGCATATGTGAATGACCAGGACAGGACAAGGAATTGGCTGCGGCCTTAGAGGTAGCTCACATTCTGCGGCGGGCAGAACTCCACGTACCGGCAATCTCTGCCACCCACATTCCGGGCGTAGAGAATTGGCAGGCGGACTACCTCAGTTGTCAGGGATTGGACCAGGGAGAGTGGACCCTGCACCCGGCCGTGTTCCATCAGATTTGTCTGAGGTGGGGTACTCCAGACGTGGACCTTCTAGGGTCTCATTTTAATCGGAAGGTGCAGGCCTTCGTGAGCAGGACAAGGGATCCCCTAGTGGATACCCTAGTAGCTTCGTGGGCTCGATACCGGCTCCTCTACACCTTTCCCCCTCTCAAGTTGCTTCTGTGCCTTCTGCGCAGAATAGAAACGGAGGGCATACTGACCATTCTCATAGCTCCAGATTGGCCAAGGCGTCCTTGGTACGCTGACGTAGTTCAAATGGGGGTGGACGTCTGCTGGCAACTCCCGCTTCGCGAGCATCTCCTGTCCCAGGGGCCTTTCTTGCATCCTGCTTTACCCTCGCTGGCTTTAACGGCCTGGCTGTTGAATCCCAGGTGTTGAGGGTCTCAGACCATGCTTAAGGCACGTAAGGCCACTTCCAGGAAGATTTTTAACCTCACCTGGAGGGCTTATATCGCCTGGTGCGAGAATGGGGGGTGGAATCCCCGATCTTTTTCGGTATCTCGGGTTCTGGCTTTTCTGCAGAAGGGTCTCGATCAGAAGCTGGCGTTGAGTATGATCAAGGGTCAGGTTTCTGCCCTGGCGATCTTTTTTCAGCGACCTTTGGCGACGCATTCTTTGATCCGTACTTTTCATGCAGGGGTTTCGACATGTCGCCCCCCAGGTACGGTCGCCTCTGGCGCCACGGGACCTCAATTTGGTACTGTTGGTCCTTCAGAAGCCGCCCTTTGAGTATATCAGGGAGATATCGCTACAATTGCTTTCGCAAAAGGTGGCTTTCCTGGTAGCCATCACATCCGCTCAGCAGGTGTCTTGAGTTAGCGGCTCTATCATGTAGGTGTCCGTATCTGGTCCTACACAAGGATAAACCGGTTCTGCGACCATCACCTTCTTTTATGCCGAAGGTGGTGTCATCTTTCCATATCAATGAGGACATTGTCCTTCCTTCACTCTGGCCGTGTCCCTCTCAACCTAGGGAGGTTGCCTTGCACTCCCTGGATGTTGTTCGGGCCCTGCGGGTGTATCTGGCGACCACAGCCTCTTTTCGAAGGTCGGATGGCCCACACAAGGGTCTGGCGGCCTCGTCGGCCACTATTTCACGTTGGATTAGACAAACTGTGACCCGAGCCTATGCTGTTAGGGGTCTGGAACCTCCTTTCCCGGTCACGGCTCACTTTACCAGGGCGATTAGCACTTCCTGGGCTTTTCGATATCAGGCGTCTGTGTCTCAAGTGTGCAAGCAGCGACTTGGTTCTCTGTGCATACCTTCTCAAAGTTTTACAAAGTTGATGTTTTAGCATCCTCGGATGCTTCGTTTGGCCGCAAAGTTTTGCAGGCGGATTTGTGAGACACGTGTGGTTCCTCACTTAGGGTTCGGTTGGGTGTAGTTCTGTTCTGTTCCCCACCCCTCATTTTTGGCACTGCTTTTGGACGTCCCACTTAATCCTAAGAATCGCTGTGCCTGTCGACTAACAAAAGAGAAAACAGGATTTTTTGGCTTACCGTAAAATCCCTTTCTCTGAGTTTGTCGACAGGCACAGCACCCACCCCTCTGAATGTTGCACTGCTTGTTACGAACTGAGCTAGCAGAGCTGGGTGTGGGTTTATCTGCCAGTGGGGACTGCCCCCTGGGAGGGGCTGTGTCTGTTACTGTTCTTTTTGCTGTTAGAACTGCCTGTTCTGCCTAGTAAACTCCGGAAGAGGGCAGTATAACCCACTTAGTCCTAAGAATCGCTGTGCCTGTCGACGAACTCAGAGAAAGGGATTTTACGGTAAGTCAAAAAATACCATTTTTTTCTCATCTTTTATTGAAGAAAAAGACAAAACTCTGAAAGATGTAATCCTTCCCTACATTATTCAAAAATCAAAAAAAAAATGCTTTGGTCTGCCTTTTAGATGCACTTTAAGCATAGCGTGTTAAAGACCATTCTAAAGTCCTGTTTCAGTTTTGGTGAAGTCCAATTGGTTTAATCATCCACCGGCTTCTTAACTCTTGAGATTTTTACACTCAATGTTTGGTCTGCAAAACCATACATTTTTAAAACAGTTGTTTTCTATGTGTCCTTGCAGTGACTTGCGATCTTCCTGTGCAGTAAACTGCAGGTCACTGCAGTAGGGCTTCGGTGTACATACACATACTAAGGACAATTTAGACATGCGTCAATTAACTTACCGGCATGTATTAGGTGTGTGGGAGAAAAACACAGCTCCCGGATGAAATGCACACCAGCACAGGGAGGATGTGCAAATTCCATACAGATAGGATGCTGAGGCAGACTCAAACTGAGGACTGCAGTGCTGCAAGGCAAAAGTGCTGACAGCTAAGTCAATGTGGTGTTGTAATATATTTTCTTGGCACATTAAATAATGCTTGAAGTTCAACCAGGGGCTTATTCTATTTGAAAATAAATTGGACATATGTTTTTTTCCTGTTAACATTTTGATTTTTTTCGCAAGTTGATTGTGATTCCATGTCCCTCCCGTCCTCCTGTCCACACAGGATAACCCCACAGTAGTTGTTGAAGATTTACGTTTGTGCACAGTAAAACACTGTGAAGACATTGAGAGACGCTTCTGCTTTGAGGTGGTTTCACCTACTAAGTAAGTATATCTTTCAGGTAAGATTTTGCTTTTTTTTTTTTTTTTTTTTTTTTTTTTTTTAATGGCAACAATACCAGCAGTTTCACACACTGGCTGCCTTGAATAGTCTTCACCAATAAGCTAGATTCATCTTTTTGGGTCAACATTTTATGAGTGAGATCTATTGTATTCCTTTTTAGAATTTTACAGAGTGCAGCAAAGATGTTTGTAAAAATATGCAAAGGTATTATTTTCTCTTTAATTACTAACTGGTCTTAAGGAATTTCACCTTGTGCCGTATTATTAATACACACTTGAATTAATGAGCTGCATATAAAAACAGATCCTATGCAATAAAAAAAAAACATTTGATGGTATGTTCCTGTTCCTGTCTCGGATATTTTTCTGTGTACAATTTGCTTGTAAAGATGCATGTTTTTATTAATCTTGTACTTTTTCTTCCTGTCCAGGAGCTGCATGTTACAGGCTGACTCTGAGAAGCTGCGACAGGCTTGGATAAAAGCTGTGCAAACAAGTATAGCTACAGCCTACAGAGAGAAGAGCGATGAAGCAGAGGTTAGCAAAAAATTAGTTGCATAACTTTTCTGTCTTTACGTCCCTAGGTCTTTAAAGCATGACTAAAGTAAAAAAAATTTTCACAGAGATGAAACCTTTTTATAGAGTAGGGCATGATTAACACGAAGACCTTTTTTTCTTTGTGTCCCATTTGGGGCAATTCCCTCACAGCCTGTACTGGAGACACAGAAGGTCAGAGGAAATATTTCCAGAGTCAGTGGAACTCAACCTCGTCCTGCCCACCCCACCAGCCCTCTGGCAATCATGTGACCCTGGTACTGACACCAACTGTTATTTAGCCTGAGCTGAGAGCTTGCTTTGACAGCTCAGTCTTTGTGCTGGAAGCATACTCTCAAGCACATAAACATTGGCCGCCCAGTGAAACGTGGGCATTAAAGCCTACCCATTTAATGCCACATGTGTTGGGTGGTTGTAAAGGGGTTAAAGGATAAGATCACCTTTTGGAACATGTTAAATGTTCCAACAACTGCAGTCTCTCCTCCCTCCCAGTGACAACTAGTGGGCATCTTCTTTGGGTGTCTGCTGTCACTGTTTGAAAATAATGCGTCTGCGCAGGGCTCCGCTTGCCCGGCATTGTTGTTTATTCACAGAGTTCCGTGAATGGGAAACTACAAGTACGACAGCCTTTGCAGCTGTTGGCTTGCAGTTCTCAATGAACTACCTTGGCGCTGTTGAGCACTCTAGTAGTTCATTGTCTCTTCCTGTCAATGTGTAACTGCCTGCCTGTATGAGGTATGAGCAGACTGATACACTGAGAAGTTTGTAGGAGTCCTGCATGGTTCCCGTGATCTGCCAATCACTGGTACAATGCTTTTCAGGCTCCCAAGTAAAAAAAAAAAAAAAAAATCCCATTTTTCTACCTGCAAAAAGATATGCTTTTTTTTTAACAGTTGTCAGTGGAACAAGTGTCCTCATTTTCCACTGTTCAGACTTCAGGCAGTTATGGGGGCCTTAAAATCACAAGGTTGGGCTGCATTTTTAGCTCCCCTCCAAGCTGTAAAGGATTAAAAATAAATAAAATTTAAAAAATAAAATTTCTTTCCTAAGTTGTGGTAGCATAAAATGTAATTTTAGGGTGAGGTGCATGCCTAAGCTTTATAGTGTATTAAGACTTCTTGAACAGTCCACCTTAAAGACAATTCTTAGAGTCTGCTAAACAAATATTCTGTATTCTCGAACAAACATTTCTCCAATGTGAACCTGTTGAATCTATCCATGATATCTGGTAGCTGTGAATTTTTTTGAACAAGAATTTAAAAGCTAGTTGCTGACTGCCTAATTATACAGCAAAGATAAAGGTATAATCATACAGTGCAAATGGTTAACTACCCGATAGTTGCTCCCCTTTATTATCAAGCAAAAAGCCCTTAGCATAAAAGGGATTATTCTAAATGAGTAGACAATGTGTGTAGGGAGTTATCCTGCCAGGGTATAGGTGTGAACTATTCTCATTTAGACCAACACAATCCAGGAATAGTATCTAAGTAACTGTTCCAATATTGAACTACATGGCATTCACACCCCTTTGATATTAAAGCATAAGCTCCTGCTGAGAAAGGAAGTATGGCTTTGTCACAGTGTCCATGGCTGTCTGTTGGGTGCTGCCTTTTATAACTCATGGCTGTAGTGTGTGTGTGTGTGTGTTACAGACTGTAACACACTACAGCCATAACAAAGTCAGCACCCAACAGCCATGTGACACTGTGACAGAGCCATACAGCACCTACTGTGTTGTGTGATTGCCATAATTCTGATTATCTTATGAACAGTGCAATGCTACTTTACACTTGTGTTTTGCGGGGCGAGGGCAGATAATACATGCAGCTGAGCTGTGTTTTTTACCCCCCCCCATTACACCCCTTTAACCCCTTTACACCCAAGAAACCCATATGTGCGGCAGCAAAAAGCTGGGCTTTAACATCCACGCACTGATACATATGCATCGCTGGGTGTGCAATGCGTTTTGTGGTGAGGCCAGGGGCAGTCAGTGTTGAGGGTGGGGTCGAACAGGGCACCCTATCAGGTAGGCTGTACGGGGCCCCACAATTTTTAACAGCAGTCCTGCTCATTGATGATGATTTCGATGAAGTCGCCAGAAAAATGTTTGTGTTCATAGATGGCAAACTTAACAGTATAATTTTACAAGCAACTATAATCAAAACACAATTCTCTATTTTGAGTGGAGTGGTCGGGGTCTATTTTGTTCACCAAGTCTTTACTGCTATGTTGATTCAATTTTATACCTCTACATCAACATTCTAGTGACAATATTTTCAAAGACAATTGTGGGAATCAAATAACACAAGCTTACATACTCGCCTAGATGTCTGCAACATGGATCTGATGTTGTATCCCGCTGGCTCTACAGAGAGAACTGAGCGATCAAAGACTGCTGATCACTCAGCTTTTGGGTCCCCTCTGTGCTCTGCCCCTCCAGTGCTCACTTGAGCACCGAACTGTGGAGGGGTGGGAGCAGCTGACTCAGGCTCTCAGTGGCGCACTGAGAGGCTGAGCCAGCTGCTGGTCAGGCATCTGGGCGAATCCCAACATCCTTGTCAGGATCCCTGCAGAGCCTGGACCGGCTCTGTGGCATCAGCCTCTGTGGGCTAAATCTAGGAGAAATATGGCCAAGAGAGCTTTGGTTATACTTCTCCTTTAAGACAAGTAACTATTGTCGCCACCGTAAGTAAGTTCTCCATTAATTCGTATGGAGTTACCAGAGGGCTCCTTTACAGAAAAGTTACATTTTCTTTCCTCTAGTGAATTTTGTATACTGTATGGTTACATGGGGGAAATCCTAACCGCATGGCTGAAAAGCAAGAGAAAAACACGCAGGTGGACTTTGTTGACCTCTCTTAAAAATACTACTTACCTGGTTGTCACTACGGTTTTAGTATTTTAAGTCACTGACCTGGAAAAAGTATGCAGAGATTGACTTCTGACATATTGATCTGCATACTTGTAAGTAATGGGGACAAAGTTTTATTTAATTTCCAGAGCTTTGAAACGCCAAAATGTGTGCATATTGTAATGATATGAACTTTTTATTGTTACAGAAAGCAGATAAGAATCCTTCCATATCGAACACTAGCCCTGTAACTGAGACAAAACTTGTTAAAGGGGAGAGTGCTCTGCAGAAGGTGCAGTGTATACCTGGTAATACAAAGTGCTGTGACTGTGGCCTACCAGAGCCTCGTTGGGCTAGTATTAACCTAGGTATTACCTTATGCATCGAATGTTCAGGAATTCACAGGTAAGCAGAAAGAGGATTCCTTCTAAATAGTCTTTTATGTAAAGAGAGTTCTAATTTTCAATGTTATTTGAGTTGCCTGTTTAAGGTTATGTAGGCTGCATATTATTTGAAAAATTTGTAGCATTAATAAGTTAATTTTTTCAGTGATTAACATGCCATCTTTAAAATCGTTAAAGAGGGCAAGAAAAATGTATTGTACAAAGTAAAGCATGAAGAAGAATTCATCAGGCAGCAAATGGCACCATTCAGTGATATTTGGTACACTGTATTTGTTTCGCAAACAGTACGTCATGCTCTAGTTTTCTTTTATCTTAACCACAAGGATTGTATCTATTTAATCTGCCCTGTAACTTTTCACCAACCAGGAAAGGCATAATACACAAGGTCATAGTCCAGGACATCTAGTCTGTAAAACAGCTACATAGCTTAGAATTCTTAAAGTGACGTTTTCTTCAGTTCCTGTGGCAAAGGCAAAGAATGAAGTGGCAGTACAGATCTGTGAATCTGTTTTCTGTGGAGGCCCATACGTACCACACCGCACATTTTTTTTTTGTGTATTAATCAGCACATTCAAAATGAATGGGCTGCATTACACCTCGGCACATAAAAATGTTATGTTTGCTGCATTATTTGCAGCGCAGCGCAGTGCATGTGCATTGTGTTGCCATTCAAAATAAATGGCACTCCAATGAACCAATCCATGTGCAGTACCTTATCGCACCGTGCATTAACATGACTGTTTTACCACACGCACATGTGTTAAAAGGCAATAAGGGTGCAAATGGCTTGATGGCATTATCTTGTAGTAGCCTTGTACTAGGTAAGTAAACTTGTACTGATTGCATGAATAATGCATCGCTTAGATTGTTTACTCTAAAGCAAATTTCTATTATTTAGAAAACTTTGTAGTTTGCTATTGCATACCTTCTTAAAACCTGGATTCTCTGACTCATCTTTGAGTGACTGACCTGGAACACGTATATATTTCATTTTGGGCCAATGAATCAGAAAGTGTAGCTTTTGGATTAGCAGGACCACCAGACATCTTGCACCTTCAGATGATCAGCAATGACAGACCGCATAATTCTGTCAACACAGGTTTACTTTAGACAAAACCCCTTAGTGGCAATCTAAAACTACACATTTCCAAATAATGCAGGGTTTAAAGTGGTTGTAAACCCAAAAAACAGAATGTAAAATTAAACAGTTCATCTATTACAGCATAACAGCACAACTCACTTGTCCTTAGTCTGGTTGTGAAACAAGCAGCCTGTCAGCTCCAATTCACCTCACTTTGATAAAAAAAAAAAAATCTCAGCTCCAGAACAAAAAAAAAAAAAAGAAATGGCACCCCCCCCCTCACCTTTGATTGACAACATTTTGAGGAGTCTCATGCTAAGCTGAGCTAGTGTGTTTGCCAGGGGAGAGCACTGACGGAGAAGCCCAATGATATCACAGCACACCCACAGACCAGAGTTTTTCAGAGGGCTGTGCAGGCATTGGGATGAGAAAACTGAGTTAAAACGAATGCGCTTTGGATTTGTATTACAAAGGCTAAAACATGGTGCATGTCTTTGCTAATTGCTGCACATTAGGTTTACAACCACCTTAAGTAATGAAATAAATCCTTACTTTGTTTTTAGATATGCTGTAAATACCAATATTTGGTGATGTGTTAAAGCATAGTTCCACCCACAAAAACTTCTTTACATTTTTCAAGTCCTCTAATCGATATGAATCACATTTGGAAAAAAAAATTATACTCACCATAAGTGCCCTGTTGCTATGTGGTCCCTGTAGTCTTCCACTTCCTGTTCCGCGGCGCTCTACATCACTTCCTGCCTCGCCTGGGCTCCTGGGAGATGTGAGTCATCATTTCCCAGGAGTCAGTGGGCAGCACTGAAACTATAAACTATCAGCGCTGCCCGAGATCAGGAGGTGCATGCTGATTACCCAGCATGCACCTTATCCAGGAAGAAGGTGCGAGTGGGCTTCAGGTGCCCACAATCAAAATGGGAACGCTCAGGGACACGAAATTCAGCAAAGCAAGACCGGAAAAAATATTTATACTAATCGGAATGAAATATAGCAATACTGTGATTTTACTTATGTATATAGACTGAGGGGATACAGGAAAAAAAAAAATGTGGGAGGAACTCTGCTTTAACCTATATCATTGCAGTTGTGTAGTGTTTTGACTATGTTTGTTTGAACCTCATTTATTTTTTATATTATGGCTTTTTGTATGGAAGGAGTCTTGGAGTTCATTTTTCAAAAGTGAGATCTTTAACGCTGGACACCTGGGAGCCTGAGCTGCTAAAGGTATTAAACAACATTGCCATAGATACTAATGTATATACTGTAGCTTGTGAGGTGGGAACCTTGACTTTGTATGGGATAAACAGCACATACAGCTACCACACACAAACACACTCATGCCAGGTATACACACCTAGCGGGCTGAAAAAACAAAACAAAACTGAGGAGCTCACTGTACTAACAATGTTCTATTAGTACAACAATCTCCCCGCTGAGCTATTGTGTTGTGACTGGGAAACCGTCCACCCGTCAGAACACACCAGTCAGCGTTCGCAGCCATTGGCTGAGAGTGCTAATCGGCTGCTGGTTTTCCAGCATGCTTTTTCGACAGAAGCTGGTAGAGAGATCAGCTTCTGTCAGACAAGCACCTATACACACGGGCCAAATGTCGGCCGGTTTCTACTGTACCGGCTGATTTCAGCCCATGTGTACAGGGCATAACTCTCTCTAAGGCTCGGTTCTCCCCGCATTTGCTTGGACACGGCAGCCCTCTTTTTTGACCCTGCATTTCCCACACCCGCGATTGCGCTGTAGGCTGAAATGTGTGGGGCCCTGTGTGCCTTGCAAGAGCAGGTCGATGTGGCTGTGGGAATCAATGCAATTCCCATACCCACAACCAGAACGCATAGTGCGGGCTAGTGTGAGCCTAGCCTTAGACCAGTTTGAAAACAAATTAACATATTTGTTTGTCACCATTCTGCAAATTTCCCCACTCTGCTATCAGCCTGTCATTTGTCAGGAAGGGAAATGATTTCTCTCCAACAAAGACACAAACAGTAATAAATACACTTTCTCAGTATAGCAGAGAAGGGCTTGAACATCTGTCTCTGGTTGTTCCCTGCCTTTCTTCCCACTGAAATGATTATTCCTCACTTCCTGTCTCTGCAGTAATGGGAAAATGGCAAATATAGAAGACGCACACCACTCCAGGACCACAGTGGATTTTGCAGTAAAATGCCCCTTCCCTTTAAAATCCCCTTATATTATTAGGTATGAAATCTACCTGTTAAAAAAAAGAAAAAAAAAAGTTTAGTGTATTAGTCTGTCGGCTCCAGTAGACTGAGAATCCTTGGGCTGGTTAACTCTGCACTTAATCCTTCACACACTACGGTAGCTGCCATCCCATATGTTGATGGAAAGGAGAACTGTCCACAGCATCTGCTGTTGCAATTCTGTGAGACGTGCTGTTATGGCCAGACATGATTGTAACAGATTTTTAAAAGCGGTGGCCCTCACAACTAACCCTTTCGCTGCCACCGACGTAGTAATTTTGTAAGTAGCAGCAGGGGGTTTTACACACGCACTCTGCGTAAATGCATGTAAAAGTCACAAACTGACTGCCGGCTTTCAGATGTATTTTGTCCGGTGGATTATTTCAATGGACCCTTGGAATGGGCACCCATCCATATCCTTCCGGCCCCCATTGTTTCTTGGCTCCACCCCCATGTAGTACACTTGAACATAAACGCATGATTGCTCTCCGCGTGTTACCCTGCATACAGAAGAGCGCTGTAATTCTAGGGTCATCATTTTCAGCTAACTCTAAACTGATGATCAATAAAGGCTTTTAAAGCATTGCTTGTGAAAAATTTATTGTACTTAAGTTTGTTGCTACTTCTCGCCGGCACACACACAATTTAAAGACTTGACATGTTTGGTATCTATTTACCCGTTCAACCTCATCTTTTAGGTTTTACCAAAATAATAATATATTGTGTTTGTGTGCATTCCAATGAACTAGTGTTATTTTGTTTTTTTTTTTTTTTACAGGAAATGTGCTTTGCAACATATTGCATTGCACTAATATTTAGTGACAAAAAATTTAAACTATCACCTTTTTCAGGTTGTGGTTTTCAGTAAATATATATGATCTTTGGGGGCTTTTAACTGAACTATTATCTAACTACATTTTTACAAGTGTACAAAAAAATGCAAAAAGGGCTGGCAACAAAATGTTTAACCACCTGCTTCCCAAGCCTATTCTGACACTTCTTTCCTACATGTAAAAATTTTTTTTTTGCTAGAAAATTATTTAAAACCCATAAACATTTATATGTTTTTTAAGCAGAGGCCCTAGAGAATAAAATGATGGGTGTTGCATTTTTTGTCACGGTATTTGTGCAGCGTTTTTTTTTTTTTTTTTTTTGGTCAAAATTCACTTTAATGCATTTTAGTGCACACAAACACAATATAATACAAAATTTTCTGGTAAAATTTAAGATATGCTGTGTAAGTCGATACCCATCATATCACGCTTTAAAATTGTATATAGCTGTAGAACAGTGCTAAACTACATTTACATATATGTGTGGGACTGACACGTACGTTCACCGTTGTGCAAAAGCACGGGAGGATGGGGGGAGCTTTAAAATATTATTTTTGTTATTTTGTTTGTTTGTTTTTTTACACTGTCTCTTTAATTTGTTTTATTTTTTATCACTTTCATTCCTGTCACAAGGATTGTAAAAATCCCTTGCGACAACAATCAGCAGTGACCGGTCCTCTTTACTAAGACATCTGGGGTCCATCAGACCACAGATGTCTCCTTTGCCCTTAACGGCATCAGATCAAACCAAGATCGGTCTGATCTGATGCATGTACGAGCTAGTAATAGCTTGTAAACAAAAGACTGGAACTGGAAGTGACAAAATACTGGCCTCTTCCTGTTCCTAATACCGTAAAGTTGACCGGAGATGATCTGGTCTATGAAAACCTCTATAGTAATTCAGGGGAACCGCCAGCCTCAGTGCCGTTATGTCAATATAGCCAATTCATCAAAATCTCCAATTATGTCACTTCCGGGTACTGTAAACCGTACATAATTGGAGATTTTGACGACTTGCAGTTTTGACACAACACCGGGAACCATATACACTCCAGTACATGGTATTATGAGCAGATATTGTTAATCCTCTCCACTATTAACCAACAAAATGGCCGCCTCCGCAGCGGCGACAGCTTTTTCATCGCTACTCGATGTTGTGTAAAAACAGCAAAATCTTAGTGTACCAGAGTGGACACTGTTCTCGGTGTTGTGTCAGAACAGCAAGTCGTCAAAATCTCTAATTACAGACGGTTTACAGTAACCGGAAGTGACGTAATTGGAGATATTTTTTTTAATTGGCTTTATTGACAGAACACCAGTCTCCCTGATTGCACTGGAGAGCCCGTAGAGGCACCAGAGTGCAGCGGGGGTTGGACTGGGGGGTGGGGGAGTGTTGGGACTGGGGACTACTGTAAAACCAATTCAGCGGCTACTTAGCTGCTAGGATGGCTTTTACATAAAAGGGAATAGCAGTCTGAAGAAAAAGAAAAAATACTGGGATGATGCTAGGGATGATGCTAGTAGCTGCAGGCATCATTCTGGTACAACCACTTCTACCAGAGGACGTACAAGTACATCCTATGGAAAGGAAGTGGCTAAAGGTGTTGCAGTGTTTTATGATGCTCCAGCAGACACACCCATAATGCCAAGTATTGTATATACTCGCGTATAAGCCGACCCGAATATAAGCCGAGGCACCTAATTTTACCACAAAAAACTGGGAAATCGTATTGACTCGAATATAAGCCTAGGATGGGAAATGCAGCAGCTACTTGTAAATTTCAAAAACAGAAAAGGCTTCATCCTGACAGATACCCTGCAGCAGCCGGCAGGAGAGGGGGGCTGGAGGGGCGCAGCAGAAAGAAACACACACATATACACAAACATATATACACACACATATACATGCACACACATATACATACACACATATACATGTACAATTGCAGAAAGCCTTTTTAAAAATGGCATTACCGTCTTCTCTTCCTGCCGGGTACTGCACTGTAGGAGGAGACAAAGAGCACAGCACACACTGCTTTCACTTTCACTATAGTTAGTTACTCACCTAAGTATAAGCCGAGGGAGGCTTTTTCAGCATAAAAATGTGCTGAAAAACTCGGCTTATACTTGAATATATTCGGTAGTTTAAATGCATTTATATTTCCACTTGGTAAGGTTTTACAATCTGGCAACTAACATTTTTACACAGAAGGAATTTATAATTTGTTAAATACCAAATATGACATAAATCAAATGCATATATATCGCTTAGATCTAATGTCTTCCATCAGCCTGCTGAATCTTGTAATATAAGTGGGTCTGTCTGATTGTTACACTTCTAGATAAGAAAATAACAATGTTTACTGAATGGATTAGGTATAGATTTTTCGGTAAACCAGGGAGTTTACTGCTTTAAACTGCTCTGCCACACGATTTCTGATATGCAATGTTCACAACAGGTCAAATTAGAGGTATTTTGAAGATTCTGACTAATTGAGGTTTATGCCTTTGCTGCATTCCTTCTTAGCATGTCTTTGTTCTGTCAACAGTGCTTAAAGCTGATCTGTATCATATCGAAATGTGTCATCTTCTCTGACTACCACACAAACATCAGATTTAAATCTGACTGTGTTGTTACTGGCTTAAAGTAGTTGTGTGTCCCCCCCTTATACTTACTTGAGCCCAATCCTGATTCAGCGCTTTGCATGAGAGCAGAAATTCTCCTGGCTCTGTCTCTCCTCACTGCACAGATTGATAGCAGCGAGAGCCATCTGTGATCAGGGAGCGGGTGGCGGGGACAACCTGCCGTGATTGTGTCAATGGACGCAGACAAGGTGGCTCAGGAGCGAGTCCACACCAGTGCCCCCATAGGAAGCAGCTTCCTATGGGGGCACTCGCTGAAGAGGAGGGCCCAGAGCACCTTCAGGGGACCCGAAAAGAGGAGGATCAGGGCTGCGCTGTGCAATACTTATTTCATTGTTTCACCATGTTTGCCATTATTCCAATGTTCCTCTTGCTCTCTGTATAATATGAAGGTGAAGAACTTTTACATTCAGTATTTATCAAGCTAGGCTTCAAAAGGATGCTGATTATTTTGGTGGGATAAGAATCAACATCTTGAGTAAGCAAAGAAGCAGTAAAAATGAAATGCAGTTCATGAAACCGCTGCTTTAAATGTGGTATCTGAACGGTACACACAACTCTGTTTCTGTAGAAGCTCAACCTATGATCCCCAACATATGTCTTATATTTATTTATTTTTGTATTTTTCTAATAGCTGATGTGTGAACTTGGGAATGATGTTATCAATAGTATATATGAAGCTCAAGTGGACAAAATAGGTGTCAAAAAGCCTCAGAATGGGTGTACGAGGTATGTGTCTTTGTGTGTTGTTTTTATACTCTTTTTTTATATAATGTAATATAAAGACGTTCCAGTTCACTTTGTATTGAAAATAATGCATAGAACTACTATATGTTTTATTTTGAATCAGTCTGGAAAATCTTAAATAATGCATGTTAATTAGGGCTGCAACTAACGATTATTTTCATAATCGATTAGTTGGCCGATTTATTGTTTCGATTAATCAGATAATAACCTTAAAGTGTGGTGTATAATTTAGTTAATATGTGAAGTTTAAAAAAAGGCAAATTTATTCTTGAATATCTCTATGCAGTGGTAAATCTAAATACCAGCTATATGGTGTGGGAGATTAACTCGTGGGGGATCAACTTTCCTGAGGAAAATACTCAGCGTGCAGGCAACTTTCTTAAAAATCTGGCGACTTGCCAGGTTTATTGGTAAAATATTTGCAGGTTCGAAACAAACAAAATAGAAAGTAAGTCCTTTCCGTCAGGCGCTAAACTAAACAGTATAGTTTCCTAACAATACGGTGTGAGACTGGCCCCTGACACCCACAAAACATAAACCAAAATGCAAATCTTGTCTTTTAAAGTCTAAACAAACACAGAGACCCCTCAGACCCCTCTCTGAGGTTCAGGTCACAGCTCAAGTGAAATCTCTTCCTGATTATTTAATCCACCTGCTAGTGTACTCCAGTGGATTACAAACTCCAGAACGGAACCAGCCCTGCCATGGTGGCTGGTAAAATTCGGACCGGACTCTGTTTAATCCAGTCCACATGAATGCATATCAGGCGACAGGTAGCGTCCGTCTACCACTTCACCTATACCGTCACAATGGTTAGGGAGCAAAATCTCGAATCCACTCTCAGAATAGCAGACAGAAGAGATATACTGTATATATTATTAGAGGTTGAAGCTGGTAAATATCATCAGACTCAGAGATCAATTTTTTTTTATTTAACCACTTCCCGACCGCCGTATGCAGAATGATGGCCGGGAAGTGGCTGAGTTATCCTGACTGGACGTCAAATGACGTCCTCAGGATAACAAGCCGCCGCGCGCCTAGGGGCGCGCATCACGGCGATCGGTGGTGTGGGGGGTCAGTCTGACCCCCCGCAATGCCGATCTCGGTAAAGTGCTTCGATCTGAAGCACTTTACCATGTGACCAGCCGTGACCAATCACGGCTGGTCACAGTGTAATACAGGAAAGCCGTTTATCGGCTTTCCTGTACTCAGGTCTGCAGACCTGATGAGGGGAGAGCCGATCGGCTGCATCCTTGACAGGGAGGGTTTGTGCTGATGATTTATCAGCACAGCCCTCCCTCGGATCGCCACCCTAGACCACCAGGGAGCCTGCCCAGGGACCACCATTGATGTGCCCACCCAGGACCACCAGGGAGCCGACCAGGGACCACCAGGGAGCCGATCTGGACCACCAGGTAAGTGACTAAGTGCTCAGGTCTACCTTCACTCAGTGCCACCTTCAGATGCCACCCTAGACCACCAGGGAATGAGCCCCTATTAATGTATATGCCCACCAGTGCCCCTATCAGTGCCCACCAGTGCCCCTATCAATGCATACCAGTGCCACACATCAGTGCCCACCATTGCCACCTACCAGTGCCCACCTATCAGTGCCCATCAGTGCCACCTATCAGTGCCAATCAGTGCTGTCTATTAGTGCCCATCAGTGCCGCTTAGCAGTGTCCGTCAGTGCTGCATATCAGTGCCCATCAGTGCTGTATATCAGTGCCACCTCTCAGTACCCGTCAGTGCTGCTTATCAGTGCCGCCTAACAGTGCTCATCATTGCTGCATATAAGTGCCTCATCATCAGTGCCGCCTCATCAGTGCCAATCAGTACTGCCACATCAGTGCCCGTCAGTGTAGCCTCATCAGTGCCCACCAGTGATGGAGAAAATTTACTTATTTACAAAGTTTTGTGACAAAAATAGAGAATTTTTTTTTTATTCTTTTTTTATTTGTAGCGCAAAAAATAAAAACCGCAGGGGTGATCAAATAACACCAAAAGAAAGCTCTATATGTGGGAACAAAATGATAAAAAATCTGTTTGGGTGCAGCGTCGCACGACCGCGCAATTGTCATTCAAAGTGCAACAGCACTGAAAACTGAAAATTGATCTGGTAGTAAAGTGTTCTAAGTGCATAGTATTGAAGTGGTTAAAGAAAAAAAAAATTGAGTGTTTTGTGGATTTAGACAGAACTGTAATATATTATGTATGATGGACTCCCTTGTCATAGGCAGGTGGCTTGATAAAAGCTCCCTGCACCTGCTGTCACTTATGTCATTTTAAGAACGTTCGTTGATTTTCTAATCGTTGGTGGGGTCAAAACGATGTTCGTTTTCGACCACGGGAAAATTCGAAGGAGCAGAATAGAAAACTTCTTGGTCAAAGGAATTTTCAGACAGTGTATGTGGTTTTTATTCAGAAATGACATTAATTTTAAAAATGAATGTTAAAAGCAAGTGAAATTTTCAAACAGCATTCTTTCATTCGGTGAATGTACAAAGATTTTTCCTAATTAATATTCTCTTCCAAAAATTGATACTTGTATGGCCAGCATAAGGCACGGTTCACACCTATGCAGTTTGCATGTGATCCGTTTTTGCACATACGATTTGCGTGTTGCATTTTTTTTGGCCAATTTTTTGTTGGGCAGATTACAAAATGCAAATTGCGGCAACAACGCACTACATGCTTTTTTGCAGCTCCTCCATTGAAGTTTATTGAACCAAAAAAAGCAAAAATAACCCAGAGTTTTGCGTTGAAAAAGTCCTTGACCCTTTCCAAATATGCAGTGGCTGAAAAAAAGCATAGATGTGAATGTGTCCCATAGGAAACCATGTTAAATGAACTGTAGCACGTTTCTGCAAAAAGCACCAAAAACCGCATGTGAACCAGGCCTAAGACGTTTAATAGCAGCAGCAGGTTAGGTTAGGTTAAAAAAAAAAACCTAAAATTAGCCCTTTTATAGTACAAAAAGAGCAGATAATCGCTACTATAAGGGGTTCATTCATAAATAATAATAATTACATCCAGGAGTAGGATATATGGGCATTTTAACTAGGAGTCAGCCATGAAGCTATATGAATGGTGGAAGGGAGATAGAAATCTTTTATTATAAAGTAGTACTAAAAGCTGAGGCTTTTTTTTTTAATGGATGTGATCATTTTAAATATATTGCACAATACTGGTAAAAGTTTACTTTAAAGTGGTTGTCAACTTGTGACAACCACTTTAACCTACAGGTAAGCCTATGATAAGGCTTACCTGTAGGTGCACTGCATATCTCCTAAACCTGTACGGTTCAGGAGATATGCAGTGTTGAAGCTGTACTGACGACATGGGGGACATTGCTGGATGTCGCGGGCTTCTAATGCAAGTAAGTGGCACATAATGGGCTACTATGCAATGCTTCTACATTTCAGGGGACTGTAGAGGAAGTAAACCCAGTCTGGGATTACTTCCTCTTTAAATGTAATTTTAATGCCTTCTATTACCTCGAGTCTATCAGCCTTCACCTTCTCTGGGTTCAGATGCTGATCTTCCCTGCACACCGTCTTTAACCATTTGCCGCCCGCCCACCGTCAAATAACGGAGGAACGGTGTGGCTCTCGTTTTGGGAAGACTTTATATGATGTCGCCCAGAACATGCTATTGAGGGCCCGCAGGAGTGCACAGCACAGCGATCGTGGCCGTGCCTTGTTGCTAGGACAGGGCGCAACCCTGATCTGTGTAAAGAGTCGCAACCACAGCTCTTTTAGACATGTGATGGGCTGTGTCCAATCACAGCCGGTCACATGTAAACAAGAAAGTGCCGGTAATCGGCTCTCCTCGCCTCACACTGACAAAGTGTGTGGCGAGGAGTGCCGATCAGCGGCATCTCCCATCACAGAAGATCTGGGCATGTAATCAGGGCACTGGTCATCAGTGCTCTGATTACAGCAAAGCCCTAGCAGTGCCAGCAACCAATGCATATCCCTGGCACCAATCAGTGCCCATAAATGCCACCAATCAGTGCCCACAAGTGATGCCAGTCAATGCCTCCCAGCAGTACCTGCTCATCGGTGCTGTCCATCAATGCCCATCAGTGCTGCTCATCAGTGCCCACTAGTGTCGCCCATCAGTGCTGTCTATCCTTGCTGCCTATCAGTGCCACCTATCAGTGCCCACAGTGCCACTTATCAGTGCTCACCAGTGCCACCTATCAGTGCCCATCAGTGTGGCATATTAGTGCCTCCCTTATCAGTGTCCCCTAATCATTGCCCATAAGTACCACCTCATCAGTGCCCATCAGTGCAGCCTCATCCGCGCACATCAGTGAAGGAGAAAAATTACTTATTTACAGAATTTACTGACAGAAAATAAGAAAAACTTTTATTTTATTTTTTTCAAAATTTTCGGTCTTTTTTTTTTTTTTTTATAGTAAAAAATAAAAATCCTAGCAGTGATTAAATACCACCAAAAGAATGTTCTATTCGTTTGAAGAAAAAGCTAAAAAAAATGAATTTGGGTACAGTGTTGCATGACCGCGCAATTGTCATTCAAAATGCAACAGCGCTGAAAGCTCAAAAATGGCCTGGGCATGAAGGGGGTGAAAGTGGCCCAGTATTGAGGTGGTTAAAGTGAATTTTTTTTAAACCAACATGTTATACTTACCTGCTCCATGTAATGGATTTGCACAGAGCAGCCCTGATTCTCCTCTTCTGGCATCCCCCACCGAAGCTTCTTGCTCTCCTCCTGCCTTCGGAGTGCCCCAATAGCAAGCTGCAAAGTATAGTATAGAGTGCCCCTCTAGCATGGTAAAAAAACTTCTTCCTTTAGGACCACTCACTTCCTGCCCAGGACTACATGTCCCATGAGGCATTGCTCCTCACACATTCACATTCACAAGTTCTCGGGCACTTGCTGATATGTATGGAGGGTGTACTGAGCTGTATGTGTGCTGCACTGTATTTCCTGGTATGTAAACAAATAATGCATTCTGTATGCAGGCCAACTAATCGGTTGGCCGAATAATCAATTATGAAAATAGTTGACCACTATTTTCATAATCGATTAGTTGTTTTGGCCCCAATGTTAATGATACTTTTTTAATGACTTTTACCAGCCAGCAGGTGACACTCTAGGATTATTTCTACTTTTGTGCCAAGCTTTTACTGCTTTGTTGTAAATAGTCTGTGTTAGGCCAGCTTCACACTAGTGTGCAATGGTTTGGACACAGTGCGGGTGTATCTTCAGTTCTCATGTGTTTAAGCCATGGTCCCATTAAGTTTAGGTTGCGCGTTAGGTTGGATTTTCTGAAAGTGCACCTAAAGTCTTTTTTTTTTTTTTTTTAACAGGTAGGTTTTTATTGTACAAATCAGAAGCACAAACAGTACAAAGCCATGCATTGTTTAAGTTATATCCATTATAAGATACATTGGATTGTCATCAGTCAGCAGGGTGAAAGTAGCATCAGACACATAAACTTCAGACTGGGTTACATAAGGTAGCGTAGTAGGTTTCACCGGAACAATATACATGTTATGCATAAGTGGTATTAGTAAAAATAGAGTGAGATAAAGGAAAATGGGGAGGGGGGGGGGGGGGAAGAGGGCCACCCCTCCTCACCACAAAGCCCGCAGGTACTTTTTCAGCACTGATTCCCACTGGAATAGACAATATCATTTTACCCTTCCGGGTAGTCCACCTCCACCCTCATCCCTCCATCAGACAACCCCACCCCCAGAGACAGGGCCGGGGGGGGGGGGGGGGGGGGGGGGGGGGAAGCCATGGCAGGAGGAGAGGTGCCACCGAAGCCCACCAGGTCCGGCGGCCCCGCACCCCCCACCAGTCCCCCAATGCACCTAAAGTCTTGCATGCTGCATCGTTGGTCTTTGCATCTTTGTGCAGCAGTGTGAAGCCGGCCTTAAGAAAAAGTGGTAACAAGAGCCCTATTTTTGATTGCAACTTGTTTCAAAGAATTAAGAAGAAACATACATATTGCTGTTTATTGAGCACGGGTGCACTTTATATAAATGTTTGCACCTGTGGTATTGCATAATATGAAGCAGTTTTAGTTATGAATAAGCGCACTATTTTTTTTTACACTTTACAAGTGTTTTTGGGCGTTGACCCATTTAATAGTTGCTGCTGTTCTCAGACTGGTCAATTAGCTTATTAGACTTCTCTTACTACCACTGAGTACTAGTCTCTATCATAACAGCAATTAAGTCTGTAACATACATATAATAAAAAGCCGAATTCTTTTATTTTTTGCTTCTGGATTACCCTGTACTATCCCTTATTGTTTCTTTACAATGTCATCCACATGTTTTCATGAGCTGATGGCCATGTGATCTAGCTGATTATTGTCAGATCAGGGGATATTAGTTTTAAGTAACATGTGTAGCAAATTATAGATCATTTTTTAATTTTTGGAATAACCTGGTCGGATCATAGTGAGAAAACTGTTCTGTGACAGGACACATTTTACAAAAGCATTATTTTTATGCTGACAGACAGGAGAAAGAAGCATACATCAAAGCCAAGTATGTGGAAAAGCGGTTTGTGGATCATAGTCGTGAATCAGCATACGTAGCAAGAAAGAAAAGCTCATCAGAGAAAAGGAATGAAAACCGCCTTAGTTCAACTGACAAAAGTCTAGGAGCAGAAGAAAACTCTAGAGCACCCACCAGACTATTAGGTAACTACAAATATCCTATGGTACTTCAGGTACACTTAATTTGATAGTGAACATGAATAGCCTTCATTATGAATTCTTTGTCTGCACATTTCTGTACATTTTTACATTTATGCTTTATGAACACCTCGGTATTCAGTAAACACACCTATTGCTGCCCGAACAACATGGTTCTACCATTCACTCTACCATAGATGGTAGCCGTTTAATGATAGGCAGAGCATTTTGTGTCTGTCTTTTATCTGAGTAAAAAAGAAAATTTGTCAGCACAAATGTCAGTGCCATTGACTGCAGGTCTAGGCGCCTGCACAAAGCCTCTTATCCTCTGTATAGAACCTGAAGTTCCTCAAAACTTAGAATGCTCTGCAATACAAATGGCAAACCAGTTTCATGGTTTGCTGGCCCCACGTTGCCCCATAGCACTTCATGCACCTTCCTGTTGTCTTATAAGACCACCTTGTTGCTGGATATATTCAAGAAACACTGTACTTGTTGAAAATGGACTGCTGTAACTAAACGGATTGTGGTTAGGGACTCAAAGTACTGAGGTCATTGGATCAGCGTGACACTAAAGAAATATTTATTATATTTACAGTTTGCTTACTTTCTCAAAGTCCAATTAAAATAAAAAAGGTTTCCTTTATTTATGA
Source organism: Glandirana rugosa (assembly GCA_018402905.1). Taxonomy (NCBI): domain Eukaryota; kingdom Metazoa; phylum Chordata; class Amphibia; order Anura; family Ranidae; genus Glandirana; species Glandirana rugosa. Next base: position 1,870,837 of record BLSH010251074.1, read on the forward strand.
ATTCACAGGTTACTGTATATCCTAAGGCAGCTTTCCAATAGAGCATAGTATTGTGTTCACTATACATTGTCCATTGGACTTGTGTAGAATTTGAGTATGGCCAGCGCATTGGTTGCCTGTAGTCACACAGCCGCTAAGTAACAAATAGAATCAAATATAAAGCCCATGATCAGCCATTAGTTGCTTGGGATTGGTTTTTCATGTTTGTACATGTGCTTATGCTTGCCTGCTGTTTAATGCAAACTGTACATACAGTATATACTGACAGTGTTGCTTGCAAACCTAAATAATACCATGCTTGTGTTTTCTCCTCTTTATAAATGCAGACAGATTCCCTCTGTATCAGAGTATCATCATAGACATGTATTCTCATTGAGTTGTTTGGTAAAGCTGCCTAGAAACCCCTTGTACATCTTCTAGATATTTTTCTGCTAGCATTGTAGATGACTGTCCAGAGCCTATATCAGTAAATGGATTGTCAGTTTTCCCAGCTGTCTCAACCTTAAAGGCGATAACTTTTTGTTTCACAAAATATTTATTCGTTTTTTCCAAATTAACTGGAAGCAATAGTACAATATAGGGGTACAAATGAAAGATCTAAGTAAGACATGCTTTGTGTAAAACACAATGCACGAGCCAAGAACAACAGGATGAAACAGCGACATGGCTGGAATGATGAACATGAACAAGTCTGGCACAGTGAACCATCCAGAACAATGTTCTGCGGTAGCTGTAAAAAGTGCCTTGCTTAGTAGGGGAACAAAAAGGAAAAAAAAAAAAGAGGCAAGGTCTCTCAGCTCTTGCAACCACCAAGGCAAGAGGGGTGGGGTTGGGTAGGGAGAGATAGATGCGCTCATCACCTTGGATGGGGCTATAGGGAAATTAACAACAGGTAAGAAAGAAGAAAAGGAAGAAAAAAATGGAAAACTTGCCTGGGAGGAGAGAAAGGGATTAAAGAGGGGGTTCCTCATAGGCTAAACAGGGGGGTCTCACCTCTTGTCACCAAAAAAATTCACAAAGAGAACAAGTTATGATCTATCTTCATCTGAGTGTTGCAGTCAATCCAGGGGCTCCAGACCTTGAGGAACTGGGCATGTATGTTTTTAAGGATAGATGTGAGCTTCTTGTGTACCATAATGCCCATGAGTCTGTGTTGTGCTTCGGCAAGATTAAGAAAGCATTGTCCCCACACTCGAGCGAGGGTTTACTGGGCTGTTGGGAACACAAACCCCACAAGTTTCCTCTGGTTACTTAATAAGGACAAGATTGGTTCATGTAGCAGGGCTTCCCAATGGTTACAGGCCAGAGAGAAGTAGAAGTCAAGCTTAGACCCATATTTAAAAGCGAGCACCTTTTGGACAAATCAACTAAATGTGAAGGAGGGTGTCCCTTTCCCTACAGCCCCGAAAAAAATCGGGGACACTGAGGGGGTAAACAAGGTGATAACTTTTTGAAATGATGCACAATATTTCCAATGTAGCTCTTTATATATGGAAATATAATTGGTTATGTCGCTGCCTAATAAAAACCAACACTATACAATTGTTGGAATGTTTATAACATTAATGTGATTATTTACACCTAAGATACACTAACAAAATATTGTATGATTCAGTATCATTTTATTCATTTTCAAGACCCCTTTCACACTGAGGTGCTTTACAGGCGCTATTTAGCTAAAAATAGGGCTTGTAAAGCTCCTCAAAAATCCCTCCCCATCCACCCCAATGTGAAAGCCGGAGTGCTTTCACACTGGGGCGGTGCGCTTGCAGGACATTACATAAAGTCCTGCAAGCAGCATCTTTGGGGCAGTGTGGTAAGCGGTGATACACCACTCCTCCACCGCCCCTGCCCATTGAAAACAATGGGCAGCGCTTCCGAAGCAGCTGCACACCGCCTCAGTAGCATGGCGCGCTGGCACTTTTAACCTTTTTTTAACCCCTGGAGGGGGTTAAAAGTGCCGCGCACCTGCCTGCATAGCAACGCCATAGCGCCGCTATAACATCGCTAAATCCCTGCTAAAACTAGCAGGGATTTGCCGTGACTACCCAGTGTGAAAGTAGTCTTAAAGAAAAAAAATGTTAATTCTACTTTGATATAAATTTATTGTGATCACCTTGTTTAGGGCATGCAAAATGTGTTATTCACAGCAATCCTAATATTCAACGTAAGGGGAGAAGAAAAGACAAATGAGTAAAGATTCTTATACCGAAGTCCTCTTGGGTGATTATTATGAAACTTCATTTAAAGCGGAGTTCCACCCAAAAGTGGAACCTCCGCTTATCTGTCTCCTCCCCCTTCCGGTGCCACATGCCTTTTGGCACCCTGTCCCCACTTCCGTACGTCTAGAAGAGAAGTTCGGCTTGTTCCTTCTCCTTTCCTTGCTGCCGGGCCAGTAAAAGAGCATAGTGCACTTCGCGCATGCACAGTAGGGGTCCGGCTGTGATGCCGCAATGCTTAACTGCCGGGTTCCCTTACTGGCAATGGCAGCAGCAGCACCTGACAGTCGTTGGAAATATCAGCTGTAGTGCCGACATCGTTGGATTCCAGGACAGGTAAGTGTCCTAGTATTAAAAGCCAGCAGCTACAGTATGTGTAGCTGCTGACTTTAAATTTTTGTAGGGGGAGGCCGGAACACCGCTTTAAGAAGTTCAGCATACAGTATTGTGGAGGAATTAGTTCAAGACTAAGGCTGGCCATAGACTGTTCAAATCTCGGCTGGTTCAACAGGAACCGGCCGAGATTCAAATTGTGTACGGGCAGGCTGAATGTTGATCGATTAACTTGGGTACAACCAGCCTGCCAGATTTACTTGTGATTATTGCTAGCAGCTAATATAGCCGCTAGCAATGATCACTGTCTTCTCCAGGCTGGGACAGCTTACCCCACCCTCCCGGTGGGAGAATACAATGTCTTGGCAGGAGTTATTCCCCTGTCAGTAATGTCTGTGTTTGCAGGAAAGAAATTCAAACTGTCTATGGCCTGCCTTACTAAAAAAGCTTGAAACTTGTTTTTGTAATTGCTGCAATTGGAATTCCCTTGTGGGTAAGATCAGGCTTCATAATGTCTGCAGACCAAAGTGCACCTATCAGATATATATTTTATGTTACATGCAGGCACTTTATAACCCTTGTAGGTATTACACAGTGAGATCACAGTATTCCTGACAATGCTTTCATCATTTCTCCCCTGGAGGCTGGTGCCATCTTTATTCAGAAATGGCACAATTATAGTATATACATCTCTTGTGTTGGTGCACTCCCAGAGGATGGGAGTGTGCAGTGGTATGGTATGCCTCATTTCTCCTCTAGCAGCTGTATAAAGGTTATGTAGGGACATGAGGGAAGAGGTAGAAGATCTGCCAGCACAGACAAGAATTAGACACTTACAGAAGAGGAGAGGGTACAAAAATGCAGAGTGGATGGAGTTGTGCTAGGGAATTGGCTCCTTCTGGGGAAGTGAAATGTGCATTAGCCTTTGTGTTCTAAGCTGTATGTGCACATGAATCACACAAATCCTCAGTGCTTGTCTTAGGTTTGCCCTCACTGGAAAACATTAAGAGGCTGTGCCCAGGCCAATGTAGAAATTGCTTTTTATTATAAGAGGCACAATTCTTGAAAAACGAAATTGCTAGTTTTTTTTTTTTTTTCTGGCTTGCAGAGTTAGATCAGTGCATATCAGGAAAATTCTGTATGTTTAGTGAACCAAAAATATATCCAGACATATTTTATGGTTTAGCATTGCTTTATTATGTAATCATCATGAGCATTGAAAAGAATACACTGGCAGGTGCAAACCTGAACTTGTAAACAGGGTGTGGAGTACTGAAATGTGAACTTTGCAATTGTATGGGAGTTAATACTCTCTCTTACAAAAGTGTTTTTTTTTATGGATTAAAGCAAATGCAGTCAATACTGTATGTGCAAACCTGCCCGGCTAAGTTAATGCTCTGAAAAACCTATTTGAAATTCTTAGATCTATCAAAATTATTCATACAGTCTAAACAGACACGGTCACTAGACTATTCTTTTCAACAAATTTTTCCCATAAGCTTATATGTACATTGAACGCATTTTATGCATGTCAGATCCGGAAGCTGCCATCTTGGATCTGATGTCAGCTGACTCAGCTGTCTTTCAAGTCAGACTCTATAGTATTCCTCTTCTCTCCTCCCCTAGCAGTTATATAAGATGTGGGCCAGCACAGAGAGTAATTGGATGCTCTCAGGAGAAGGAAGAGGCTATGCTAGTGAATTGACTTTTTCCCAAAGAAGTAACATTTGCTATCAAGTTGAGTTGCAGTAAAAAATTGTTTATGGAAAGGAAATGCACAGCAAGTACACATTTGAAATACCTGTTTTTTTGTGCTCCAAGTTGGTGACAGGGTCACTTTAAGGTTTACATATTTGTTATGGAGCAATATATTTTCTTAGTTGGTGCGTACATATCTGAGCCTACAGTTACATTATATATTAACACTCTTTCTTGGTGATTACAACTACTATAGCTGTAAAAAGATCAATACCAAACTGAGACCTTCCAACCCTCCCAACTTCACTGCTTTCTGTGGATTAAATCCCAGTGTATGCTTAAATCTGTGATCTTTGATTGTTAAAACTGACACTTTCTCTTTAACCTCAGAGCTGTCTGTTTTCACTTGACCCTCTTCCTTCTTTCACTGCCTGCTCTATGCTTTGCTAACTTGCATGTCCCCAGCGGTCACTGTTACCAGTGATGAAGCCAGACGGGAGTCTCTGTTCTGTCCTGATGAGCTAGACTCGCTCTTCTCCTACTTTGATACCTCCTCAAAGCTGCGTAGTAGTAAGTAACAAATCTTGTATGGTGTGGACTGTTTGCTGACCATATCCAGACTTTACCATTTGCATCTTGCAAACCATTCTTAATGCTGGAATCCCTCTTCCACTAATCAGTATATTGGAATGTATATTTCTTAAAGCAGAGCTCCAGGCAAAAATCCTGATCTCAGGATCTCCATGATGTACCCCAATTTTACATAATGTTACAACAGAAAGCATCGTTCATCTGCACAGTTAAACGTCAAATGGACCCCCCCCCAAAATCCCTAACCTCCGGTAATGATATTCACTGCTCTGATTTTATTGACTGAATACATTCACTGGAAAAAAAATATGGCAGTTGGAATTCCGCTTCCCTAATTACCTCCCCTCCCATCCTACTGATTGGACAATGCAATAATAAAGAGCTCATCTCTGTTATGTTTTGACACGTACACAGGGTCAGAGCTATAATTGGCGTACAATGCTGATTTTCCTTCTTCCAGCCTGGGAACAGCTGTATAGGTGATTGCTTTTAATTAAGCCTATGTTTAAAGGGAATGTAGGATGGCTTTGTATATTCTTTCTTTACTATGGCCAAGACTTAAAAATATTGCTGGTCAGGTAAATATATAATGCATGGGGTATTAGTACTTTGTATTTACATATGCAGCCAGCAAGTTTAGTTTTTAGCTCTCTGTTGCTGTTGCTTGTTCTTCATGCTCACCTTATTTGTGTTAAAAAAAACAGTTTTTTACTGACCTTACTGGCTAAAGTTCAAATTCAAAATATGTCAGGACAAAATAAAAAAAAAATGCAAGTGCAGAAAAAAATCTGCTGAAATGCTAAAAATCCAGTGTGCTCTTAACTTCCCATCTGAGCTGACAGATGAAATTGGGCTGCATTGAAATCCCAACCAGCATTGTCAGGCCTGCCTGCTGGATTGGATAACTTTACTTTTCCCCACTCCTCTCTGTAACTCTCCACATATAAGTTAAAGTGTAGCGCTTATTGTAGATGCTAATACATGAACCATAAAAAAAACTTTAAATGCATACAGTGATCTAAATAGTTAAATAAAATAAACCAATATCATAATATTAATAGATAGATATTGACAATCAGGTGAAATTATGTCAATCAACGAAAAAAAGAAGAAGAAAAAAAAGGGGGAATATCTCCAAAGTATTCACCACAAAATGATCTAAACAAGTGATCAAATGTCCTTAGGAGAATACACCTCAAGACAGTACAACCATAAAGTGCATATAGTCCAAAAATGTGCAGAAATTGCAAAAATATGCAAAAACAAATATTGTGCAAATATCTGCAGATCAATATTCAACAGTTCGTTAGAGGTAGAAAAGTAGTCGATCAGTCACCAAATAGATGTGAGACACCGCCACCGAAGTAAATAAAGGTTTACCAGAGTGCCAAATATATTGAACCTGGGATAAACCACTCATGAAATCCACTCCAAAATTGGAAATATGGAATCGCTCTTGTGATGACTCCACTGATGGACAGACCAGCTCAGGGAACAATTCCGAGAGGATAACCAGAGCAGCAATCACCAACAGATCTCCCTGCAGGCAGTTCTCACAATATTATCCAGTGATTCATGAAATAAAAAACCTCATAGTGTGAAACTGTATAAAACTATTTATTAAAAGAGAAGTATTGCACTTACATCAAATCTGTAATCATTGATCTCATCAGAAACCGAGTATAGGTCAATCACAGCGCAATAACCTGGGGTCAGCAGTCACCTGACATGTTTCATCCTCATGGACAACATCTGGGGTTGATGTCCATGAGGATGAAACATATTTTATATAACTATTTAGATAACTGTATGCACTTAAAGTGGTTGTCAACCTGTGACAACCACTTTAACCTACAGGTAAGCCTATAATACGGCTTACCTGTAGGTGCCCTGCATATCTCTCAAACCTGCACGGTTTAAGAGATATACAATGTACTAGATGTGCCTACGTCACCAGGCACATGCGCAGTGAAGAAACGGCCTCCATGCTGTTCCTTCACTGAGACCGTGCCATGACTGGCGGCTCCTTCGCACATGCGCGGGAGTGACGTCACGCGATCTCCGGCCAGTCACAGAGCCGGAGATCGCGACCCCAGAAGAAAGAGGGGCAGAAGATGGATGCGGCCTGGAGCGGGGACATTGCTGGCTTCCAATGCAGGTAAGTGGCACATAATGGGCTAATATGCGATGCATACTATCCCATTATGGTTTTACATTCCTGGGCAACCCATCAGGATTTACTTCCTCTTTAAAGTTTTTTATGGTTCATGTATTAGCATCTACAGTAAGCGCTACACTTTAACTTATATATCTTATCTACACAATCCCATTTGATTGTGGTGTTAGCTGCTGTTCTAGATACAAACTACTTAGCACAGTATTCATCATCTTATACACTATGCCACTCTCCACATGCCTACATTGATCTTTTTCCCAGCAAAACCATGACGCTTCCTTGATTCTCAAGAGCCTACTGTATGTAGGAAAATTGTGTGTGTGTGTGTGTGTGTGTGTGTGTGTATGTATATGTATATGTATGTATGTATGTATGTATGTATGTATATATATATATATATATATATATATATATATATATATATATAGTTCTGGGGGTGTACCTATGTCTAAACAGCTAATGTCCCAACAGCTGCCTCTACAAGAATATTACCAAGGCCAGTGATTGTCACAGGGATTAATAAAACCTGTCTCTAGCTAGAGAATCAAGGTAAAATAAAAAAAATAAAATAATGCTGGGGCATTGGTGAAGGGGAGGGGGGGGGGTGTTTAACATGGATAGTGCTTGAACATGCATCCCCCTTAACTTCATCTAAATTTAAAACTGACACAAAACCATTTTTGTTTTTCTAATGTTTTAAATGAAAATTTCACTAGAGTAAGGTTTGTTTTGAAATTAGCCTGGGGTTCTGCTTTAATTTTTTCCTTCTTATCTGCTCTTTTTAAATATTATAGTGTTCTTGCTAGACACAAGGTCTTATTTTGACAGACAAAAAGTAATGTGCAGATTTCAGTTAACTGTATTGGGCAGCCAGAAAACTTGGAATCGTTCTTATTGTTCTGTGGGTTACAGGCATTTCCCTAGTAAATTCACCTAATACTATACTTTCATACACTTCATATGCAAAAGGAGAATTTGCTAGTATAGCCATACATTTTGTAAATGTATGCTATGTATGCTTTTGTAACATATACAGTATAACAGATGCACATTCAATGATGTGAAAAAAGCATTAGATAACTTTTTCCTCTATATTTAACCATGTTATATGTTATGTACATACCGTATATACTCGCGTATAAGACGAGTTTTTTGACACGGATTTTGTGTCAAAAAACCGAGATTCGTCTTATGCGCGAGTCAACAGCCGGTACGAGCGTGGGGAAACATTCCGAGTGCACCCGTGGCGGCACAGATGCATTCCAGGCATTCCAGGGATGCCGGGGATGCCGCTGACGGCCTGCTGGAGGGCGGAACTTCAGCTCAGTCACACTTGCGACGTGACTGGGCTGAAGGTAAGGGCAGAGGACACAGGCACTTCCTATGAAAGGAATAAGGCTGCCGTGTCCTTCTTATGTAAATGTAAAAGAAAAGAAAACAGTTTGGCAATTCGATTAACTAACCATATTAACCCTTATTGTGTGAACAATAAGGGTTAATATGGTCAGATATTCAAATGACAAAACTGTGTTTTTTTTTTCTTTGCATTTGACATATGTGAAGAACACAGCAGCCTTATTCAATACATAGGAAGTAAGTATACTGTACTGTAAAAAATAAACAGTTGTACACACACACACACACTCCCGATTACATGGCCACTTCCTATGTTAGGGTCCCTAGACGGATTTGGGGTCTTTTAGACCCCAAATCTCTTCTAAAGAGGACCTGTCATTAAAAAAGAACCGTAATGTCTTTTTGGTACATACAGAAATATGGTAGTTTTAAATGTACAAAAAATAAACATAAGCCACTTAGGCTTATACGTGAGTCAAAAAGTTTTCCCATATTTTTTGGGCAAAAGTAGGGGGGTCGGCTTATACATGGGTCGACTTATACACGAGTATATACTGTATTTTTCCTGAATTGACAGGCTGTGAAATAATAAAATAAGGACAGTAAAATACCACTCCCTTCCATACTGTATGATTTAAGTGCGCCAGACCATTAAAAATGTAAGTCCTGCCCAAAAGTGGGCACTGTTGGCTTTATGGGCCAGAAAAGGCTCTCAATGAAACACCAGTACACTTCAACACATGTATTTCTTGCATGATCCCAGCCTTACGGACTACAGAGGAAACTTGGTGGAGAATCTTGCTACATTTTTTTTAACAGATTGAACTGCCAGCTGAAAATAGGGATTTTTCCAGGTAAAGGAAATGATAGTAGAAAGGGTAAAGACAAATTTTGTTTTCATCTGGTGATACAACCAGTAATCTATGATTTTTCAATCTCCTTTTAACAAACTAAACTCCCACCTAAATATAGACATGCAGCCACTCAAAGCTGGACACCTGCCTTGGCTTGATGCTTTGTTGCAACAAAAATGAAACAGCATTTCGAGTTCGACAGGTAGTACCACCTTCGAAAATTACCCATTGAAGTGTATAGTGCTGTTCCAAGCCACCCTGCAACCAAGTGCATTGCATGTCTCAGCGCAGTGGTTTAGCCTTTTAAGCGTAAAAGGCAGTGAGGAGGCAAAATATTGCCTCCTTGCTGGTTTTCAAACACCCTCTGAAAAGTGTTCCATGGATCACACTTCAGAGGGCCGCTAATTATAGCCACCCACGTGAACGAGCTCTTAGAGGGTGGTGCTTACAATGGTCAGGTTTTATTTATGTAAATCCCTTATCCCAAGGGGAAAAAAACTGATGCTTTAATTGCTTAAAGTGTTAGCTGAACTTCAGCTGTAATTTGTTGGACTCAAGTCCATCTAAATCTGCTAGTGCTTCTAACACTACCCTCTCCCATTGCTGCTGTCCAAAGGTGTCTCAGCTCTGTCCAGAGTGGAGACACCCTAAGACAGGAAGTGTGTTACTGGCAGAAAAAGCCCTAATGTAAACCTATGCAGCCACCACATTTAAAACGACCCATTCAGTGTAAAATAGAAATTAGCAAAACATTTGTGTGTGCATATACATTAGTGATTTTATAGAAGTGGTTTATTAGCAATCACATACCCTCTGTTCACAGCTGCATAAGAAGCTCAGGGAGGTGGGGGAGGAGAAACAGCAGCAAACTGATCTGGTGGTGGGGGGGTCAAGAGAAGTCTGATCATTGGAGGAGAGTAGGCTGAGTGCTCAGAACAGCTAGAGAACTGACCACGATGTGCTATCATGCCTAGTGTGGTCCGTTTTTTTTTGTTTAAGTTTTTATTGTAGATTTTAGCAAATACAGAAGTACTTAAACATATAACTTGGTTTGACTTTGTTACAAATACTCCGCAAAGGTATATAGTTACCAACAATAGACAACTGAAAACACTAATCTTTTGTGCTGCAAGAATTAATCAGACTATCAGGGGTGTAATGTAGGGAATAAGTATTGTTAGGAGGAAGAAAGAGAGGGGGGAGGCAGAGTATGGGGTCAAGGATATGAGTTTTTGATAACATGTTCACTTACGCTTCATAGAACAATCCCCGTGGGGGGTTTTCAGGTTTGGCCCAGACAACGCCTTTCGGTCTCTGCAAGAAGGTTAGTCTATGGATGGGTTTATGGGGGGTTCATGAGTGCCAATGCTTATACGTGTGGTCAGTTTTTAATAGGAAATCAGTAGGACTGGCAGGAACACTAGGGATTTCACATAAAGGAAGCAATACCAAGAGAGCAGAATACTTTTTCATACAAGTACATGGTATTGCAGGAACATATCAGGAATAATGATTTTAAATAAATGGT
>BLSH010251074.1:1882126-1900115 GCA_018402905.1 Glandirana rugosa
TCTCTCCTTTCGAAACCAAGATATTCTAGGTCGTGGGGTACAATGACCTCTCGTATTTTTTACCGTGTACGTATGTGTAAATCCAATGTGTATGGGGTACGTGACGAACATAATCACCACATCTCAACAAAAGAAACCACAAGTGGGTCAAGTGAAGACGAGGTACTCGGTTCCGGAGTCTGTAACGTCCTTCCAAAACGGGTATCCGTCGAACCATGTTGACGTCGGGACCTCCTTCGAAAAATCACAGACTGGGAACTTTACTACGTCTTAGTGCAAAAAGTTGAAACTAATACAAGCAGTGCATGGGGTATGTGTAACCTAAATGTGTATGCATGTGCCATTTTTTATGCTCTCCAGTAACATGGGGTGCTGGATCTTATAGAACCAAAGCTTTCCTCTCTCTGGGGAAACTGGTTGAAATTACTTTGACATATTCTATCAATATAAACTATATGGGGCAAATAATAAAGCACTAAAACTGATATTCACCAAACATTTAGTGGTGGTGAATCAATCGCTGTCATTTAGAACACACCATCCTGGAAAATTCACCTGCATTTAATGTTTGGCGAATGTCTGCCAGATAGCACAGCCAGGAGGATATGACCCCACGTTCTCTCTTTCTGTGGTAAGGAAAACAGTGATGTTGTCCTGCTAGGACAGTTAAAGAAGAACTATCATTATGCTTTTATTTATTATTTTTTTTTTTTAAGTGTTTTCCCCCCCTCTCGGACAAGGTATATGTAGTACTTTGTCCCATGTAGCTAGGTGCTTCCTAAGTCTAGTTGGTAAGTCCGACCTGCCTCTCTCCCCTCTCCACATAGCAAGTCCAACAACAGCTTGGAAGACTGATCCATCAAAACTGCAGCTTCAGCTTGTTGTGCCTCAGAGCACTTTTCTTAGACAAGCTGCAGCAAAAGGCATACAGAAAGATAGGAGGCTGACATACTCACCCCCCCCCCCCCCCTACATTTCACTTATCTCTGGAAAGTTCTCTGAGCCACGATAAGCTGTAGTTATGATTGATGCTTCCAAGCTGTTGTTGGATTTTCCATGAGTGATGGGCTCGTGCGTGTTCGGATCGAAACATGCCCAATCCCATTCCTATTTGCCACGCTGAGAGGGAAGGGAGGCGGGTCAGACTTATAACGAGACTTTGGAAGCACCTAGCTTCATGGAACAAAGTGATACATGTATTTTGTCCCATAGGGTGCAGAACAATGTAGAACATTCAGTAATCATTCTTAAGGCCCCTTTCACACTTGTGCAACCCGATTTTACCGCAAATTGTTGCCGCAATTTTACTGCGATTTGGTACCAGTACGACTTTGGTCCGACTTTGTTGCAACTTTGGCTCAATGAAAACCTATTACAAAGTCATACAGAAGTAGCACAGAAATCGCATCTATATTATTCAGGTGCGATTTGAGACTTTGAAGGTTTAACATTGAAGTCTATGGACCTCAAGTTGCATCAAAGTTGGACCAAAGTAATGCAGGGACTACTTTGAAGTCGGCACGACTTGATAGTCGTACAGATATGAATGGTACTCATTGGAAACAGTCCCAAGTTGCAGGCCAACTCACACAAGTGTGAAAGGGGTCTTAAGAAGAAGCAACACACTGATAAGTCTTAACATTGCTGACTCTGTACTCTCCTTCTGTCAGCACATGTGCATGCAGCAGAGCCTAATTAGCTTTTACTACTGTTGTGCTTGAGATAACAGGTGACCCTTTTAAAAATATAAACTAGTAGATAAACAGTACTTTTTATTTATAGCTGCCTAAAGCTTTAAGAGATTGTAAAGGCTAAATTTTTTTTTTAAATCGCTAACACAGCGTCTCCGAACCACCTCTGCCGGGGTCCCCTACCAGTGCTCTAGGCTCCTTCTCTTCATGGTGCATCCCCTTAGGAAACCGCTTCTTACAGTGGCACACCTGTGGGCTTGTTCCCGAGCCGGGCTGTGTGCATCCATTGACATACACAGCTTGGCTCAGCCTTGCCCCACCTCAGAGGATTCGATTGACAGCAGCAGGACCCAATGGCTCCTGCTGCCTCAGCAAAGCCTGTGAGAGCAGAGAACTGCTACAGACAGGCACAGTGATGGATCTAGTGAGGACTCTGGTAACTGTGTAAAGGGGGTGATACTATTTTTGAGAATTTTTTTAACTTAATGCAGTAAATTCATTGAGGTAAAAAAAATGTCTAGCTTTTAGAACCACTTTGCAATATTTGTCTCTGAATACTGCAACTCACATTCAGTAATTTTTTTGCCATATTTTCCTTGACAGTTTTTAGAATTCATAAATCCATTTATATTTTGAATAACTTTTTCATATTGTAAATAAGCAAAATAAAGCAAAGCAAAAATATGAGAAATACAAAAATTCTTGTATAATCATATAAAGAAAAAAGTTCAAAAGAAGGTCCCAGTGTGTTCGTATTTGGTGAAAAGGGCAATCCGCAAAGCAACGCCATTACACATGTAGACTCTTCTTAAAGTGCTCAGATGACCAGCGACTGGGGGACTTATTTGTTGTTTCTTTTGGACTTTGTTTTACTTTATATTATTATACAAGAATTTTTGTATTTTTCATATTGGCGCTACACTTTATTTTGCATATTCACTGTTTAGGGCTGGTTATACTGCCTTTTTGTATAAGCAGACTCACTCGTATTGTTTTATATCACAGCGCAGATTTTCTCACTTATATGGATTCATATTATTGTACTGTTTTCCCAGGGATCTCTAGTAACCTGTGAGTTTTTATTGCAAAATGGGGCCAATGTGAATCACCGTGATGCAAAAGGAAGAGGACCGTTGCATCATGCGACAGTGCTAGGCCATACAGGGTAAATAGCAGGATGTTCCATTTTCTTTTAGACGTTAAAATAGCTATACTGTTTGCAATGTTATGCAATTGTGCTGTTTTCACATTTTAATTTCATTTACTAACCTGCACCTAAAACAGATGGTATCAGACTGAAGACAACACCTCTATTTTCCTTTGCTCTTAAAAACTAGATTTGCTCTGACAAAATTAGACCTTAAGCCATTACATTTAAAATACCACAGAGAGTTCTCTTGTATTTATTTGGACCCAAATGCTTGATACCTTTCCCACTAACTATTTATTTCTCTGCAGGCAAGTGTGTTTATTTCTAAAAAGAGGAGCCAACCAACATGCTACTGATGAAGATGGCAAAGACCCTTTAACTATTGCTATAGAGGCCGCCAATGCTGACATAGTGACTCTGTACGTAATAAGTAACACAGTTGTATTTGGGTGCTTCAGTGATCTACTACTGTATATCCCTTTTTATGTAAAAAAAAAAAAAAATGTATGTATAGTGATTAAAGTGGTTGTCAAGTCGTGAACCTACAGGTAAGCCTATAATGAGGCTTACCTGTAGGTGCCTTGCATATCTCCTAAACCTGTACGGTTTAAGTTGGGATCTTTTCAGAGCCTGGACCGGCTGAGGGACGTCAGCTGACAGCAGACTTTAGCCCGCTATCAGCTAAAAATGGGTCACAGAAGTGTAGAACGAACTGCTCTCCTGTGACCTAACTGTAAGCTATTGGAGAAGTACAGTTAAAGCGGAGTTCCAGTCCTCCGCAAGTCAATTTTTTATTTTTTTAATAATCCTCTGTAAATTTGTTCCACTTTATCTGCAACAGTTAGCTAGTGTCTATAGTGCATTCCTTTTAATTTATGCTTAAATAAAAGAAAAACTACCTTGATCTCGGAAGTTGGCAAGGTCCAACTGTGGGCATCTGAAGCCCTCTGGTATCTATTTCCGGGATTAGGTGCAGCTAGCTACCCAGCATGCACCTCCCGCTCTCATGCCTGTGCAGTGAAGCCACTGAGCATCTCTCTCTCTTCCCAACAGGTTGCCATAGCAATGGCGGCAGAATTTTCCACCCCGTTACTATAGCAATCATGACATCTCGGTCCTCCCGTGTGTGTCTAGAAATAACACTAGATTTCATCACTAGGCAATTTGCAAGGACTCCTGGGATACATGACTCCGCTATCCCAGGAGCCCTTGCAAATCGTCTAGTGACGAAATCGCCTAAGCAGCCGCAGCTGGAAATTCTGCCGACTGATGAAGAAAAAAAGGTATTTCATTAAAAAAAATGGCCATTGGTAAAAGCGCTTGCACATACATTAGAAGAAGAAAAAATGGGTGGAACTCCGCTTTAAAATAGCTTTGCCATACTTCTCCTTTCAGTACAGTTCTGTTCACTGAAGCAGTGTAGCAATGTGGTGGTTTGTGTTGCAATCTGCTAAAAAAAAAGTATTGCATGGCAGCATAGGAAACAAAACATTTTGTCAATGCATTGAAGCTGCACTGGTAATAGTTGCCAGCATAGCCCCAATATATCTAGTGTGAATGAGCCCTAAGGGACCTGACTTCTTACAGGGTTTATTGAAGAATGATGTAGCCAGCCTGTTTTAGCAGTCATTATATAAAAGTTTGATAGGAAGGATTATTACCTGCCATGAATGTGCTTGTTGAGTCCGATTCTGCAAGATATTTCCTCAGAATTGTAACAGCTTTCAGATATTCTAGTTTACACTCAACCTATGATTGTATGCAGCGGACATTTAATATGAAGATAAGAGCTCATTGTTTGTCCTCTTAGGCATTTGGAAGGATACATGAATAACTTTAAAGCAACTGAATTTCTTTTTTTAGATTGCGCTTGGCACGTATGAATGAAGAGATGCGAGAATCTGAAGGACTTTACGGACAACCAGGTCAATACTTCTCTAACAGCCATACTGAAATGCAATATAGGAAGTGCATGCAGGAGTTTATTAGCTTGCAGCTTTGTCATGCTGAGTCTTTGGACAGTAAGACCAACAGCAAATTATCCAATTAGTATGCTATGTGTAGACACTAACTTTCCTGCTGCATTTTGGAAGAGATGTACTTCTCTATTGGCTGTATTATTTTTATAATATGTGTAGCTATTCTGTATTCATAAAAAATATACATTAACATTTTATTTTGCCTATAGCAGCCAATATATTACTTTTACATTTCTAAGCCACATTGTAATAATTATGTGACATTGGTATATTTAGAGATTTCCTTCTGAAGGTTGTATATAGGCAGTTCAGTGTTCTTTTTAAAAAACTGATTTTTAATATATCAAACAAATGAATGAGCAATATAGATATATTTTATTTCATAGACAGACTTTAATGCATCATTTTTGAAAGCACTAATAATCATATGCTTGCACTTTCCTTTATCACAGATCAGTGTAGTTTAAATTTGGTGGAACTGTTTTTATACTGTGCTGTCTTACAGCTTTAGAAGATTTAATGTGGCCTGTGTGTATAGGATTACTGTAAGACATTGCACATAGCAATAGGTTTTCAAAAGGTACATAGCATACTGTTTACATTGTAGCACTGTTGCCAATGCATTATTTCAGTGGCATTCATTTTCTTGCTGGTTTAGTCATGTGCTGAAATATTATCATGGAGCAGCAGTACTGGTTTATCATATGTTACCCGTTTGTCTCAGATTTGCATATGTAAATCCATGTGTACACTATGTCTGCACTTTACTATTTTAAAGTAATCTGTGCCTTCATATGCTGGATATGTGAAAGCAGATGGCAATGCATTCCCATTGCCAGATAGTTTTATATAGTGTACCGGTAATTGAAATACATTATTTGAATATACAACAGGATTGTGTGTGCGTATACAGTAAATGGATGTGTGTGCGAGGTGCAAGCATACATAGGGTATGTGTGTGTGAGACTTAGTGTCTTAGTACTTAAACTTTCTTTGGTATATAAGTATTAATTAGCTTTCCGGTTTCCTGTCCCATTTTTAACCCCAAAACATCTGCACACATTAACTCTGCCAGTTCTCTTCCCTCAGATTCATTATTCTTCTAGGCCTCGCCTTTAGCCATGATTTTATTTTTGAATATGATGGTACCTGAGACTGAAGACCTCCACGTACCCTTGTTTGCCCCTGTGGTATGAATTTAGTGGACACTTTTACCATTTATTACCTGGACTCATGACACCTACCAGGTCACCCCCTCACTGACCTAACATTTTGGAACACTCTCCTCCACACTGATGGCATCTGTTCCCTCTACTCTACAGCTAATGAAATCAGCAGCTCCTAAAAACATGATACCTGCAGTTAGGGCTTCTTCTCATAGACTAATCAAGACTTTGTCAGAATCCCTACTACTATTAGGCCCTGTTCACATCTGAGCGATTTTCTGCTTGAAGTTTATAGCTCTAAAATGCTTAACAAGGCAAATCCCATTCATTTCAATGGTCCCCCGTTCACATCTGTGCATTCTGTAGCATAAAGCAAAACACCTGCGACTTACAAATTACATGAGCTTCTTTTTGGCAGATTGGGCCCCATAGACTTCAATGGGAGCACCTAAAAATGATGACGTCATCATGAGCCCCACCCTCATGATGTCACATCCTGGGGTGGGGCATCACATCACAGCTCCACCCCAGGATGTGACATCATGAGGGTGGGGCTCATGATGACGTCATCGCGTGGCCCCGCCCCATGCCAATATAAGGCAACCGCACAGCACGGACCCGGCATTCGAGTGGAAGAGAGCGACGAGTCAACATCTCCAGAAGAAGGAGAAAAAGAAGAAGCAGCGGCGGGAGAAGCTAGCCGGGGAGACAGCAGCAAAAGAGCTGAAGACCCCGCAGAAGACCCCTAAGGGTCTGGTATGGATTTTGGGGGGACCCTACGCCGTTTTTTTTTGGCGTGGGGGCTCCTCTTAAAATCCATGCCAGATCGAAGAGCCTGGTATGCTCTTGGGGGGGGGGGAACCTCACGCAAATTTTTTGCGGGGGTCCCCCTTTAAGACACCTAGCACACAGGTCGCGCCGCAAGTCGGATCACCGTGATCCGACTTCTGGTGCGGCTTCTATTCAAATCAATGGGCTCCCATAAGGAACCATTGATTTTGAATAGAGGCCGGAAACGGAAAAGATAGCGTGAAAAAACGTGCATTGACGTCAATGCAAAATGTCAGTTTTTTTCCCTGACGTCAGGCCCGGCGTCTTGCTTATTTTTGTGCAAACGCCCATGTGTATGAGGCCTAAGTCACTGAATCCTGTATTGATTAGTTTAGTATTATATAGTATAGCCCTCCATAACTTGGAGGGTTTGTGCTACTGTTGGTGAAATGGGCAGATAGTGAGGAGTGTTTATGTGGAGTAAGATTGTTTTTCCTGTAGCTTCAGCTTCATCCTGTTGAACGTTTATCTGCTCTTCCTGTTGAGCTAGGCAAATTATCATTATATATTTAAATATATGCTACTTTGCTTTTTCTCTTTCCTTTCATCTTCCTGGATGCATGGAGTCTTCTAGCAGGTATAGATATTTGTATGTAAGTTTTATGAGGTCATGCATGCAAAAGGTCTATATGATCCGTTTTGTCATCCAGTCTGAGAATCCGTATATCTATGTGTATAATTTGCATTGGGTTTGATTTGTTACAGTTGGAGGAATGAAAGGTTTTGTATTACACAAAAAGCAGAATCAATCAAATTTTATCTCTCATTTTTACAAAGTGGTGTTATTATCAAAACATTAATTTGATTGGTTGCTGCGGTCAGCTCTTCTACTTGCGTTTCCTCCTGGTTTTCATAAATTAGTCCCATTGGTCTAAATCCAATCCTATGGTAGATAGGGCATGCATCCTCCCAGCAGCTGCTCTCACACTAAAAAACACTGTATAACCTAATAGTCATTGGCATTTGGACTTGCTGGGGTCTGTCATTCCTTAACTTTTAGATGGTCACTGGCTGTCTTCACCTGCATTATGTGGTTAGCAGTTATCGTCTGCCACAGATATCATGTATACCATTTTTCAGGTTTACCAGGATAACTAATGATATTTGTTTTTTCTCTGCAGGGGATGAAACATACCAAGATATATTCAGAGATTTCTCCCATATGGCATCTAACAATCCAGAAAAACTCAACCGATTTCAATCTGCAGATTCTCGGAAGTCATGAATCTCATGTTATATGCCTTAATTTTACCTGCAAAAAAGTTATAACTATTTTTGGCAATTGAACTACCTGAGAGTCTAGTCTTAGGCAGTGCAAACTAGTGTTTAATTGGTCTCATCATTCCACTTGTTAAGGAGTGACTGCTGCTGAGTCTCCTGGGTAAAACACTTTTCTGCTTAATAATGTCACATACAAAATGCAGAACAGTGATTGAGCCAAGGCAATGATTTAAAAAAAAAAATAGAGTACTTTGTAGTGTTTGTGTACAGTGAATGTACAAATTGGTTTTAGCTTCAATTATGGTTCCAGTATTGTAGGGACCATGAATGGTTTGGTTGCCATACTCTTCCCTTTTTGTATATAAAAAAGGACCAATTTACATGGCTGCTTTATGTTTTGTACTCTGTAAGTCATACATACAATTCTTAGTCTTAACTCTGCGCCTTCCTTGACAGTGTTGCACTAATTTATAAGACCTATCATAAGATAGATGAAGGTAATGTTAGGATACTGCGGAAAACTAGGCTTAGAACTTAGATTAGTAAAAAATGAATGCATTGCCTTCCTATTGGGTATACCATTTATTTTTAATTTACTGCAGTTGTAGTTGATGTGTATCTGCAGTAAATGTAATCCGAACATAATGTATGACTGACACTGTAATATCATATAGTTTCACATGGGTCCCACCCACTGCCAGTATAAAAAGGCACAATTAATGCTGTGCATTGCATTGTGTAGCAAACAATAAATTACTGTCAAATTAGATTTTACTAAGCTGAAATTAAAACATTTTGTACGTATTACATATTTTTATGAAAGTCAGGCATTGCCCTATAGGTTAAGTGTAAACTTGGTTATCCAGTTATAACTTTAAAGTAGTTTAATTGAGCTGCCTATCTTACTGCAACATCAGTATGCTGGGATTGGGCTGAACATGTGACCCAAAAAGGCTGCAGACAAGTACAAGTGCAGGCACCTAGAGTGTATCTAAACATATTTTCAGCAACTTTGTTACTTTACTTCTAAATTCTGGGTTGTTCTGATCAGACAAAGCTTAAAGTGATACTAAAGTCTTGTATTTTTTTTTTGTTTAAAAATAACAAAGTCATTACTTGCCTGGTCTGTATAATGGCTTTGCACAGAGCAGCCCCGATCCGCCTCTTCTCGGGTCCCCTGTCGACTCTCCTGTCCCTTCCCTCTGCTGAGTGCTCCTACAGCAAGCAGCTTGCTATGTGAGTAGCCAAGCTGCTGCTCTGTGTCCATTCAGACACAAAGCCATGGCTCAGCCCTACCGCCTCCCTTCTCCTCATTAGCTCACTGACTTTGACAGCAGTAGGAGCCAATGGCGCCCACTGTATGTCTCAGCCAATCAGGAGAGAGAGCTGAACAGAGAAATCTCTCATGCAACATTGCTGGATGGAGATGGGGCTCAGGTAAGTATTAGGGGGGCTGAGGGGGGATGCTGCACACAGAAGGTTTTTTTATCTTAACGAATAGAATGCATCAAGATAAAAACCTTCTGCCTTTAGAACCGCTTTAAGCACTTCCTGGTAGTAACCGTTTCCCCTTCCTCTCCACACACATACCTGTTGGCCAGTGAAGCAGCCCATCATAGTAATGGGCCCAGTAGCAATGTATGGGAGGTGGGAAATCTGCATAATGTCCAATACTATCAGGAAATGTCAGAAATTTGCCCGATCAGAACTCCATGGCATTTGGACTGAGGAAGGACACTAGAAGTTGCTTCAGACACAGCTTGAGTTGCCCGCTCTTCATTCCTATCATCAACATGTTTTCTTGTTACAGAAACAATTACTGTAAACCCACAATAGCCTAAACAATGGCAGGTTTATTTCTAAGCTGTTTTAGATGACTCAGATTGGCTGTTTTAGTACAATGTTATGAATCCTGGGTGTGTTAAGGCTATTTCTACTTTAGGCCAAGACAGTACCCCTCCTGCTCTTAAAATTGACAATGCTGCACTTGGTCTGCTAGGCCACTGTATTTTATGGGAGATGCTTTATTGAAATGGAGGAGCCTCAATATTTTCCAGATGTGACTGTAAAATAAGGAAAAAGAGAACATGATTGTTCTAGCCTTTGAACATGGGAGCTCTGTCAGTGGCAGGACAGAGGTGTAGTAAAATGTTGAGAAAAGTATGACCACTCATTTCCGTAGCCATGTATTTTTATGTCCTTTATAAAAAGAATGCATGACTCCAAAAAAACTTTTATTTTTGGTTAGTTTAGTTTCCTCAACATTTTAATAAAGCTTTTTTTTTTTTTTTAATTACATTGTGTACAGGTTTCTAACATTAGTAGCATTATGTTGCACCTCCCTCTGGCATCTGACAAAACTCCTCTGAGAGCGCTCCTGCTCTTCCTTATTAAACATATCAATGCAGACCTTGGCCAAGTTTCTCTTCTTCTTTGAGCAGCCTGTCCTTCAATGATCTGCATTTGTTCCTGGAACCGTGAGACTTGTACCATTACATGTGGTTCTCAGACTTATTAAATATGGTGATAGCAGCCAGTAGCATGATCAGGAAGGTGTATATTGCTTGGAAAAAGCATTGGGATAAGGTGTTCACATTTTGCATTAAAGTGGAAAATCTCTTCAAATCTAAACACTCTTCTAGTATCTGCTTTTTCCTACAGATATTAAAAGAATCAGCTGCAACCACATTATACGATGTGGTTAAGTCTTGATTGTTGTTTTATTTTTGCTGGACTTTTATTTTTCTTGTTAGTTAAAAATCTACAGTATTTTTAATGGCTACCAGTTATTACAATAGAGGTTACATTGTATGTATTGCGATCCAATTTGACACATTTTCATTTTAAGCTGTTGATTTATTTACATTATCATACAGGTTTTTTTTTGGTATTTTATGATACAAGTACATCTGATTTTAGCATGCAAGTTTGTTGCTGTATAGACAAATAATCGTACGCAATGCATATGCTGTGACAGTATTAAAAGGTGACATTTTAGTCTTTATTGTATTGGTGAGAACCAAACAGCATATCTTTTTATATATTTTTGTCAGCTAAAAATGTGCAGATAGAATGTACAACAATTAAATGTATTGGACATGTACTTAACATCCAGGAACGGTTTCCTTAAAATAATTTTTGCTGCCAGTTTGATTGCCTATAACAGTGTAGATGGCAGTGCCAATGCCATAAAATTGAGAAGTCATGTCTGATCTTACTTAACACTTGTGTTATTTGTAACACATAATAGCCTTCAATTGTGACCAAAGTCTTTTATGTAGATGCCTGCTTGTCCTTGCATGTAATGGCCTGAATCTCCATCAGCCAAATAAAGTTAAAAGTAGATTATACAGGAAAGACAGAGGGAGGTTATGCTAAAACAGCTATATAGTGTACCTTTTTATTAAAAATAGTCTAGTGTATATACACCCACCAGAAACAACAACAAAAAAAGTCTCTTTGCTGCCTTTCTTTTTGCCTGTCCTTTCCATGAAGGTAGAACTAGAGAGTATCCATACCAAAAATGAGCCATTGTTAAACTACTAACAGCCGCTGTAAAATTCTCAATAAATATACTGTATATAATAACTTTAGTGCAAACAAAGACCACCACACGCCATGTCTCCTCAGAGACCATTTATCATATAAAGTCCAACCTATACCATTAAAATCCCACCCACTCTTTCATCCCAGTGTTATTGCAAGCTCTCCTTTGGAAAAAGAGTACTGGAGAGTAGCCAACATGAGCAGTAGTTGGTAGCTTCTTTTATAGATACTACCTTGTCCTTCTATATTCTCATTATGCACACCTGGCAGGAGATGGCATCATCACTCCTTGTCTTTGCTCACCATTTCTTTATTTTTGAGAGGTTATGAAAAGAGTTAAGCTGGCCATAGGTGGATTTTTGGTGGTTTTGTTTTTTTTTGGTCAGCACACAAGTGAGGCGGATAGAGGAATCCTCTCCTTTGACTAGGGACTCTTTGCTGTTAGAGTACACCGATTGTTAGATCGAATTCTGTCGAGTGGGAACAGCCACATATGGATCAAAATTTGTCCGGTCCCTGCTGAACTGGCTAACTTTTGATCCATCTGTGGTCATCTTTAGTAACTTTTCTCACCTGCCTGTAATGGCTACTATCTGAGGCCATATATTTCTTTACAAGAGGTCTTGCATGGTTTGTTGATTTTATAATTTAACAGTTAACGCATATGTAATAGAAAGGAAATACCTCTGTAAATTGCAAGCACTCATGGTGAAATCTTCATGGACTAGAGAGTCAGTTGTATTTCTCTTTAATGGGAGCACGGGGAAAAGATTATTTGGAAGAAAAGACACTGCAGAAAACTCTACCTCCTACCGATAACACAAAGATTTACATTTGCTACTTTACATTAAAAAAAAAAAGTAAAAAGTAAATTCCTTGTCCTGCTGTCATATACATTGGTTGATGAATGTACTTTTTCACAGTAGGTGGAGCATTATCTTTATCAGTAGTACTGTGTGGTTACTTCTGAATAATTGAATGTAGATGTGAATATAAGGGACAGTGCGGCAAAGACGGATGCTTCTAGTTAAAGCGGTAGTAAACCCATCCATTTAACAATTTAAAAACCAGTTCCATTTCCAGCACGTGCCGGAAATGTAACACTCCCATTTCCAGCACGTGCCGGAAATGTAACACTCCCATTGGTTGTGCGCTAAACCAAACTGTCAAACCATCCAATGGCTGGTGTTATAGCTGATCACATGTGCAGCATCATGGCAGTTGTAGATTAAAAGAGGCCAAGATGGCAGCTTCCTTGGCTGAAAATGATAAGAGGGTTTACTACCACTTTAAGGTGTAAGTAAACTCTCCTATCATTTTCAGCTAAGGAAGTTGCCATCTTGGCCTCTGATTAATCTTCAACTGCCATAAAGCTGCACATGTGATTAGTTATGACACCAGCCATTGGATGGTTTGACAGTTTCGTTGAGAGCACAACCACTATGACACTTACAATTCCGTCACATGTCGGGAATGTAACTGTATGTGTTTACTATGCTTTAATGCAGTTGTAATGTATTTTGGGTATAGTGCTTCAATGATCAAATCACAGATATGCTACTTACACAGCTTTGGCTGGTTTATATCATACTTCCTGTTCATTAGGTGCATGGTACTTTAGAATATTTGATGCTATCCTCTCTTCTTCGCATGTGGTGCAGCATCTTTAACTAATGTTTGGATACCTGTGATCTACTTTAGCATATTGTCTTTGTAAGGATGCTGCTACTGAAAAGGAAAGGTTTGGATTTGGCTTACCTTTAGAAAATGCCCTTGAAAATCAATAGTCTTTTTAAGAACAGATTTACCCACAACCGCTATTAGTGTTGGTTGTACTATACATCAAAGGGTGCCTGCAGTAATCTTATGGAAATATCTATTAACTCACAAAAAGCTTAAAAATCATTTCTTTTCTGTGTTGTGCATTACTTCAAATCCGTACTACTTTTCTCCGTGCTTCCTGACATGACTGTTTTAAGTGCAATATTTTTCACAAGAATAAATTTAATGCTGTTTGGTGAATAAAATCTTTTCATTACAATATTCCTTCCATAAAATATAATGAATGTCATACATATCTAGTTTTATTGTAATCATTTTTGTAAGTTGAACTTGAATGTAGTCTTATTTTTGCTGACTCGAACAATAGAAAACCCGCATTAGCTGAAATTGTACATTGTGTAACAATTGTAAATATTTGATCAAATAATTTGTACACTGCAAAAATGGGAAAATATGCAATCTCAATTAAAGAAAACCTAGTTTATGATACCAGTGTTTTGTATCTTTACCTTTTTGTTTTTCACAATGAAGATAATTCCATGTAACGTTTTCATCCATATTTTATTGAATTTTTCCATATAAATACTCAAAAGCATATGGATTGCACACCACATTTGTTTTAAAAAGGGAATTCTTATTTTGAATAACATCTTTCCAGTATCTTACCAACCTAGGACATCTCCAGATACAATGTATGAAGTCAGTCTGTAGATCAACTTCTGTTGAATGGTCAAGTTGGAAAGCGTTTGTCGATCAGCGGCTGTAACTGTTGATAAGTGTATTCTTAAGCTGGCTATACATTATACACTTTTCTTGTACAATTTTCCTTAAGATTTAGTAAAACCATATACACTGAGAAAAATCATAGACGCAACACTTTTGTGTTTGCCCCTATTTATCATGAGCTGAACGCAAAGATCTACGACTTTTTCTATGTACACAAAAGGCCTATTTCTCTCAAATATTATTCACAAATCTGTCTAAATCTGTGTTAGTGAGCACAGGTGTGGCATATCGAGATGCTGATTAGACAGCATGGTTATTGCACAAGTGTGCCTTAGGCTGGCCACAATAAAAGGCCACGCTAAAATGTGCAGTTTTACTGTATTGGGGGGGGGGGGGGTCCAAAAACCAGTCAGTATCTGGTGTGACCACCATTTGCCTCACGCAGTACAGCACATCTCCTTCGCATAGAGTTGATCAGGTTGTTGATTGTGGCCTGTGGAATGTTGGTCCATTCCTCTTCAATGGCTGTGCGGAGTTGCTGGATATTAGCAGGAAATGGAACACGCTGTCATATACACAGATCCAGAGCATCCCAAACATGCTCAATGGGTGACATGACCCGTGAGTATGCTGGCCATGCAAGAACTGGGATGTTTTCTGCTTCCAGGAATTGTGTACAGATCCTTGCAACATGGGGCCGTGCATTATCATGCTGCAACATGAGGTGATGGTCGTGAATGGATGGTACAACAATGGACTTCAGGATCTCATTACGGTATCTCTGTGCGTTCAAAATGCCATCAATAAAATCCAACTGTGTTCATTGTCCATAGCATACGCCTGCCCATACCATAACCCCACCGCCACCATGGGTCACTGAATCCAAAACGTTGACATCAGCAAACCGCTCACCCACACAATGCCATACACGCTGTCTGCCATCGCCCTGTACAGTGCAAACCAAGATTCATCCGTGAAGAGAACACCTCTCCAAAGTGCCAGGCACCATCGAATGTGAGCATTTGCCCACTCAAGTTGGTTGCGATGATTACGAACTGCAGTCAGGTCGACACCCTGATGAGGATGACAAGCATGCAGATGAGCTTCCCTGAGACAGTCTCTGACAGTTTGTGCAGTAATTCTATGGTTATGCAAACCGGTAGTTGCAGCAGCTGTCCAGGTGGCTGGTCTCAGACAATCTTGGAGGTGAAGATGCTGGATGTGGAGGTCCTGGGCTGGTGTGGTTTACATGTGGTCTGCAGTTGTGAGGCCAGTTGGATATACTGCCAAATAATCTGAAATGCCTTTGGAGACGGCTTATGGTAGAGAAATGTGCATTCAATTCAAGCGCAACAGCTCTGGTGGACATTCCTGCCGCCAGCGTGCCAATTGCACACTCCCTCAAAACTTGTGGCATTGTGCTGTGCGATAAACTGCATATTTTAGAGTGGCCTTTTATTGTGGCCAGCCTAAGGCAAACTTGTTAGGTGGATGGATTATCTCGGCAAAGGAGAAGTGCTCACTAACACAGATTTAGACAGATTTGTGAACAATATTTGAGAGAAATAGGCCTTTTGTGTACATAGAAAAAGTCGTGGATATTTGAGTTCAGCTCACGATAAATAGGGGCAAACACAAAAGTGTTGCGTTTATAATTTTGCTCAGTGTAATATGAGGTCCAACCTAAACACTTTAAAATTGTATGCAATCAGGCAGGCTCTTGCACTACATAGTTGAAGGTAAATCTAAAGGAAGTTGAATAAGAAAATTGTATAATGTATTGCCAGCTTTACAGTGCCGGGTGTTGCTGTCAGAATACAATGTCCCGGTGGACGTAGAGGGGTGCAGGGGAATTTCTCCGTCCGCTTCACTTGTGTGAATGGAGGAATCTGTTTGTTTTTTGAGTCCAAGCCTCTGGATGAAAAAAAAAAGCCAGCTTTAGAATACCCCGTTTCCAAAGTACAACTCCCTCCAGCTTTCCACTTCCTTACATGTGTGGTTATGACAAATAATTGTGAAAGAAGTAAAAGCCTCTATCCCTAGTAATTCTTTAACCAATTGCCAAATGTTAAATATCAGTTGGAGAATACCTGCATCACCGAAAGATTAGCAAATTTCCTTCTCTAGCACCTTTAAAAGTGTTACTAAACCCACAACAGTATAATCAGCCTGTATATGCGGCATAGCATGCTTGTTATACTCACTGTGGAACTTAAGGGGTTAATCCACTGTATTGTGTAAAAATGCTGTTTTCTCCTATCGTTCACTGACAGACGCAGCTCATCATGACGTGTGGGTTTATGCTTGTCCCACTAGGAGTTAACTAGGCAGGGAAAAGAAACAGCTGGCCCCTCCCATGGGGGCCGTCCTCTCTTCCTACATAAACCCCCTCATAGCATAGTTCTTCAGTTCTTATGCCTAGTTTGCAAGGAGTTGACCTGGCTTCCATTTAGGGGAATTTGTGGTCCTGTTTGTGACCATTTTTTATTTTAAGTTTTCTTTTATTCTAAGTTTTTCGTTTTTCGCCGCATCGGCCGCCATTTTGCGGCGGACCGCCGCCATTTTGCCATAGCCGCGGACATTTTGGGCCTATGGGGCTTTCCCTCTAGTGCTCAGAGCGGCCGTTTGCGGTACTGCACATTCCCTGAAGGTGTCTTTTGGCCTCTAGTGTTTAACGGCGGCCATTTTGACTGCATCCTCTGCAATAGACGTGTCTGCAGCGTTTTTTCCTTCTCTGTGGAATGGTGATCTGGTGGCGCGGCTTTTCTGACGATACATCCAGAAGTTACAGGCAGCGGAACAGCAAGTATAGCTGGGCTCTCTGTGGGTGCTGGTGGCGGTGGGTGCAGTCCTCCTGGTTTTCCTGATGCACTGTGGGCGGTGGTGTGCGGCAGTGTAGGGGTGCCTCATTCTCCTTAGTCCCCTGTGTGTCACTAAGAGTGTTTTTCTGGGGGAAGATGATGGCAGATTACACTGCTGACCCTGCAGAGGAGGCATCAGCGGCGGCGCAATCGGCATTTTTGGACCAGCTGCGGGCGGTCTTTAGCGAATTTCTCCCCCGGGCGGAGGTCGCCCAACAGGCCCCCAAGAAGCGTCCCCCTCCTCCTCTTTATTCATCAGGGGAGGATTCTGAGCCGGAAGTGGCCTCTGGGGTCTCAGGGACCCCATTGGACCTATCCGATGGGGAACTGGGCCCATCGGACGGCGAAGGGGATCAGGGGGTGGCGGCTGCGTGCGAGAAAGCGTTGGTTGCTACCATTATCGCTGGCATTCGCACTAAGCTGCAACTGAGTCAGGATGGTGAATCGCAGTCTGCTGCGTATGTGTGTGGGTCCTCTAGGCCCCCTAGGGCCCCCAAGGCTTATTCCTACAATTACTTTTTTGATCATTTTCTTGAATGGCAGCGTCCACAGCACTCTTCTTCGCTGTCAAAACTGTTCACTGCTCGCTATCCCTTTGAGGAAAGCTTTTTGAAAAGATGGGAATCGCCTGTGGTGGACCCACCGATAGCACGCCTTAGTAAGGCGACGACCATCCCTCTGGAAGGGACTCCTTCTTTTAAGGATCCCGCTGATAGAAAAACAGAGCCGCTTTTAAAGTCGCTGTTCCTGGTGGCAGGTTCCGCTGTGCGACTGGCCTTGGCGTCCGCCATGGCGGCGCAACATCTGTTCGAGTGTATGGAAGAGCTCCTGAAGGACCTGGAAGGCGGTCGCCTGATGGATGCTCCACAGAAGGCTGAGTTTTTGCTCCAAGGTTTCAAGTACCTTTGTGATGCGGCCGTTGATTTACTGCCGATGTTATACAGAATAACGATATTTGCCGTCATACTCAGACGGATACTTTGGTTGCGTTCTTGGTCCGGTGGCCACGCTTCCAAAAAAGGTCTTGCTGACCTCC
>BLSH010251074.1:1901138-1929900 GCA_018402905.1 Glandirana rugosa
CGGTCAAGAGGTGTGCGCCTTACATTTACCGACTCTAGCGGCCTTGCACTGTAAGGCGGGTTCCATCATAGTCTCGACGGAGGCGGCGTCGACGACCTGAGAAACACGGTGGGACTACCAAGTGTATGCGGTGACGACACCGTAACAGGCTAACTTAAGCTTAGCCTGCTGGGACGTTAGAGTGATAGGTCACTTTTTCCGTGTTAGACTAACGAGAGTCGAGGTCTGGCAACTACCCCTCCGCTCGAAGGACGCTGCTGGTTGCCGGGACCATTCAGGGGAAGTCGTTCCTGCCCCTCCAGTGGGTGATCATCACCACGGATGCCAGTCTTTCGGGCTGGGGAGGGATCCTGGGGCTGCTGTCTGCCCAGGGCCGTTGGTCGTCGCAGGAAGCTCGCCTCCCCATCAACGGTCTGGAGCTGAGAGCAATCAGATTGTGCCTTTTTCACTGGATAGTGAGATTGCAGGGTCGTCCGATTCGAATTCAATCGGACAATGCCACAGCAGTGGCGTATGTGAACCATCAGGGTGGCACAAAGAGTCCAGCAGCTGCGGCGGAGGCAGCTCTGATACTACCTTGGGCGGAATGTCACGTTCCGGCGATCTCAGCCATTTACATTCCGCGTGTGGAGAACTGGCAGGCAGACTATCTCAGTCGCCAGACGCTGGACCAGGGAGAGTGGTCTCTCCACCCGGAGGTGTTCAATCAAATTAGCCACAGATGGGGGACGCCGGACGTGGATCTCATGGCGTCTCGGTTCAATCACAAGGTGGAGACCTTTGTGTCCAGAACAAAGGATCCGTTGGCAGTGGCCACGGACGCTTTGGTGGCCCCCTGGGGCCGTTATCGTCTTCTGTACGCTTTCCCTCCGATAAGACTGCTCCCGCGATTGATACGCAGGATAGTGGCGGAGCGGATACCAATAATCCTGGTGGCTCCAGATTGGCCTCGGCGCACTTGGTACGCCGACGTGGTGCGAATGGTGGCAGATGCCCCTTGGCGGCTCCCGCTGTGAGACGATCTTCTGTCTCAGGGACCCATCTTGCACCCTGCTTTACCCTCCTTGGCTTTGACGGCTTGGCTATTGAGTCCCAGGTGCTGAGAGACAGGGGAGTCGCCGACTCCGTGATCCCTACTTTGTTAAAAGCTCCCAAGTGTACATCTCGCAAGATTTATCACCGCACCTGGAAGGCTTATATTGCTTGGTGCGAGGCGGAGGGCCATAACTCTCGCTCTTATGTCGTGTCCAGGGTCCTGACTTTTTTACAACAGGGCCTGAACAAAAAACTGGCTTTGAGTACTCTCAAGGGCCAGATATCGGCTCTGGCGATTCTCTTTCAGAGACCTTTAGCTTCGCACTCGTTGATCCGTACCTTTGCGCAAGGTGTGCGACACGTGGCTCCTCGGGTTAAGGTTCCGATGGCTCCGTGGGATCTGAATTTGGTGCTTTCTGTTCTTCAGAAACCGCCTTATGAGAATATCAGGGAGATTTCTTTGTCATTGCTGTCGCAGAAGGTGGCCTTTTTAGTTGCCATAACTTCCGCCAGACGGGTGTCTGAATTAGCAGCACTATTGTGCAAGTCTCCCTACTTAGTCATACATAAGGATAAGGCGTTCTTGCAACCTTCTCCTTCCTTCCGAAGGTGGTTTCATCCTTTCACATTAATGAAGATATTTTTCTTCCTTCATTGTGCCCTCGTCCATCGCACCCAAAGGAGTTTGAGTTGCATGCTTTGGACGTAGTGAGGGCCTTACAAGTGTACTTGGCTGCTACAGTTTCTTTTCGAAAAGCTGATGCTTTGTGTTGCCAGAAGGCCCGCGCAAAGGGTTGGCGGCCTCGTCGGCTACGATTTCTCGTTGGATCAGACAGACCGTGACCCATGCATATTCTGTTCGGGGCAAGGTTCCCCCTTTTCCGGTCACGGCTCATTCTACCTGGGCTGTTAGCACTTCCTGGGCTTTCAGACACCAGGCCTCGGTGTCACAGGTGTGCAAGGCGGCCACTTGGGCCTCGGTTCACACTTTCACTAAGTTCTATAAAGTTGATGTGTTTGCATCTTCGGATGCTGCTTTTGGCCGCAAAGTGTTGCAGGCGGCAGTGTAGGCGCGTCTGGCGCCTCCTTAGAGGTTCAGTTGGGTACTGTTAGCGTTTACCCACCCCTCTTTTGACACAGCTTGGGGACGTCCCCACACGTCATGATGAGCTGCGTCTGTCAGTGAACGATAGAAGAAAAAGGGATTTTATTAAACCGTAAAATCCTTTTCTCCGAGTTCACTGACAGACGCAGCACCCACCCCTCTGTGCTCTCCTTCTTGTACGGCTTGTGTACGAACTGAAGAGCTATGCTATGAGGGGGTTTATGTAGGAAGAGAGGACCGCCCCCATGGGAGGGGCTAGCTGTTTCTTTTCCCTGCCTAGTTAACTCCTAGTGGGACAAGCATAAACCCACACGTCATGATGAGCTGCGTCTGTCAGTGAACTCAGAGAAAAGGATTTTACGGTAAGTTTTAATAAAATCCCATTTTATCCTGTATGCATAGATTCTTTCCTCCTGCACTGTCTATCTGGGGAAGGCCAGCTAACACAGGCAGGGTAGCCGACCTGCAGATGCTCAGTTGTGTCTTTTATGCAGGAGAGAACATGTACTTGTTCTCAGAGCTGTCAGGTCGCAAGATATTGACATCACACATGTGGGCGTGTATACAGGCTGTAGTGGAAATCTCCTCTCACCTGAAAACTGAGCACTCAGGCAGACCCTGCAGTTTATTATGTGACCATGGCAGGCGCGGCCCGTGCATTGAGGGCGCACGGGCGCCCCCCCGTCCCTACCGCCTCCCCCCATTTATGCGCCCGACCCCTTTCAGGAAGCTGGAGTCATGGATTCCTATGGCTGGAAGGGACGGAAGGAGGTGTTTTTTTTTTTTTTTTTTTTTGAAGCAGCTGACTAGAGCCTGAGGCTCTGATACCTTTCAAAATAGGGTGGGATCAGGGCGGGAGCGAGTGCCCCAACCCCACTCAATTGTGTGACTATAGCTAATTAATTTTCGCTATTTTCACACTGCCGTTCCTCCCCTCCATCAGGAGCCAGGTCTGTAAGACCTGTTTCCCGATTGGCCAAAGTGCCAGGCGATCCTATTGGGTGCCTGGGGCTTAGGACGGGGAGGCACAGGAGAGGAGAAGGGTCTGTCGCTGCTCTGTCCTGCACGGAGGAGGACACACAGCCCGGCGGTAAGTGCTGGACCTTCCGCAGGGAGGAATGCTGTCAGTGAGAGCCGCACACGCGAGGGGTGCCAGGGAGTCATGCTGCCAGTGCGGGGGGGGGGTTGCGCAGGGTGTTGCCGATTGTTTGCCGGCCCCCCTCCAAAGAAACCCACGAGCCGCCACTGGACCATGGTATACAGATCAGCCAAAAAAGTATATAGTGGCAGCATTTTAATGTAAAAAGATGATTTGTAAGCTGTGGGCACCGTGGGGGGGGGGGGGCAGATGAACTAATTTCATTTTACTGGGTTTAGAAACACCTAAACAGACCTACATTTCTCACACATGTACTTTTAACTGTTAATTGGGGGCTTACCCCAGCTTGTAAAATGTTCCACCTGTGCTGCTTTAGAATATATTCATAAATTAATGAATGAGTGGCTATACCACTGTTCTGTTTCTATACATTATCTGGGTTATTCTGCTTCCATGTGAGATCTCTAAAAAAACACTGTTAACTATTCTAAAGGTCTTCTTTACAATCCAGTTGAGAAAAGTTGAGGCATCTAGAATTCTAGATCATCTTTAAAGGGCTGGATCTGCCAGATATAGACAAAAGAAGTTAACACCACAACTTACAAAATTTGAAGGAACAGGATGGACAATTTTTCTCAAACAAATGGATTTCTAACAGTGAATGTGGTGTTTGTTCAGGGTAATTCCCCTCATTCCAAAAATCAAACGTTAAAAGCAAACAAAATTTTGAAGTACTTTAGAATGGCATTCTTCAAGTCATTGAATTTACTGATAATTTGACAGGAGAGAGGGGGCAGCACCCTGATTGGCGGGCTGCCACTGGACGTCTTGGGCTGGTAAAAAGGTGTTTTTTTTTAATCTTTTGTTTAGATTTTTTGTAAGATAGCACAACAAACTTTGAAAGTGATGGAGTACAGCAGCAGACCACATGAATTATGCAAGATATTCTGATCGTTGTTCAGACAGGTCATAACATCCCATATAGCAGTGACATATTTTTTTCTAAGTTGTTCCCTGAGGCTTATAATCCTATATCCTTTTTTAACCACTTCCTGCCCACCATATAGCAGAATGGCGTGCGCAGAGTGGTTAAGTTATCCTGACTGGACGTCAGCACTGTGATCGTTGGTGTGGTGTGTGTTGCTCTGACACTGCATCACCGATCTTGGTAAAGAGCCTCTGACATAGGCTCTTTACCATGTGATCAGCTATGTCCAATCACAGCGTAAACAGGAAGTGCCGTTTTATCAGCTTTTCCTCCACTCGCACTGACAGATGCGAGTAGAGGAGAGCCGATTGGCTGCACTCCTGACAGGGGTCTCTGCACTGATTATCAGTGCAGTCCCCCGAGGATGCCCACAAGGAATGCCGACCCAGGACCACCAGGTATGCCCACCCATGACCACCAGGGTTGCCAATCATTGCCCATTAGAGGTGCCAATCAGTGCCCATCAGTAATAACTGCCAGTGCCTCATCAGTTCTGCATATCAGAGCCATCTATCAGTGCCACCTATAAGTGCCCATCAGTAATGATCAGGGAAGGAGAAAACTTACTTTTTTTCAAAATTTTTGGTCTTTTTTTGTTTAACAAAAAATAAAAACTCCAGAGGTGATCAAATATCACCAAAAGAAAGCTCTATTTGTGGGAACAAAATTATACAAGTTTTGTTTGGGTACAGTGTTGCATGACCGCGCAATTATCATTTAAAATGCGACAGCGCTGAAAGTTAAAAATTGGCCTGGGCAGGAAGGGTGGAAAGTGCCCTGTATTGAAGTGGTTAAATCATAAAACTTGGGTAGAGAGGTTTGACCCATCATAATATATTGGTATTAGCTAAGAGGAGGTCTCCAGTAGGAACACATCACTCATCATCCACGGGTG
This sequence comes from Glandirana rugosa, assembly GCA_018402905.1. Lineage (NCBI taxonomy): Eukaryota > Metazoa > Chordata > Amphibia > Anura > Ranidae > Glandirana > Glandirana rugosa. The sequence goes on from BLSH010251074.1 coordinate 1,906,261, forward strand.
GCATTAGAGCAGGGTTGGGAGCCCTTGGCAGGGTGCCAGCGAAGGGATGACTGCTGAAAACTCCCTCTGGAAGAGCTGGGTGCGAAATCCGTGAATCATCAGGAAAAGATCCAGAAATAGAGAGCAGGGGGGAAAGAAAAAAAGAGGTGGGGTGAGGGAGACTATGAAGAGGGGAGGGATCCTATATTGCCTTTTTATGGCAGGAAGGTATCACTGTTAGCTGTGTTCCCATACACAGACGTTATTGCCTATCATTCCATTTGCCCAGAGGTCTCATGATGTGCCCATAAAAGCATGGTAGTCCACTGTGAAATCAATCCAGCCAAACCAAGTTTGTAAAATTGCTCCCCTTATGATATGATGAAGCTATAAAGTCCTCCATCGTTTTATTCTCATTTATTTTACTAAACCAGACACTAGCCATCCCCAAGGTGGACTTCTGCGAGTCTGAAGAAATCTTTCTCACTAGGTCCCTGAAACTGCGTAATACCAAGCATGTCCAAAAGATGTGTAACATGGAATCTTCATGCTGTTGAAACCTCCAGTTAAGCATTGTGATTAGACCAGTTCTGGAAAAGCATTCTTTGGTTAGATGAAACTAAGATTAATCTGTACCAGAATGACGGGAAGAAAAAAGTGTGGAGAAGACTTGGAACAACTCATGATCCAAAACACACAACGTAATCTGTAAAACATGGTGGAGGCAGCGTGATGGCATGCGCATGAATGACTTCCAGTGACACTGGGTCATTGGTGTTCATTTATAATGTGACAGAAGCAGCCAGATGAATTCTGCAGTGTTCAGAGATTTACTGTCAGCCCAGATTCAGCCAAATGCAGCGACGTTGATTGGATGGTGCTTCATAGTACAGATGGGCAATGATCCAAAACACACTGCAAAAGCTACCCAGGAGTTTTTGAAGGAAAAGAAGTGGAATATTTTGCAATGGCTCGAGTCAATCACCTGATCTCAATACAAATAAGCATGCATTTCACTTGCTGAAGGCAAAGCTAAAGGCAGAAAGACCCACTAATAACAACTGGAGACAACTGCAGTTAGAAGCTGGCAAAGCATCAGAAAGGAGGAAACCCAGTCTTTGGTAATGTCCATGGGTTCCAGACTTCAGGCAGTCATTGCCAGTAAAGGATTCTCAACAAAATATTAAAAATGAACATTTTATTTATGATTATTCTCATTTGTCCAATTACATTTGAGCCCCTGAAAATAGACGGACTGTGTATAAAAATGGTTGCAGTTCCTAAAACTTGTACTTGATATTCATGTTCAACCCCTTGAATTAAAGCTGAAGTCTGCATTTCAAATTAATTTGGATAGTTTTGGTTTAATTTTATTCTGGTGACATACAGAGCCAAAAGTATGAAAATTGTGTCTGTGTCCAAATATATATAGATCTAACTGTATATATACTTGATTTTGTGCACAGCAGCCGCCCTGTAGCAGTAAATCTACAGGATGCGGTCATTAAGTGGCTAATATATGCCATTAACTTTAACCCCTACAGATCCGCGCTATTGCCGAAGTACGGCTCCAGCGCGGATCTGAAATGCCGGGACGACGTCCATGGACGTCGTCCTCTGTGCACGCTCCCGGTGCGCCCCCTGGTGGCAGCGGCGGCGCGAGCGCGCGCCCGTGGGTCGGGAGGACTCGATGTCTGCTCGAGACCCACGATCGCCTGACAGAGCTGCAGAATGGGGAACCGCCGATGTAAACACAGCGGTTCTCCGTTCTGTGACAGGGGACATAACAGATCTACTAATCCCTGTCACTGGGATCAGTTAGATTTGTTATGTCCCGGCCAGCCCCACCCCCCCACAGTTAGAACACACCCAGGGAACACTGTTAACCCCTTCACTGCCCCCTGCAGGTTAACCCCTTCCATAGTGTAGTATATAAAAAAATATGTTTATTTTATCCAAAAAAAAACGTATTTCCAGGAACAAAGATAAAAATTATTTAAAAATTATTTAAAATGATACAGCGGCGTCAGGGCACCTCTCACTTAGTATCCGGCACTCTAGGTAACAGCCTACGCGCGTTACGTCATGTTCCTGGAAATACGTTTTTTTTGGATAAAATAAACATATTTTTTGATATACTACACTATGGAATCCGTTTGTCTCTTCCTGCATGCCTGACTTTTGGAGTAAGGATCGGAATCAAGGAGTCCAACGACCGGTGGGTCGTACGGTGTGACCACACGGGAGGATCGAGAGTGAGAGAAAAAAACGCACCCCATATTGGAAGAACATCTCCCGCTAAAGATACCTTGATGCGCACAGGTCCTTACCTGCTCAGGTGAGAGTTCTGAGAGCACAGATCCAGTTGAAGCACCTTAGAAATGGAATCCTTTTTGGGGTGATTAACCACCCCCCTGCACAAAGAGGCTTCCCACACCATTGTTTGGAGCACGAATCGTTTTATGAACTTTGGAGCACAAGTCACTCATTTGTCACTTTTACCACTCTATTATAAAGGACTATATTTGATTTTGCACTTGATATTTTTTGATTTTTATTCACCATCTTGCTACAATTCATTTATCTTATCACAATATCACAGTCATTCAGATTTTATTGAATTTTGCATTTACTACTTTTTATCTTGGTATTATTATATATATTATATGCTTGTTTTATCATCATGAGTATGTATACACCTGTCTAGTATCACCCAGGCATAATCAGCAAGGTGCACTTCGTTTTTACCTATTTAACTACTAACAGTGAAATAGTGTGGCAATACATCCTAGAACCACTAGGGGCAAGGTTCTTTTACTTACACACTGGTATAGGCTGCGCAGTACCAATTTTTTTAATGGATTTGTACTTTAGCAAAAAGTAAAAATATTGTTCTTTTTTGCAAAATTGTCGCTCATTTTTTGTTTGTAGCGGCGATCAGAAATGACGCAGAGGTGATCAAATACCACCAAAAGAAAGCTCTATTTGTGGGAAAAAAAGGACGCAAATTTTATTTGGGTACAACGTCGCACGACCGCGCAATTGTCATTCAAAATGCGACAGCGCTGAAAGCCAAAAATTGGTCTGGGCAGGAGGGGGGTTTAAGTGCCCAGTAAGGAAGTGGTTAAGATGAAGTTAATGTTATTCATTCGAAGTGGTTCTAGAACTATAGGTACATTTTTTTTTCATGTTGGATAGAGTTAAGCCTCATACACATGGGACGACGATCGTACGTACGATCGTCGCAAATCGTATGTTGGCTGTTGTATCTAGCATACTGACTGCACTACACGATCGTACGACCACAGAAAGAACGTTCAGGTGCATGTAATTAGCATCCAGTCGTTCCTGGCTTCGGAGCATGCGTATTTTGCACAATACAACTTGTTGTACCAACTGCTCTGTACACACGATACAACGGTTGTATGAGCGCTTGTTGGTATGATCAAGTTTTCTAGTCTGCTCATACAACTCCCTTGTACGACCGTCGTATGTTCGACTGTTCTAATTGCGCATACGAACGATCAATATCGTAATCCTCGTCCCGTGTGTACGAGGCTTAAGGGAGCATTATAGCCCTGTTAGATTTTTTTTTCGCCAACTCTGTCCCATTGCAGAGATTTTCCTTCACTTCCTGTCCCATAGCCAAACAGGAAGTGAGAGGAAATCCCTGCAAATTAAGGGAATTCCTAGGGGGCCCCAAGGTTACCAGAACTAGTGTCCCTATAGGAATTTCCCCTCTATTCCTTTTTTGAGGGCAGCCCAAAATTTGGGATTTTCATGATAATAGTAAACAGGACAAATAAAGCGGGGTAATCTCCTTAACGGGGGCACAGACAGCAGAAAAAACTGACAGGTGCTCTAATCCCTTCCACTCTATCCAAAACTATAAAAAAAGTTTTGCCTTTAGTTATAATTTAAGGTAAAAATACCCCCCTAAACACTTACCTGAGTCCTCTCTCGCTCCAGCACTGTCCTGCCTGCAGTGGCACCGCTCTCTCTTCACCTTCTAACAGGAGACTCTGAAACCAGTGGAAGCTATTGGCTCCTAATACTGTCAGTCAAATCCTATTTAGGGGCGGAGCTGAGCTATGTGTGTCTATGGACGTACAGAGCCTGGCTTGGGAGTGAATCTGCACAGATGCCCCCCCCCCCCCCAGCACACTGCTTGCCGAGGGGGCAGTGTTGACGGGGGACTAGGTAGGTAAGTATAAGCCTGTACAATCTTTTTAACCACTTGCCGCCAAATCACACACCTGGTACGTGTTTTGACTTCAAGGGGTTGTACCAGGGTGATGCATGCAGTTTAGAGTTGCCACCTCATCCCTTTAAACCTGAACACATATTAATTGCACAGGTTCTCTGGCAGATTAAGGTGCTAATTAAACTCACTTGATGCCTTATCTGCATTAAATTAGCCTCAGAACCTGTTTAATTCATATGTGTTCTGGTTTAAAGGGATGAGATGGCAACCCTAATGCAATTGCAGGTACCGTTTTTTAGAGCCAACAGTTGGCTCTCTTATTACTCTCTAACTAGACAATCAATTGACATTATAAGCAGCTGCAGGGGACATTCCACCCCTCCTGCTGCCTTCCAGGGCTCTTTTGTGTTCTCCTGTCCCCTTGGGAGACCCAAGTTACTAGCTGGCACGTCCGCCGGTTGGCTGGAGACCCTTACAAAGCTGGAATTGGCATTGATCGAGTCTCCAATATGGCAGTGCTTCTCAACCACAGTCATCAAGTACCCCCAACAGGCCATGTTTGCAGGTTTTCCTTTATCTTGCACAGGTGCTTTAAATCAGAGTAAATGGCTTTTTATTTTGGACAGCTATTTTATCCAAGAGAAATTCCAAAAACATGGCCTGTTGGGGGGTACTTGAGGACCAAGGCTGAGAACCACTGATCTATGGTAACGAGGGTTGCCACCTCATCCCTTTAAACCCGAACACATATTAATTACACAGGTTCTGTGGCTGATTAAGGTGGTAATTAAACTCACTTGGTGCCTTACCTGAATTCAATTAACCTCAGAACCTGTGTAATTCATATGTGTTTGGGTTTAAAGGGATGAGGTGGCAACCCTAATGGTAACCTGGAAGCTATGACATCACTTCCAGTTTACCTGAATGTCAATGGCACCATTTTTTGAAAATTGAAAGTATTGTAAAACGCCGATCTTGGCATTTGGAATGCTTTCAAGTGCAGAGGAGGGATTTGGGGTCTTATTGACACCAGCTCTCTCCATAAGGAGTACCTGTCACTAAAAATAAATGAATAATTATAAAAAAATTAAAGTGTCCCGTCCTAGCACGCAAAGGCGAACGCGTGCTTTGGTCACGCACGCAAACAACGACCATCCCACACATGTGAGGTATCGCAGCAAACGTCAGATCATGGGGCAGTAATTCTAGCACTAGACTTCCTCTGTAAATATAAATTGGTAACCTGTAAAGCTTTGTCTATGGACAAATTTACGTTGTTTGTTGCTGTTGCGTGGGCCTGCGCAATTTTAAAGCATGACATCTTTGGTATCTATTTATGCATCGTGACATCATCTTTTATCGTTTTTATTTCAGGTACTTATATAGCGCTGTCAATTTACGCAGCGCTTTACATATATATTGTACAGTTACATCAGTCCCTACTCTCAAGGAGCTTACAATCTAAGGTCCCTAAAGTTACATTCATACATACACATAGTAGGGCTAAATTAGACAGGATCTAATTAACCGACCACCATATCTTTGGAGTGTGGGAGGAAACCGGAGTACCCGGAGGAAACCCATGCAGGCACAGGGAGAACATACAAACTCCAGGCAGGTAGTGTCGTGGTTGGGATTCGAACCAGCGACCCTTTTGCTGCCAAGCAAAAGTGATATCCACTACACCACTCAGTTTGTAGCGAAAAAAAATGGGTTATGTATTGTTTTTTTTTTTGCATTAAAATTTTAAAAAAGTGTATTTTTTTTCCCCCAAAAAATTGCAAGTGAAAAACTACTGTGCAAATACTTTGTGACATAAAAAATTGCAAAACCTACAGTTTATTCTCTAGGGCCTCTGCTTTAAAAAATATATTTATAATATTTGGGGGTTCAAAGTCATTTTCTAGCAAAAAAATATTGATCGTTCTATGAAGAAAAGTGCGAGAAAACGCCTGGTCTGTAGGTGACCGGTGTGGTGGTGCCTGGACCCCCATAGCCCCCTGTGTCCTGTCACACGTGATCCCCCGGGCTCACACAATCCCTGCTGCTGGATTTTGAACAAGTGCGACCAGACAGAGCAGATGTGCGCCTGCCAACCGCAACAAGTCTCCTTTACTCCTCCACCAATCCGCGCCCTCCGAGGCAGAGGCGGGTCTTTCGCTGATTGGCCACTTGCAGTATCCATCGTCTCGTTTTCCTTGTCCGTCCAGCATGGCTTCCCGCTGCCATAGAGCTGTAGACAGTCCCTGGCTATAGGAAGTATGGCAGGACGCGGGTGGCCGCTATGAGTCCAGCACAGCTGGTGGCTAGGATCGTCACCATGAGGTCCTATCAGGCGGTCGCGCTGTTCCTGGCAGCCTTGGCAGTGCTCGCCTTCTATTACCTGGGCTCAGGGAAGGAGAATTTCTCTAGCACCACCAGGAGGATGAAGGAGAGCAGCGCGGCTCACAATCTCAGCCCGGACCTGGACCTGTCTGCTTCTTCCTCAGAGCTGAAGATGGGGGAGGGAAAGAGCAAGAACGTGGAGAGCCGCGGGGTGCAGGACTACCACCTGCTCATGATGTTCACCAAGGTGGACCGCAGCCCCGGCCTCAAGGACAAGTTCCAGGTGGCCCTCACTTCCCTGCTCAAGTATGGCAAGTTCGAGAGCTCCGAGGTGCTCAGCCTGCATTTTGTGTCCGATGAGCCCAGCAAAGAGGTCGGCAAGACGGTGCTGAGGGACCTGCTGCAGGGAGCCAGCTTCAAGTATAAGGTGGGCACCAAAGGGGCATCTCAGGATAATGATCACATACGGATAGCAGTACACTGGGCAATAAGGACTTGCTGCAGAGAGACAAGTATAAGGTGGGCACCAAAGGGGCATCTCAGGATAATGATCACATACTGATAGCTGTGCACTGGGCAACAAGGACTTGCTGCAGAGAGACAAGTATAAGGTGGGCACCAAAGGGGCATCTCAGGATAATGATCACATACTGATAGCAGTACACTGGGCAATAAGGACTTGCTACAGAGAGCCGAGTATAAGGTGGGCACCAAAGGGGCACCTCAGGATAATGATCACATACTGATAGCTGTACACTGGGCAATAAGGACTTGCTACAGAGAGCCGAGTATAAGGTGGGCACCAAAGGGGCACCTCACGATAATGATCACATACTGATAGCTGTACACTGGGCAACGACTTGCTGCAGAGAGCCAAATATAAGGTGGGCACCAAAGGGGCATCTCAGGATAATGACCACATACTGATAGCTGTACACTGGGCAATAAGGACTTGCTGCAGAGAGACAAGTATAAGGTGGGCACCAAAGGGGCATCTCAGGATAATGATCACATACTGATAGCTGTGCACTGGGCAACACAGACTTATTGCAGAGGGCAAAGTATAAGGTGGGCACCAAAGGGGCATCTCAGGATAATGATCACATACGGATAGCTGTGCACTGGGCAACACGGACTTGCTGCAGAGAGCCAAGTATAAAGTGGGCACCAAAGGGGCATCTCATGATAATGATCACCTACATATAGATAGCTATACACTGGCTGGGCAAGAAGGACTTGCTGCAGAGAGCCAAGTATAAGGTGGGCACCAAAGGAGCATCTCATGATAATGATCACTTACATATAGATAGCTATACACTGGCTGGGCAAGAAGGACTTGCTGCAGAGAGCCAAGTATAAGGTGGGCACCAAAGGAGCATCTCATGATAATGATCACTTACATATAGATAGCTATACACTGGCTGGGCAAGAAGGACTCGCTGCAGAGAGCCAAGTATAAAGTGGGCACCAAAGGAGCATCTCAGGATAATGGTCACTTACATATAGATAACTACACTGGGCAATGACTTGCTGCAGAGAGACAAGTATAAGGTGGGCACCCAAGGGGCATCTCATGATAATGATCACTTACATATAGATAGCTATACACTGGCTGGGCAAGAAGGACTTGCTGCAGAGAGCCAAGTATAAAGTGGGCACCAAAGGAGCATCTCAGGATAATGGTCACTTACATATAGATAACTGTACACTGGGCAATGACTTGCTGCAGAGAGACAAGTATAAGGTGGGCACCCAAGGGGCATCTCAGGATAATGATCACATACTGATAGCAGTACACTGGGTAACAAGGACTTGCTGCAGAGAGCCAAGTATAAGGTGGGCACCAAAGGGGCATCTCACAATAATGATCACTTACATATAGATAGCTGTACACTGGTCAAGAAGGACTTGCTGCAGGGAGCGTAGTATAAGGTGGGCACCCAAGGGGCATCTCAGGATAATGATCACATACTGATAGCTGTACACTGGGCAACGAGGACCTGCTGCAGAGAGCCAAATATAAGGTGGGCATCAAAGGGACATCTCACAATAATGATCACTTATATATAGATAGCTGTACAATGGGCAAGAAGGACCTGCTGCAGAGAGCCAAGTATAAGGTGGGCACCTCACAGTAATGGTCACATACTGATATCTGTACACTGGGCAACAAGGACTTGCTACAGAGAGCCAAGTATAAGGTGGGCACCAAAGGGGCATTTCAGGATAATGATCACATACTAATAGCTGTACACTGGACAACAAAGACCTGCTGCAGAGAGCCAAGTATAAGGTGGGCACCCAAGGGGCATCTCACAATAATGATCACATACTTATAGATAGCTGTACACTGGGCAACAAGGACTTGCTGCAGGGAGCCAGCTTCATGTATAACATGGGAACCAAAGGGACACCTTGGCATAATGGTCACATACATAGGTAGCTGTACACTGGGCAAGGTGGGCACCACAAGGACACTTTTGAATAAGGGTCACATACGTATAGATAGCTGTAGCCTAGGCAGATTTGCATTTCTGCAGGGAGCCAAGTTCAAGTATCAGGAAGAATCCAGTGGGACACCCTGGAATAATGGCCACATACCTACAAATAACTGTAGCCTAGGCATATTGAACTTACTTCAAGGAGCCAGGTTCAAGTATAAGGTGGGCACCAAAAGCACACCTTGGCATAATGGCCAAATACATATATGCAGTATAGCTGTGGGCTAGACTGGTTGGATTTGCTACAGGGATCCTGCCTCAAGTAAAAGGTCATGACCACCTACAAATTGATAGTTTTAGCTTAGGAGGGGTGGAGAAGGAGAAAGCATTTTATGTACAACCACAATTCTATGTAAAATCTACGTAAAAACAGAATGAAATTATCTGCAAATCACATAATCCCATATTTTATTCACAATAGAAAACATAATCAAATGTTTAAACTGAGAAAATGTACCATTTTAAGAAAAAAATAAGGTCATTTTGAGGCTGAGTTCACACTATTGGGAATTGGATGGGGGTTCACCGCATCCAATTCGCAGTAGCAGGAGATTGTGACCTGCTCTCTATGGAACCGGTTCACACATCTGCATAGTGGATCCACCACCTTTCAATATGAGAGATTACCAGATCTAGTGGACCTAGACAGGCATACGCCAACCAAGTCAACAAGGCAGGGGGTGTAACACACCAAATTGGAACTTCCACGTCTCTCCTGTTTCCACAATGCTATGGTGTAGTCACTATATCAATAGTGTGAACCTCTCTTATATTGACATATTCCACCAGTCTTGCCTGTCTAAGTCCACTAGATCTCCCATATTGAAAGGTGGTGGATCCCCTATGCACCGGTGCCGTTTGTTGGGACTCCATTTTCTTCCCTTTGGATTGCACATATGGACTTGTCTAGTGTTCTCTAAACACCTCAGAACACTTTCATGAACTGGATTATTTTTCAACATTTATGGACCTGATCTGTGCACATTTTCCCTTTTCACATCTTTGCACTCTATAATTATCTAGATCAAAATGTTTGAAGTTTGATTGCTAATTTTGCACATTATTATCAAGTTCGTTGCTATCTTTGCACATAGCTAAATGGGCATTTGACTTTTTTCACAATGTTTTTTCCATTTAATGAATTTTTAGCGCTGCACCATTTATCACATTTTCTTTGCAATATTGTCTGTTGCTGTGCTGGCTGCTTCCACATTGAGATTCGCGCGGTATTTTGCTCCACACATCTCCGCTACAAATTTGCACAGGGGTCCTGTGTGTCTTTTGGTCTGTTTTCAGGTCCCAAAACTCGGGCTGAAATCGGACCTGAAACAGTGAATGGGGACACACTGGATCCCTGCTGGGAGCCGCATTGGCATTAAATGTGAACCCAGCCTGAAATTGATGGCAGCCACACACGTCTCAAAAAAGTTGTGACAGGGCCATGTTTACTGCGGTGTAGCATCCCCTCTACTTTTAACACACCAGTTATGTTTTGGGAGAGGAATGTTATCCCATTCTTGCCTGATATAGGATTCTAACTGCTCAACAGTCCTGGGTCTTCTTTGTCGCATTTTTTGTTTCAGAATGCGCCAAATATTTCCAATTGGTGAAAGGTCTCGACTGCAGGCAGGCCAGTTAAGAACCCAGACTCTTCTACCATGAAACCATACTGCTGTCATAGATGCTTCCTGAAAAAGAAGACGTCGTCTGGATGGAAGCATATGCTGCTCTGAAACTTGGATAGATCTTTCAGCATTATTGGTTCCTTTCCAGATGTGCAAGCTGCCCATTCCATGGGCACAAATGCACCCCATACCATCAGAGATGCAGGCTTTTGAACTGAGCTCTGATAACAAGCTGGAATGTTCCTCTCCTCTTTAGTGCGTAGGACGTGGTGCCCATGGTTGCCAAAAGAGATGTCAAATTTCCATTTGTCTAAACGCGGAAGAGTTTTCCACTTTGCAACAGACTATTTTAATTGAGCTTTGGCCCAGAGAAGATGGTGGTGTTTCTGGATCATGTTCAGATATAGCTTCTCTGCATGATAGAGCTTTACCTTGCATTTTTGGATGGCATGGTGAACTGTGTTCACAGACAGGGATTTTTCGAAGTATTTCTGAGCTCATGCAGTGATGTCCATCACAAAATCATCCTGTTTTTAATGCAGTGCCGTTTGAGGGCCTGGAGATCACGGGCATCTCATATTGCATTTCAGCCTTGTCTCCTGTGCACAGAGATTTCTCCAGGTTCTCAGAATGTTTGTTTTGATATTATCTATTGTAGATGATATAATTAAAGTCCTTGCAATTTTACATTGAGGAACATTATTCTGAAATTGTTCAACAATTTTTAGACAAAGCTTTTCACTGATTGGTGAACCTCCTGCCCATCTTTCTTACTTCTGAAACACTCTTGACTCTCTTGGATGCTCTTTTTATGCCCAATCATGTGACTGACCTGTTACCCTAATTAGTTGCAAAATGTTCTTTCAGCTTTTCCTTGTTAGTACCACTTTGCCAGCTTTTTGTTGCCCCTGCCCCAGCTTTTTTGAGATGTCTTGCTGCCATCAATTTCAAAATTGCCTTATTTTTTTTCCTAAAATGATCCATTTTCTCAATTCAATCATTCAATATTTTCTATTGTGACTAAAATATGGGTTTATGAGATTTGAAAATCATTGCATTCTGTTTTATGCAGGGTTTGCACAACATCCCAACTTTTTTGAAGTTAAGGTTGTATAAGGTTGGAACGAAAGGGACACCTTGAAACAATGGGCAAATATAGTGCTGTGCATAAATGAGTACACCCCAACAGATTTGTCAGAAAACTTTTACTTTCCTTTCAGAATCAACATTTTCTATGGGACACTATACTACAAAATAATCCCACAAATGCAGACCAGTGATTGCAACCACGATTTGTTAATTTGCACACACAAAAAAAGTATTTTTTCTAACAAATGCATTCAAGACCATGTTTCAAAAATGAATACATCCCAATGAAAGTCTTAGGACCAAAGCTAAATTTTAGACAACAAAATCCTTCTTAGATTGTAAGCTCTAACGAGCAGGGCCCTCTTACTCCTGCTATATTTAAGTGTATTGTATTTGTACTGTCCACCCTTAAGTTGTAAAGCGCTGCGTAAACTGTTGACGTTATGTAAATCCGGTATAATAATAATTTTAACAAGAATTCGACTACAGGTGAGTCTAATTATTCATTAAACAGGTGTTCAGCAGACAGTTGATTACTTAACAAAGAAAACCCCCTTCAGCTGTCCCCGTATTGCTCAGCAGGGATTGATCCCCCGCTGAGCAATACGGACTGATCCCCCGCTGAGCCGACAGATGACAGATCCGTCTTCGCTCTCTGTGCGGATTATCAGAGCGCCGCTCTCCCCTATGGCAATTCGGATGACAAAGGACCGACTGTCCGTTGTCATCCGATCCGCAGACGGATGGAAAAATAGGGTTTTCCTCTGTCATACTTTACGGGTCTGGAGCGGATCGGAGACCGACGGGTGTTCGCGGACATGTCTCCGTTGACATCCATTGCTCCATAGGGCTGCATGGAGTGTCTGTTCAGGTCCGCCTGAAAAAACTGACAGAAGGACCTGAACGGAACATCCGTGTGAAAGAGACCTTCCTATTTCATGCTGTCAGCAATGGCACCACATGGAAGAGAAATGTCACAAGGCCTGAGAAAGAAAATTATTTCTTTACACAAGAAAGGTGAAGGCTACAAGAAGATCAGCAAAGCTTTACTTATCAGTCAGAATACTGTAGCAAAAATGTAACAGATAGAACTGCAACCATCTCACAGACGTGCATGCCGTCCACAGCAGTTAACACCTCGACAGGAGTGTCTTCTGATGAGAAGGGTTGAAGAAAATCGTCATGCAAGTTCACTGCAGTTAGCTAAAGAAGTAGAAAGCCAAACTGTAGTGAGGAATGGCGCATGCATGATTGTCATTCACGAAGGAAGCTTCTCCTAAAGCCTAAGCAAAAAAAAAGCCCACCTAGAATTTACCAGGGCCCATGCTGTAAAAGAAGAAGACTATTGGGACTCTGTACTCTGGAGTGATGAGACCAAGATAAATGTTTTTAGAACTGATGGCTTCAAAACTGTATAGCGTCACAAAGGTGAGGAGTACAAAGAAAAATGCATGGTGCCTACAGTGAAACATGGTGGTGGCAGCGTCCTTCTGTGGGGCTGCATGAGTGCTGCTGGTGTTGGGGAGCTGCATTTCATTGATGGTACCATAAATTTACAGATATACTGCTCTATATTGAAAGTGAAGGTGCTACCATCACCCTTGGTCGTCTTGCACTTTTCCAACATGACAATGATCCAAAACACACATCTAAGACCACTGTTGCATTTCTGAAGAAGAACAGGGTGAAAGTGATTCTGTGACCAAGTATGGCTCCGATTGGTTTCAGATCAGAACACCTATGGGCAGGGTGGATTTGATTTAAATCGCTAGTAAAAAGGCTTTTTTTAAATCGACTCAATTTAAATCATAATTTTTAATGAGCAACTGTCATCTTAGTCCCACAGCAGCTCCTCTGACCCGCTGTTGACTCAAGGACAGTCCTATTCACTTTAATGGCAGTGACACAACAAGGTGAGGGACGTGGCGGCAGCAGGTCAGTGGATGCCTGCTAACAGGCGCTGCCATGATGGATCTGAAATGACAAGTGCTCTTTAACCATTTACCAACCAAGCCTGTTTTTTGGGTTCGGTGGTTATGAGTTAAAAACATGTTTTTTTGCTGTAAAATTACTTAGAACCCCCAAACATTATACATTGTTTTTTTTTTTCCTAACACCCTAGAGAATAAAATGGCAGTCATTGCAAAATTTTATGTCACACCGTATTTGCGCAGCGGTCTTCCAAGCGTGCTTTTTTTTTAAAATAAATTCAGTTTTTTTAGTTAAAAAATAAGAAAACAGTAAAGTTAGGCCATTTTTTTTCCATATTGTGAAAGATAATGTTACGCCAAGTAAAATGATACCCAACATGTCATGCTTCAAAATTGCGTCCACTCGCGGAATGGCGACAAACTTTGCAACTTAAAAATCTCCATTGGCGACGTTTAAAAAATTGTACAGGTTAGCAGTTTTGAGTTACAGAGGAGGTCTAGTGCTCGCTCTAACGATCGCGGTGATACCTTACATGTGTGGTTTGAACACCGTTTTCATATGTGGGCGGGACTTACGTATGCGTTCGCTTCTGCACGCGAGCTCGCGGGGACGGGGCGTTTTACATTTTTTTTTTAATTATTTATTTTGCTTTTTACTTTTTATTTTTACATTGTTCTTTTTAAATTGATCACTGTTATTCCTATTACAAGAAATATAAACATTCCTTGTAATAGAAAAAAGCATGGCAGGTCCTCTTAAATATGAGATCTGGGGCCAAAAATTCCTCACATCTCATATTTACACTAAAAAAAAAAAAAAAAATGTGAAAAAAATGACAGAACAAAAAAAAAACGGTCCCTTTAAGACCGTTGGGCGGACGTCACTTCTGACGTCATTTCCGCCCGGCCGTAATATGGAGCCGAGTGAGCGGCTTCAGCCGCTCAGTCGGATCCCGGACACTGGGGGGAGAGGATCGGATCATCTCCGCCGCTGCCGGCGGGTCCGGTAAGCGGCGGAGATGACCGGAAAGCGGCGGGAGGGGGGAGGCACCTCTCCCGCCGCTGATAAAAGTGATCTTGTGGCGAATCCGCCGCTAAGACCACTTTTATGTTGTTCAGAATCGCCGGCTGAAAAAAAGGATATCTGAATGGTGCCTGCAGCTGCAGGCACCATTCAGATATCACCACTGAAAGCCAAGGACGTATATACACGCCCTTGGTCGTCAGGTGGTTAAATATAAGGACTTCTTGTTGATAGTTAGAATCTTTAACCACTTGCCGACCAGCCACCGCAGTTTTACGGCGGTAGGTTGGCTCGGCTGCACAAACCGCTGTCATGGTACTTGGGCTCGCTCAAGTACAGTTGCAGACTGGGACGGGCACTGCGTGAGCATTCCCACGGGTCAGGCAGACTCTGTGTCTGCCGCCGACCCACGATCGCCTTCTACAGAGGCAGAACGGTTATCTGCCAATGTAAACAAGGCAGATCCTCGTTCTGTCAGTGGACATGACACTGATCTACTGTTCCCAGTGTTCAGGAACAGTTAGATCTGTCATTTCCCTGCCAGCCCAGCCTCCACACAGTTAGAACACAGTGAGGGAACACAGTTAAACCCTTTGATCGTCCCCTAGAGTTTAACCCCTTCCCTGCCAGTGACATTTATGCAGTAATCAGTGGCTATTTTTAGCTCTGATCGCTGTATAAATGTCGTTGGTCCCAAAAAAGTGTCAAAAGTGTACCATCTGTCCGACGCAATGTCGCAGTCCCGATTTAAAAATTGCAGATCGCCGCTATTACTAGTAAAAAAAAGTAAAAATGCCATAAATCTATTCCCATAGTTTGTAGACGCGATAATTTGCGCAACCCAATCAATATACGCCTATTGCGATTTCCCCCCCCAAAAAAAATATGTAGAAGAATACATATCGGCCTAAACTGATGAATACATTTGTTTTTTTTCTAGAGCAAAAAATAAAAACCGCAGAGGTGATCAAACACCACCAAAAGAAAGCTTTATTTGTGGGGAAAAAAGGAGGTCCATTTTGTTTAGGTACAACGTTGCACTAGCGGGCAATTGTCAGTTAAAGCCAAGCAGTGCCGTATCGCAAAAAATGCTCTGGTCAGGAAGTGGGTAAATCCTTCTGCAGTTGAAGTGGTTAATAAGGTTGCAATGGCAGAAGGTTTTTTTTATCTTAATGCATTCTATGCATCAAGATAAAAAAAGCCCCAGCACCCCCTAATACTTAGCTGACGTCCCTCTAGCTCCAGCGATGTTGTAGGAATTTCTTGGCTGTCCGGGTCTCCCCTACTCATTGGCTGAGACAGCAGCGTGGTGCCATTGGCTCCTGCTGCTGTCAGTCAGTCAGTCAACCAATGAGAATAGAAAGGGGCGGGGCCCGGCCGCACCTCAGTGTCTGAATGGAAACGGAGCTGTGACTCGGCTCGGGTGCCCCCATAGCATGTACTTGCTGTAGAGACACCCAACAGGATGGAGGGGCCAGGAGCACCGAAGAGCGACCCAAGAAGAGGAGGATCCAGGGTGCTGTGTGCAGATCCACTGCAACAGAGCAGATAAGTATGACATGTTTGTTATTTTTAATTTAAAAAAAAACAAAAAACAAGACTTTACAATCACTTTAATATTTGCAAACAAAATGAAGGTTTCCTAGTTAAAATAATAAGTTGTTAGGTTAGTAAAACTGTCATATCAGAACTTATTCAATCATACAGTTTGTTGTGTACATAGATTTGCAAAACAATGGAATAAATTTATATTTCTCAACTTTGTTTTATATCGCGGTCACTGTGTAATTGTGTGAATGCATTGCATGTTATCTCCGATTGCAGAGCTTGGATTCATTGAATGAGTTTACCAAAAATATAAATATTACAGCCTCATGCTACATAACTAAGCTCCAGTTCATGCTGAATAAACTAAATTATTAAAGAGGAACTGCAGTCTGCTCATAATTTGTAATAAAAACATATTTGCCATTCTGAAGCTTCCCTCCAACCACTTTGCATATTATTTTATATATAGACTGTAATTCTGCATTGCCAAATATGCTACAGAAATCTCCCTCCACTGAGTCTGGCTGCGATCATTTTAATTGTGGGCAACCGAAGTTGCTGCCTCTTCACTTCCTGGATTTACACAGACACACACCTCCAGCTCTGCAGCTCTCATTGGCCCTCTTATGACTCATCCTCCCTCCCTTCCTGGCAAACTCTCAAGAGCATGAGAGAGAGAGAGAGCTGTGCATGATTTCAAATGCCGAGGCTTTTTTTCCAGACAAGAAAAGTTGGAAAAAGTTGAAGTGGGCTGTATAAGGTATTTACTGGCAGCAAAAAAAAACGTTTTACTATCCAAAGTTAAAACAACATGGGCAGAAGATTTAGTAAATGGAAAGATGAAAACATGACTGAAGTTCCGCTTAAATGTATCTTGAATAGAAAACTATCCTTCAGATTGGGGATGCACCGAAATTTCTGCAGCGAAATTTCGGTATCGGCCGAAACAAAAGGATGGGCCGATACCGAAAAGGGGGCGGGTACTGTCCGTTGCAGGGGTATGTGTGCATCACATACCCCGCAATGGATGTGGGATATGAGTAGATTCACAATGCACAGAGCGTGCTGCTTGTACCAGCTGCTCTGTGCATGAAACTGTGTCCTAATTACACTGGAATTCAGAGAATGCAGGGAGAGCTGTCAGATCTTCAACTTGATGTCGGTAGGTGGGCAGGACGTGGGTGTTAGCTGTTCAGTACCGCCCACCTCTGATCTCAGTGAAAATCTGACAGCTCTCTCTCTGCATTCCAGTGTAATTAGGTCACAATTTCACGCACAGAGCGGCTGGTACAAGCAGCAGCATGCTCTGTGCATTGTAAATCTACTCCTCTCTTCTGTCAGTGCCACATGCCAGTACCATCCAGTGCCGCCTGTCAGTGCCAATCAGTGCCACATGCCAGTGCCACCTGCCAGTACCATCCAGGGCCACCTGCCAGTACTATCCAGTGCTGCCTATCAGTGCCACCTGCCAGTACAATCCAGTGCCACCTGCCAGTACCATCCAGTGCCACCTGTTAGTGCCAATCAGTGCCACATGCCAGTGCCACCTGCCAGTACCATCCAGTGCCACCTATCAGTGTCGCCAATCAGTGCTGCCTACCAGTGTCGCCTGTCAGGGCCACCTATCAGCACCAATCAGTGCCGCTTGTCAGTGCCCAGGCACAGGTAGGCTGCATATAACAATTGTATATAAAAATATAAATATTTTTTAAAAACTGTCATTTTCAGATTTTCGGCTTAGTGCATTTTAGGTTTCGGCACCAAAATTTCCATTTTGATGCACCACTACTTTAGATTTTAGATTTTTACTCCAAAAGTATTTTTATTAAAATACATTTGATAAAAAATCAATTTAAATAAAAAAAAAAATCCAATTTATTTTTATTTTTTTTAATCGTCAATTTTTATCCACCCTGCCTATGGGGAATTCTGAAGAGACAAGTTGAGCATCACTCTCCATCCAGCATCCAGACTCTAAAACAGGTCATTCTTGAAGAATGGAAAAAGATAGATGTTGCAATATGTCACCAACTTCTTCATTCCATGCTTAGAAGACTTTGTGCTGCCCTTACAAATCATTAAGGTCATACAAAATACGAGATGTAGTAATTTTTGTTGTGGGGTGTATTCATTTTTGCATCAACTAATTTGAGTAATACTGAAGATTTTGTAATCTAAGTTATATTATTAACCTTACTAAACAAATGCTCTATAAAACTAAAAATTGTTCTTGTGTTCATTTCCAATAATGTTTATTATTTTTTTTTCCAATAAAAAAAAGGAATTGTACAAAACACTAGTAGGATCTACACATAAGTACAGTTGTCTCCCATACATAGAGTAAGCAAACATCACATAAAAGGGAATAAAAAGCAAATGCAAGTAAAATTTCACAACTCGGGTTGTAGGCAGTGACATACAAATCTGTGTATATGACTTCAAACGCTAGAGCCAAAATAGAGCCAACGAGTACAAAATCTACACAGGCTAACAATGCAAATACAAATAGATGGGACCCTACTGGCCCCGTGAAATTGTTCATTGAACTATTGATTAAAACTTTATTTTTCAAAAGAGGTGTACTCATTTGTGCTGAGCACTGTATATACAGTGTGTGTGTGTGTGTGTGTATATATATATATATATATTTTATTTATAAGTTAGAGCTGCACGATTAATCGTTAAAAGATCGCAATCTCGATTCAACCCCCCTCATGATCTACACCCGACATTTCCTTGATTCTGTGTAAACAGTGCAGGGCGACTTGTCAGGTGACAAAGTGGTAGTAAACCCTCCTATTATTTTCAGCCAAGGAAGCTGCCATCTTGGCCTCTGTTTAATCTACAACTGCCATGATGCTGCACATGTGATCAGCTATGACACCAGACATTGGATGGTGTGACAGTTTGGTTTAGAGCACAACCAATAGGAGTGTTACATTTCCGGCACGTGCCGGAAATGTAATTGGTTTTTAAACTGTTAAATGGATGGGTTTACTACCGCTTTAAGTAGCCTGACAAGTGCAATGGAACCGTTCTAATAGGAGTGGCACAAGTCATTCCGACTTAGAAAAAGGTACTTTGGGGGTGACTTGCATTGACTTCTATTATAGAAGTCGTTTGCAAGACGCGCTGAGGTCACGCTGTGTGGGGGTCAAGATGAGTTGCCCCTGAAGTCGGATCGCCTATGTGTGAACTGTCAAAAAAAAAAAAAAAAGCTGGAGAATATTCTGCACTCCTCAGCACATTTCTCAGCGCTTGGAGATTGAGAAGACGAGATACATTTGTAACATTGGGGTTGATTTACTAAAGCTGGAGAGTACAAAATGTGGTGCAGTTGTGCATGGTAGCCAAGCGGCTTCTAAATTCAGCTTGTTCAATTAAGGTTTGACAATAAAACCTGAAAGCTGATTGGTTTCTATGCAGAGCTGCACATTTCTGACATTTGTTGCTTACAAGTTAATAGTATTTTCTGCTAGAAGATTACATAGGACCCCCAAACATTATATATATATTTAACCTGTTCCTTACCGAGTCATTGTGAAATGACGTCGGCAGGAACTGCTCGTCGATCCGGGCCGACATTATATGACGTCGGCCGCTTCTCGTCGCTACTGCGGGCCCCTGGGGGCACGCAGTGCGGCGATCACGGATCGTGTGCTGGATCGTGTGCCAATAAAATTGTCTCTTTACCACGTGACCGGCTGTGTCCAATCACCGGGGGCGTGCAGCGCGGCGATCGGGGCTGAGGCTTGTCCCTCGGACAAAGCCCAGCTCCGATCGGTGTAAAGAGCCAAGAGAATTGGCTCTTTACCATGTGACCGGCTGTGTCAATTACACCCGGTCATGTGATGTAAACAAACCGTGGTAACGAGCTGTTACCGCGGTTCTCCCTGTCACACACCGATCATGTGTGACAGGGAGATTGCGGTAACAGCTTGTTACCACCTATTGTACACCAAGCACACTGATCACCCCCCCCAATAAAGAGGACCTGTCACCACCCCATCAAAGTACCTGTCCCCTGTCCATCAGAGGTACCTGTCAACAGACCATCAGAGTACCCGAGTACCTGTCACCTGCCCATCAGAGTACCTGAGTACCTGTCCCCATCCCATCAGAGTACCCGAGTACCTGTCACCATCCCATCAGGGTTCCCGAGTACCTGTCACCAACCCATCAAAGTACCCGAGTACCTGTCACCATCCCATCAGAGTACCCGAGTACCTGTCACCTGCCCATCAGAGTACCCGTTACCTGCCCATCAGAGTACCCGAGTACCTGTCACCTGCCCATCAGAGTACCTGTCACCAGCCCATCAGCGTACCAGAGTACCTGTCACCAGGCCATCTGAGTACCCAAGTACCTGTAACCAGCCCATCAGAGTACCCGCGTACCTGTCTCCTGCACATAAGAGAACCTGAGTATCTGTCACCAGCCCAGCAAAGTACCCGAGTACCTGTCACCTGCCCATTAGAGTACCCGAGTACCTGTCACCAGACCATCAGCATATCCGAGTACCTGTCACCAGCCCATCAGCGTACCAGAGTACCTGTCACCAGCCCATCAGCGTACCCAAGTACCTGTCACCTGCCCTCCTGAGTACCCGAGTACCTGTCACCTGCCCACATGAATACCCTGGTAGCTGTCACCATCCCATCAGAGTACCCGAGTACCTGTCACCTGCCCTTCAGATTACCCGAGTACCAGTCACCAACCCATCTGAGTAACCGAGTACCTATCTGCAGCCCATCAGAGTACCCAAGTACCTTTTAGCAATCCATCAGATTACCCGAGTATCTGTCTCCAGCCCATCAAAGTACCCAAGTACCTATCTGCAACCCATCAGAATACCTGAGTACCTATCTGCAGCCCATGCCTCATAGAATATACCTCGGGTGCTTGCTTTCCAAAATGGGGTCATTTTGTTGGTAATTCCACTGTCCCGGTGCTTCGGGGCCTTCAAAAGTGTGATGAGTATGAATGAAATTTTACGTGTAATTTATGCTCCTAGAACTCCTGATGGTGCTCCCTGCATGTTCGGCCTCCGAATGTGGCCAGGGTGTGAAAAAGTCTCACACATGTGGTATCGCCATACTCGGGACGAGTAGCAGAATATATTTTGGGGGGTAATTTTTGCTATGTGCATGCTATGTGTTAGAAATATCTTATAAATTGACCACTTTATGTAAAAATAAAAACGTTTTCATTTTCTTTCCACGTTTTTCAAAGACTTGTGAAAAAAAAATGAACCATTCAAAAGACTCATAATGCCTCATAGATTATACGTTGGGGTGTTTGCTTTCCAAAATGGGGTCATTTTGTGGGTAATTCCATTGTCCTGGTGCTCCAGGGCCTTCAAAAGTGTAATAGGTCGTTAGGAAATTAGATGTGAAAATTCTGCTCCTAGAATGCATGATGGTGATCCCTGCATGTTGGACCTCTCTATGTGGCCAGGCTGTGAAAAAGTCTCACTCATGTGGTATCACCATACTCGGGGAGAGTAGCAAAATGTATTTTGGGGTGTAATTGGAAGTATGCATATGCTGTGTGTGAGAAATAACTTGTTGTTATGACAATTTTGTGCAAAAAAATAAATAATTTCTTAATTTTCCCAAGAATTGTGGGAAAAAAGTACAACTTCAAAAAACTCGCCATGCCTCTTACTAAATACCTTGGAATGTCTGCTTTTCAAAATGGTCAGGTGTGATCAATTTTCAATGATTTGCACCATAGTGTGTAGACTCTATAAATTTCACACAGACCAAATAATATGCACTTATTTGTGTTATTTTTTTTTACCAAAGATAGGTAGCAGTATAGGTTTTGGCCCAAATTTATGAACAAAAATTACTTATTTGCAAATTTTTATCACAAACTAAAAAAAAGTGGCTTTTATTTCAAAATTTTCGCATTTTTTTCACTTATGGCGCAAAAAATAAAAATACCACCAAAAGAAAGGTCTATTTGTGTGAAAAAAAATGATAAAAATTTTGTTTGGGTGCAGTGTAGCATGAGAGAGTAATTGTCATTCAAAGTGTGCGAGCGCTGAAAGCTGAAAATTGGTCTGGGCAGGAAGGGGGTGTAAACGTCTGTATTGAAGTGGATATGTATATATATATTTTTTTTTAGCAGAGACCCTAGAGAATAGAATTGTGGTTGTTGCAATATTATGTCACACGGTGTTTGCGCGGTCTTTCAAATGCAATTTTTTGGGAAAAAATATACTAAAATTCATTTAAAAAGAAAAACGAAACAAAGTTAGCCCAATTTTTTTTTTTTTGTAATGTGAAAGATGATGTTACGCCGCGAGAATCGTGATCTTTATTCTAAGCAAAACAATTGTGATTCTCATTTTAGCCAGAATCGTACAACTCTAATGTGTGTGTATAGCTTACAGTATCTCACAAAAGTGAGTACACCCCTCATATTTTTGTAAATAATTTATTATACCTTTTCATGTGACAACACTGAAGAAATGACACTTTGCTACAATGTAAAGTAATGGGTGTACAGCTTGTATAACAGTGTAAATTTGCTGCCCCCTCAAAATAACTCAACACACAGCCATTAATGTCTAAACCGCTGGCAACAAAAGTGAGTACACCCCTAAGAGAAAATGTCAAAATTGGGCCCAATTAGCCATTTTTACTCCCAAGTATCATGTGACTCGTTAGTGTTACAAGGTCTCAAGAAAGAGCGATTGGTAATGTCCACTCATAGATGTGCCAACATCCCTTAATTTGAATACAACAAAATGGACCCCTGGGGTGGGACTTTATAGGCACTATAGATAGTATCTAAGTAAAAAAATCTGGTTTTAATTTTCATATATTAAAATGACACATATAAAGCGTATAGAAAGGCATGGCAAAAATATATTAAAACAAAACTGGAAAATTGTATACAACAGCCGAGTTGGTGATATCCTCAACCCAACATGTTTCTGAGTTGATCTCCTCCTTCAAATGATAAGAGAGGAATCATGCATCTAGGTTTAAATACAGTAGATCAGTACATAGCAATATACAATATATATAGGGTATAGAAAGAACAGCATTTGAAAAGGAAGAAAAAACAAACAAAATCACCCCTATACTGTACTTACAAACATTCCAATATATGTGTATACACTATTTCCATGCCAAATTAAAAAAGCGGTCCTACAGATTTCTTTACACCCCACTCATGGCTGACAGATATCAGTATGCATTGACTGGAAAAGGATGGGGAGGACCTCAAAGTGGGGCCCATCCCATGCAGAATGTGCACCCTCAGAAACACTGAGGTCAGAAGGAGGAGTGACCTACGGACAGAAAAGAGCATAAAAATAATCAGAACCTTGTCTGTCCACAAGGTTTAGGAGTGTCTATGGGGATGTTTGTCCATTCTTCCAGAAGCGCATTTCTGAGAT
>BLSH010251074.1:1971480-1990854 GCA_018402905.1 Glandirana rugosa
AAATAAGTGGAGTGAAAGATCACATCACGTTCCCCGACCTATGGCACCTCTCGATCTCTCGGTGCGGGGGGGTTTCGGGGAGGGTGAGTAAGTATTCGGACATACCTGCCGTACCATCACCGACCCGACCGGTCGTCGATCACCCCCCGCCCCGGTACCCGCCTCATGCCTAACTCGGCATGCACGTCCGCGTCCGTCCCTCAACTACAGTGCAGTCTACTGCAGTTGACGGAAAGGCGCGCGGACGATCACTCCTCGCTAGGTACGCCGCGGGTCGTCAGTAAAACACTGTGTCGATCTTCTCCTCAATCCGTACTCCGCCCATGGCCCCGCCCCCCACTAGCTGCTGGCCAGCCCAGCCACTACCATGCCGTCCATACAGGCTTATGAATGAGTGGGAGGGGCTTTGGGGGGGCGTGGCTCTCTAGCTCTCCACGGTATCCAGCCCCTTGCACTACACTAGAAAGTGAGGTGAATAAATGAATAAATTAGCTAGCGCTCCGCGGGCCGGATTAAAAGGTCTGCCGGGCCGTAGTTTGCCCATTCCTGGTTTAGGAGATATCCCCTGTATCTGCATGTGCCCACGTCATTGGCACATGCGCACTGAAGAATCAGCATACGGGGTAGCCCAGGGTGCTGTTTCTTCTGTTGACATGCTGTAAATGAC
This sequence comes from Glandirana rugosa, assembly GCA_018402905.1. Classification (NCBI taxonomy): domain Eukaryota; kingdom Metazoa; phylum Chordata; class Amphibia; order Anura; family Ranidae; genus Glandirana; species Glandirana rugosa. The sequence goes on from BLSH010251074.1 coordinate 1,972,148, forward strand.
GGCTCCCGTGCACATGCGCGGGAGTGACGTTGGCGCGGCTCTGCCAGTCACAGCGTTGGAGCCCACACTGTGATTGGACGTGATTTCATAATGAGCTAGTATACTATCTGCATACTAGCTCATTAATGCCTTGCTTTGCAGGTTTTTTTTTTTGTGGGGGGGGGGGAGACTTTACAACCACTTGACTGCAATACACCAATACATGGATGTTAGTAGGCAACGGGGGGGAGGGGGGGAGACATTTTGGTGCTATGGTTTCACCAGATTATTTCATGACTAGGCATGGTAGTTCCCCAGGTATTGTGCAAGTATGACGTGCCATCCCCTTATCACTCTGTTACCAGGCTGCTATTTTTATCAATGGAGCTGCTGGTGACCAAATGTATCGGCCTTTTGTCAGGGTCCCCTGCAGTGGTCTCCAGACTTCCTCCTGGCACCATCCCTGGTGCAGACTCTGGATAGAAGGTGTGGAATTTGTGTGGCATTTAGAGAATTTTAAGCAATAGTGAAGTGCACCATGATCACAGTGGGGAAAGGGATATAGCTGACCAGGAAAATAACAGTGGAAAAAAAAAAACACCGGGACTTTGTTGAAAAAGCAGCTCAGAAGATAAAAAAAAGTGTCTAAACAGACAGTAATAGCTGACAGGAAGCTTGCTGTAGTAGTCCTTGTAATGGCCCTGACTCCCCTGGGGTGACTGGCTGCCTGTAAAGCTTACAATTCCTGGACCTGTGTGTGGGAGAGTGCCTGCATGTCATCAGTGAAAGCAGTGAGTTCCGATGCTCCACACAGACAAAAAAAATAGGCCCATTCCCTATTGTCAATCACAGAGTGCTGGAGGCTTCACAGGCAGCAGCCGGACATCCTGGGGGACCAAGAGGTAGGAGGATGGGAGCAGTGTGGCTGTCCAGAATCACCAGAGGTTGGCGAAAACAACATTGCATTGTGGTTTACTGAAAAAGTCATAATTTAATTGCTATGCAAGGACAGTATTCAAAAGTGCTAATTGTAAATCTTTTATGTGAGCAGACTGAAAAGTACTACTTAATGACAGTGTCTGTTTAAAGGAAGAACTATCAGTAGAAGAAAAGAGAGCTTGTTAAACCCCTTAAGGCATCCTGTGCACTAGCTCCTGTCCCCATCTAAATTTGTGCAGGAGTTGCTGGTCTGACAACACTGATCAAAGAAGACGGATTTCTCTGTGACAGCTCAACAGGATAGGGGGAGTGACAGGCAGTGCACACTGGGCCCACAGAACCTCACTTCCCCCCTCTTTTTAGCTTACAGATGGAACATTGCCCTGCTGTGCTGTGTGGTCTCCTAATCTCTCCTGTTTAGTACACACTGCCACCAACTATCCAGGACACAGAGTGAATGGAAACTGTCAGATTGCGACTGGAGAAGAGCTTTTTCAATTCACAAAAACACAAGCTGACAACAGCTCACACCGGCTACTACACTTATCTGAGACAGCCTAGTGTAGTAGGCAGTGTGTATTATTGTCAGCTTGTATTTTTGTGAATGAATGTCCATTTTTCCAGCTGTAATTCACAACACAGGATGACAGTTTCAACTCTTGGTACCTGAATAGCTGGCAGCAGGTCTGGACTGTGTGTACTAAACAGGAGAGATAAGGAGAGACAGCGCTGCAGAATGGAGAGGTGTTGGCTGCAACTTCCTCATGGGAACACCCATATGATAGAAAAGAAGTATATTTTAACATCCACGGCTGAGATTTTAATGGAAACAGTGACCCAGGGGGGCTACCAAGCTTTTTATTCTTCTGATAGTTCTTCAAGTGATAGTTATGTTTAATGGTAATGCTTTTCACAACACAAGACAACAGGCATCCTCCAGGGTCCTTGATATCTATAACTTTAAACTGCTGCTGCCATAGATGACTGTTACCAGATTCTAAACCACAAGCAGCAGACTTTTGATGTATTTGGGCACTTTTTTTTTCTAAAGAGGCTCAAAATGTCCAAGCTGATATCTCATGAACAGTGTAATCCTAATATTCAAGTTCCTTTAATGATGATGTTAAGAGACTTAAGTACTCTTGCCAGAGAGTGTCTTTGTATACATGTATTTTTTAATCCTTCAAATTCTCTAGAGTCTGTGTTGGAAATCACAGATGTGACCCTGCTGTCTCTGAGACTCGTAATAGTTTAATTGGTGAAAGCCTGTTCTTCAATATATCTTTCTAAGCTTAGAAGTCACTGGTATTTTTAGCACATAATTATACAGCTTTTTCTCACGCCATTTAAAGCATGTTATTTTACATCGACTTTAGAGCAGGAAAATTAACCTTGTAGCCAAGCTAAAGACAAAACACACACTGGTTTATATAAAGGTGTTATAGAAAGCACTTGCAGGGATAAATGTTATAGGAGCTGATATATAGACCAATACAGTGTTAGTCATTGTCTGCCAATAGTTTGCCAATTCACCTTTCCTGCCGATAGTTTGACAGTTTACCTTTCTGATTTATGTCTGCTCAGATATCCAAAATGTGATTTAAAACAAAAATTCCTGCATTGGTTGCATTTGTCTATGTAATTAGCCTGCTATTACCTTCTGTGACTTTACCTTATGCCCTCCAGCCCAGAGCTGGTTCTTTTGGAACAGTGCAAGTGAGAAGCATCAGGTTAGGGCTAGTTTACACTTGCTTCAAAACAAGGCTTTGGACACGCTTTGTTAAAGCTCTCTGAACACCAGTCAAAGCTCATGTCCCTAAATAAAATGATTAACTTACATTCCTGTTTACACCTTGCTTTTGCTTGGTGCTTTGGTGGGGCTTCTATGAGGCTTTTGTGGAGCTTCTATGAGGCTTTGGTGCAGCTTCAATGAGGCTTTGGTGAGGCTTCAATGAAGCTTCGGTGGGGCTTCAGTGGGACTTCAAGCGAGCTTTGCCATAGACTTCTGTGGAGGCTTTGAAGACGCTTTGAAGCAAACTAAAGCTACATGGGGTATACATTTTGAAGAAAAGCAAAAGCAAGTGTAAACAGGACTGTAAGCTAACCATTTTATTTATTGACAGGAGCTTTGACTAGCACTCTCAAAGTGTGTCCGAAGCCTTGTTTGAAGCAAGTGTAAACTAGCCCTTAATGTGTATTGAAGCTGAAGCAAGTGTAAATGAGCCCTTAGACTTCAGATTATTAAATATGAGATATATAATTATTTGTATGGGGAAAATTTTACAAATGTTAGACTTAAATTGGCTCTAAAGCCTAAACATTTTGGATTTGCTGCATTGAAGATATAAAATGTTCCAGTACTTGTATTGCCTCCTCACCCCCATTATACTTACCTGAGCCCTCATCCGATCCTAAGCTATGCCTGCCTGTAGTGGCTTCCCCCACATTAACTCAGTTAATGGTTCCCGCTGCTGTCAGTCAAATCCTGTGACAAGGGGCAGGGTTGAGCCTTGCCGTCTTTGACTATCAACATGGGGGCGTGGCTAGGGATAAAGTCAGCAGGTGTGCCACGATAGGAAGCAGCTTACAATGGTGACACACCGAGATAAGAGCCAGGAGTCCCGGCGTGGGACCCCAGAAGAGGAGGATTGGGATTGCGATCTATTGCAAAGAGCAGGTAAATATAACATGTTTGTTTTATATATATATATATATATGTGTGTGTGTGTGTGTGTATATATATATATATAGTGTGTGTGTGTGTGTATTTTTTGCATTTAGCACAGGTGGGTGTATGCGTTTTAAGTGCTAGCTGCTTCCTTTTCCATATAGTATATATTTTTTGGACTGGACACTATATATTGATCTATGTGATTTTTTTCTTAGTGATGTTGACTATTTGATCACTGTTGTGGTTTGAAACACTGAATACTAGAATAATTTTATGAGCGCGGGAGGTTTCTTACACATTTTTCCCATTGCATTGCCACACTGATTGATTGCTCCTTTTGTTGTCATCTGAATTAGGTGTTCTCAAATCTCATTCCTCTGTAGTTCTGGCCAATGCTGTACCTCAATATTGTACTATAACAAGAGATTCTTTTTGCCTAGATGCATTATTTTACATTTAGAAATGTTAAACTGCAGTTTCATTGCCAATCTTACAGCAATGCCCAATCATATTTTATGTTAGACACCTCCAAGAATTTAGACGCAATTGCACATGTCGCCAGCAAAAAGACACATGGATGGCTCTATGAGACAGAGTGCACACATGGACTCTACTATTTCATCTAATCATCTGCCAAACCCCTATAGCCGTGCTCAACTTGTATAACACTGACAAACAGTACTTCATATTTACATGATCCCGCTTTAAACCCCATGCTGTACCAATTGAAGATGTTCCTTCATTCCAACCTTCTGCACATAGGAAAATTGAGATGCTCTATTTGCACTTGCAGACCCAGCTCTGCAAAAAGCTATTGCCTGTAAGAGGATGTCTCTTTGATGAGGCACTTGATCAATTCATTAACCATGTCACTGGAGGAATGGTTCTTTTCCCACAGTGTAAAGTTAAAACATCTTTCCCCTGGGTGACGTCTGTTACAGTTTGCTACTCTCTGAGTCACAGATGTCCCAGACCTGTGGGTTCCATTGGGGGTTTCAAAGGGGTAGAAAATACCCCCTTACTGCTTTCTTTCCATACATCAACCAAAATCTGCCCAAGGACAGTCGGATTGGCAGAATGCCCTGATTTCTTGGCCCAGAGAGTAGCTGTGCCAGTATCATGCAGGCCAGGTTGAAAGGGGTCTGTTTCAAACGTGTTCAAACCGTCAAATTTGAACAGAAGTATTTGTCCTATCCTGGACACAAATCCCTAAACCAATAACTTCAAATTCTAAAATTTTGCATGGAATCCGCAACATTAGTTATTGCCTCTCTGAGACAAGGGGGACACTTGATATCTTTAGCATCCAAAATGCCTATCTGCATGTTCTCATTTATCTCCTCATCACCACATTCTGTGTAGTAGGAGACAATCACTTTCACTTTGTCCCACTGTCAATTGACCTATTCTCTGTCTCCTGAATATTTTTTTTTTTTAACAGAAACGTTTTATTAATAAACAATGCATGGACACAGATTGTACATTGAACAATGAGGTCTGCGACACATATACACATCAGAGGTACCTGTCTCCTGAATATTAACAAAGGTCATCACACCTCTTCTTGTCCTCCTGATAGCTCAAGGCATTCAGGTTACAGGTTATCTAGTTTGCCTTCTTTTGAAGGACTCCTCTCCCTTACAGCTATCGACAAATATACATAGGGTGATTTAGATTAGGGATCCTCAAACTACGGCCCTCCAGCTGTTGCGGAACTACACATCCCATGAGGTATTGTAAAACTCTGACATTCATAGACATGACTATGCATGATGGGAATTGTAGTTCCTGAACAACTGGAGGGCCATAGTTTGAGGACCCCTGATTTAGATGCTTCAGGATTATTGTTGGATGATCAATTTTCTAAGAATCTGTGCTTCAACCACTTTACCTGAAATACAAGGGTCTTATCCTACAAACATCCCAAGCAAGTGTCTTCCTTTCAGAGAAGAAACTGCTTTCTTCTCACTCATGGCTGTTTCGTTCACCCAATTTAATTCAAAACCTCTTCAACACAATATCTTGTTGACATGGGAAAAGCAGGCTCTTTCTCTTGATCTACTTATGCTCCTGTCCAGGCAAGCAATGAATTCCCTAGATTGGTGTATCTCAAGTCAAGCCTTAACAATGGGGAAGTCTTTCTTTCCATAACACTGGAAAGTGATAGTGACAGCAGTCTTTCAGACTGCGGAGGAGTATTCTAGTCTCACACAGTTCTGGGGACATGGTCATCAGTGGAAGCCAAGCTCCCTATCAACATTTTGGAGCTCAGAACAATAGGCATGGCTGTGCAACACTGGCCATCCCATCTGCAAGGGCACCAAGTCAGGGTGCAGTCAGACTACACCATGGCTGTGGCCACCATCAACCACCAAGGGGACACCAGGTGTCTTGCGGCCTTGAAGGAAGCAAGCCCATTCCTCTCCTGGATGGAGAAACACTGTCCAATGATCTCTGCTGTCCACATCCCAGGAGTGTACAACTGGAGGGCGGATTACTTCAGCCATCACTGCCTGGAGCAAGGGGAATGGGCCCTTTGCCCAAACACATTCATCCTCGTATGTCATAGATGAGGGTCCCTGGATGTGAATATCTTGGCCTCCAGATTCAACAACAAGTTACCTATGTTTGTGGTTAGTACTGGCACCAGATGTCTGGATAGTTCCTTGGTCTCAGTTCTGGCTAATCCATGTCCTCCCAGTGTGAATTCTGCCTTGCCTGCTTCACAATATAGAGCAAGAGAAGAACCTGGTATACAGACCTACTTTGACTGCTAGTAGATGGCCTCTCCCTAACAAGCCAGACCTGTTGTCTCAGCACCCTCTATTACATCCTGCTTCCTGCAACCATCTTTCAACATGGTGGTGGATGCACGCTGGCAAACCCCTTTCCATATATTTATCATTTTGAATTAGAGCTGCTCGATTAGTCATAATAAAATTGCGATCTTGATTCACCCCCCCCCGCGATCTCCATCGTGCATTACCGTGATTTTCAGTGCAGTTAATGGAGTCCGACTTGCGGGGTGACTCAGCACGACTTGACTGTAAGTAGAAGTCGATGCAAGTCGCCTGAAGTCTCCCCAGGAGACTTGAGTCTCTCCTATCTGGACAGACTGCCAAGTCTGAGATCATTGTTGATAAAACTAGCAAAGAGATAGTGTTTCCAGTTATCAAAAGAATGAACTCCGGTGTATGGAAGGGTTTAGTTTAACCATTTAAAGATTTAAGCTTTTCTGACATTTGTTGCTTACAAGTAAAAATCCAGTATTTTCTGCTAGAAAATTACTTGGAAACCCCACACATTATATATTTTTTTAGCAGACCCTAGAGAATAAAATGGTGGTTGTTGCAATATTTTATGTCACACGCTGTTTGCGCAGCAGTCTTTCAAACGCAATTTTTTTGGGAAAAATGACACTTTAAAAAAAAAAAACTAAACAGTGCTGTTAGCCCAATTTTTTTGGTATATGTAAGATATTACGCCACGAGAATCGTGATCTTTAAGCAAAAAAAATTGTGATTCTCATTTTGGCCAGAATCGTGCAATGTTTATTCCTTGTTTGTTGATACCCTATTCTGTATTGTTAAATTATATGAATAAATAAAACGTATTGTTTTTAAACAATTGTGTGATGTCTCACGACAGCACTGAGAAAATCCTACTGCCCCTTTGTCCCAATTCTACTTCTTCATGAACTTTAGGATGTGGGTACCGATATTTTAGAATTAAGCTAGTGCTGAGCAATTGTTTTAGAATGTATAACAATTGTAATTAAGAAGGTATTGACTTTTGAAAATGCCAATTCTGTTACTGATTATGAAATCACATTGGGACTTTTAGTGTTTTGCATCTGTGTGTTCTGTGAATATGTTCCTCCTCCTCGGAGACTAGGTTTCCTCAGGGGAGTTGACACTGAAGAAAAAGATGCCAAGACTTGCAGTCACGGAGGGAAGCTATGCAAATCTGAAAAGCACTGTTTAAAAAAAAAAATCCTATGAAATTACTGTTCAAATTGTAAAGAAATTGTAGCATGTTCATAGATGTGATTGTGGCAGTTACATCTGTCACTCTAGAACAGAGCGTGGCGATTTGCCTTTTAGGATTAGTGGGAAAAAAAAGTATCACACAGTGGCAAAGAGAACACAAATAAACTTGATACATTTCGACGCAAGAAAGGAAATTGTATTAAATGGGAGGAAATGGCTCCATCTTCACTAACCTTCTGGGAAAATGTAGTAAATAGTAACTTACTGCTATAGAAAAATACATATAGTAATAGAGGAAATAAAAAAAATATGAGAAAGTTTGGTCTAGTTGGATAGCAGATCCCTCAACTGTATCTCAATATTCCATGGACTAAACATAAAGGAATAGGATTATGGCAAGGAAGATAGACGGTGGTGAACATGTGGGAAGACCAGAGAGTAAATATGTAAGCAAATTCAGGATAGGAAAGTGAGGGGGTATACAAACCACACCAAAGTATGAGGGTATTGGGGGAGAAGGGGACTTTTGTGTAATATAAATGTGAATAGAAATAAGTATATGTAGAAGCTCCTGTGTGAGCTTGAATAGAATTGAATGTATGTGTTTTTTAGATGTATAATAAAATAATCAAAGAAATTTTAATAAAAAAAAAAAAATTGTAGCATGTGAGGTAAAGACTGATTTCCTGAACACACAACACAAACAGAAGGGGAAAAAGGGGGTGCTGCTGCTTGTATACACCAGACCGACGTATAGTATGTACAGTGCAGTGTTTATTGTTAAAGCAGAACTTTATCCATAATAGTTTGAGAATGAATAATGTTCTTTAACCACTTGACCTCCAGAAGATTTACCACCCTTCATGACTAGGCCATATTTTGCGATATGGCACTGCGTTATTTTAACTGACAATTCTGCGGTCATACAGCCCTGTACCCAAATAAAATTTATGTCACTTTTTTCCCCACAAATAGAGCTTCCTTTTTGTGGTATTTGACCACCACTGCGTATTTTATTTTCTGCGCTATAAAAAAAAAATAGACAATTTTGAAAAAATATATATTTTTTACTTTCTGCTTTAAAACATATCCAATAAAAAATGTCTTCATAAATTGAGGCCAATAAATCTGCTACATATTTTTTGGTAAAAAAAAAATCCCAATAAACGTATATTGATTGGTTTACGTGAACATTATAGCGTCTACAATCTATGGGATATATTTATGGACGTTTTTTTTTTTTTTATTCTAGTAATGGCGGCGATCAGCGACTTATAGCGGGGCTGCAATATTGCGGAAGACTATCGGACACTAACTGACACTTTTGATACTTTGCGGGAACCAGTGACACTAATGCAGTGATCAGTTATACAAATATTCACTGTCACTGTACTAATGACACTGGCTGGGAAGGGGTTAAACATCTAGGGCGATTAAATTGTTAACTCTGTGCCTAGCCAGTGTTTTTATGTACTGTTTGGTGCTTTTACTAAGGCAAGAGATGGATTTTGTTCCCTGCTTTGCAGGTACACAAAATCCATTCCTTCCTCCCTGTCAGAACCAGAGATCTGCCTTGTTTACATAGGCAGATCTCAGTTCTGTGCGTTTACTGACGATCTGCGGATGCTGGCTTGCCCAGCACTCACAGATTGGCTTCTGCTGTGAATAACAGCAGAAGCAGCCCAACGATGGTGCGCACCCTCCGCAGCCAGAAGTGCAGAGTCAGGTATGTATAGAAGGGGTGGGTGAGTTAGCATTAGGCTAGTAAAATCTGAGCTTAAATCAAACAGGTGTGCATATCTCTTTAACTGCTTCCCGCCCACGCCATTGTAAAATTACGTTTGGGCTGGAACCCTGTTGTTCTGGGAGGATGTTATCCACTGGACACAGCGGACAACTGATCACTGCACCAACCTGCGGTCAGTGTCATGTGACTGCTGTGACCAATCACAGCAGATCACATGACAATTCTAACAATTGATTTCTTCCTTTCATGCCATCCATGGCATACAATTGTGTTGCTAGCTGTGGTTGTTTCCAGTGATCACACGGTACAGACCATGGCCTGTCACAGCTAATCACAACAACACACAGTGTCTACACACTGTCTTTCAGTAAAAATGTTTGCTTATAGCAGTGAAATTCACTGCTATAAGCAATCATAGTATGTAAATAAAAAAAAAAGCACTGTATTGCTCTGGTCACAGTATGTAAAAAAAAAAAAAAAAAAAAATATATATTTTTTTTTACATATTGTCACCAGTCAGTGTCCCTGGTCACCTCCACACCAGTTACGTTGTACTGCACTGGAAAATAGTAACAAAAAGATTACAACTTCAAAAAATGTGTCATGCCTTTTACTAAATACTTCAGATTGGTACTGTCTTGGCTTTCTCAGGTCTCAAGAAATGAGACGCATCAGGATTGATCGACTTGCATGTGTGTGTGTGTGTGTGTGTGTGTGTGTGTATATATATAGAAACAAAAAAGTCCAGGATTGCTGCACACAACTTCTTTTAATGTATCAAAATACAAACATCATTCAAGAGTTTTCTCCAAATGGTAATAAAATAATCATGAAAGTCATACAAAGTCCATAGCAAAATAGCAAATTTGCTCCATATTTACCAACGGTTTTGAGCTATTGTCCTCCTCTCACGCCCTTTCTCAAGGTATGGAACAATGTTCATATTGAAATCACATTCTACTAGTGCTATTTATTCACAGTTGATGGGGAATCAGTTACGACAATTACTTTGATAAGCATTCACATCTGATGTTAGACTCTACCTCCAACGTCTATACACGTGTAAACCAAAAATAAAAATAAAATTAATAGTATCCAAGATCAATACCAATAAATATAACCTCAGTCCAAATGTGCAAAAACGGTCCAAATTGAAAGGTCCCAACTCCAACAAATTTGATGAAGTTCTTGATGTGCAAAAACGGCAATCAAAGTGCTCCAGTGCTAGATTTACAACTTTAATGCATAGCCGCTTACCAGCAGAAAACATCTCACACACAGGAGTTCAAATGTACACTTGTATGCATAAATGGTAACTAACTCTATCGACTAGCTCAGAGCACCATCCTCCTCCTTAGACTCCTTTCACACCAAGGCGTTTTCTCCTATGTTCACTGACAGACGCAGCTCTTCATTGACTTGTGGGGTTTATGCTTGTCCAACTAGGAGTTAACTAGGCAGGGAAAAGAACAGCTGGCCCCTCCCATGGGGCCTTCCTCTCTTCCCACATAAACCCTCCACATAGCATAGCTCAGCAGTTTTAATGCCTAGTTTGCAAGGAGTTGACCTGGCTTCCCTTAGGGGACTGCGGTCTGAATGTGACCGTTTTTTTCTTATTTTTTTCTTTTCATCTTTATTTTACTACTTCTATCAAGCATTAAATCTGCTATCAAGAAGCCGGCCGAGGCATAGAGGGTCGTTCGGACTCTGTACCTTCCCCGGCCTGGCCGACCGATGCGAGCCAGTCCCGCGGTATGGGGACCCGCCGCATCATGCCCGTTCCGTGCGGGCGGCCTGGGGTCTCCCCCCATTTGTGCCCAAGTCCCGGATTGCGATCCGGTTCGGGCGTCTCACTATCGGCCGGCAGCATCCCGCTCAGGCAGGGGCGTAAGGTCTACATACGGGTGGCTTCCCGCTATGCCCGACAGGAGTGGTGAGTGAGAGTTCCCCCCTCCCCCCTCACTTAGGGGTAGAGGGGGGACCGACGACCCCCCGGCGATTTTCTGGGTAGCCACTGTTTAGGTGTGCATGGGCCCCCTTTTCACCCCCCTTCCCCCACCGCACCGCACCCGACCGTTGGCGCTGTTTTTCAAAGTTTTCGCCGCCATGCGGCCATCCGCCGCCATTTTGCGGCAGACCGTCGCCATTTTGCCGTAGTCGCGGACATGCTAAGCCTATGGAGCTTTCCCTCTAGAAGAGGAGCGGCCATTTGCAGTACTGCACGTTCTCCTGCAGGTGGTTTCGGCCTCTAGTGTCCACTCGGCGGCCATATTGGTTTCCCCTGCTGCTGTAAAAACGTGCTACAGACGTTTTCCTTTCTCTTTGGAACGGTGTGTGCTCCTAACGGTTCAGCTCTTCTGACGGTCCTCAGTTACAGGCAGCAAAAACAGCAAGTATAGCTGGGCTCTCCTGTGGGTGCTGGTGGCGGCGGGTGCAGTCCTCCTGGGTCTCCCTGGTGTACTGTGGGGCGGTGGTGTGTGGCTGTGTGGGGGTGCCTCAAGTGTTAATATTCACCTGTGTGTTACTGAGGGTGATTTCAGGGGGAGAACGATGGCAGAGTATACTGCTGAACCTGCTGGGGAGGACTCAGCGTCGGCGCAATCTGCGCAGGGGGCTTTTTTAGACCAGCTGCGGGTGGTCTTTAGTGAGTTTCTCCCCCGGGCGGTTGTCCCCCATCAGCCCCTAAGAAGCGTCCTCCTCCCCCTTGTTCTTCAGGTGAGGACTCTGATCCGGAAGTGGCCTCGGGGGTCACAGGGACCTCAGTGGACCTCTCTGATGGTGAACTGGGTCCCTCGGACGGAGAAGGAGACCAGGAGGCGGCGGCTGCAGGTGAAAAATCGATGGTTTCCGCCATTATTTCTGGAATTCGCACCTCTCTGCGACTGAGCCAAGATGGCGAATCGCAGACATCTACGTATGTGTGTGGGTCCACCAGGCCCCCAAGGCTTATCCCTATGATCAATTTTTTGATCATTTGATTTATCGTGACTGGCAGCGTCCACAGCATTCTTTTTCGCTGTCCAAACGATTTGCCGCTCGCTATCCCTTTTGAGGAAAGCTTTCTGAAAAAATGGGAGTCGCCTGTGGTGAACCCGCCGATAGCTCGCCTGAATAAGGCAACGACCATTCCGCTGGAAGGGGCCCCTTCCTTCAAGGACCCGGCTGATAGAGGCGCTGTTAAAAGCGCTCTTCCTGGTGGCGGCGCAATATCTGTCTGAGCATATGGCGGAGCTCCAGAGTGATCTGATGGATGCGCCGCAGAGGGCTGACTTTTTGCATCAGGGCTTTAAGTACCTTTGTGACGTGGCCGTGGATTTACTGCCTATGATGTACAGAATGGCGGTTTTTGCCGTCATCCTCAGACGGGTTCTTTGGTTACGCTCATGGTCCGGAGACCATGCGTCCAAAAAAGGTCTCGCAGACCTTCCTTTTCAGGGTGGACGGCTATTCGGTCCACGACTGGATGAGATCATTAAGGGTTTCACAGGAGGTAAGAGCACTTTCCTCCCAGAGCCCCGGAGACGGGAGTTTCGCCATAGACAGGGGCCCCCTCCCTCGGGTCAGAGAGGTTTTTTCGTGCCCCGGGTGCAGCCGGAAAAGGGGCCCATCCCGGTAAGGCCGCTGCAAGGGCCGGAAAATGGCAGTGGCAGCGCAAAACCGAAAAGGCAGAGGACAAGCCCTCCTCAGCCTGATGGGCTGCCCCCACCCGGACTTCGGGTAGGGGGGACGTCTGCTGGGGTTCGCAGATCGGTGGCTTGCTCGCATTCCCGACCGGTGGGTCCAGGAAGTAGTTTCCACCGGGTACAAGATACAGTTCGACACTCTACCCCCAGACAGGTTCTTCCCATCGAAAGTAGGGCTCCCGCAGGCACGCCGGGAGGCCCTCTTCGGGGCTGTCCAAGCACTCTCGGACCAAGGGGTGATTGTGCCAGTGCCTCCAACAGAGAGGTTTCGAGGTTTCTACTCAAACCTGTTCGTGGTCCCCAAAAAAAGGGGTGGGGGGTCTGGCCAGTACTGGACCTGAAGGCCCGGAAAAGGTATGTGAAGGCGTGAAAATTGCAGATGGAATCTATCCGCTCGGTTGTGGCCGCCATCCATCAGGGGGAATTTCTGGCATCTCTGGACATTAGGGATGCGTACCTCGATGTACCAATTTGTCCACGGCATCAGCGTTTCCTTCGCTTTGCAGTGGGGGACCTCCATTATCAATTTGTGGCACTCCCTTTTGATCTGACCTCAGCCCCTCGAGTTTTCACAAAACTGGTAGCTCCAGTTCTGGCGTTACTGCGATAGAGAGGCATTGCGGTAGTAGCCTACCTCGACAACCTGCTCCTGCGAGCGGAGTCCGCCTCGGCTCTGGAGGAGAATGTGAGAATCACCATGACTTTGCTGCAGGACTTCGGCTGGTTGCTCAACCTGCAGAAATCGACGGTCTCTCCATCTCATCGCCTGGAGTATCTGGGTCTGATTCTGGACACAGAGCAGGCGAAGGTGTTCCTTCCTCCGGCCAAGTTGCTGTCGCTGCAGTCTGCGGTGCGGTCCCTACTGTCACACCGACGGTCTTCATTACGATTCTGTATGCGGATGCTGGGGCTCATGGTCTCGACTTTCGAGGCGATACCTTATGCCCAGAGTCACACTCGACTTCTTCATCGAGCGATCCTGTCTCGGTGGGACAGGTCTCCCTGGTCCTTGGACCTTCTCATCCGCCTGAACTCCCAGACCAGGGCGTCTCTGACCTGGTGGCTTAGGGACTCGGCGTTGACTCAGGGGAAGTCGTTCCTGCCCCTTCAGTGGGTGATTGTCACCACGGATGCCAGCCTTTCGGGCTGGGGCGGGATCCTGGGACATCTTTCTGCCCAGGGTCGTTGGTCGCCACAGGAAGCTCGTCTCCCCATCAATGTGCTGGAACTGAGAGCAATCAGATTATGTCTATCTCACTGGACAGTGAGGTTGCGGGGTCGTCCGATTCGAATTCAGTCGGACAATGCCACAGCAGTGGCATATGTGAACCATCAGGGCGGCACGAGGAGTCCAGCAGCTGCGGCGGAGGCAGCCCTGAAACTGCGTTGGGCGGAACTCCACGTTCTGGCAATCTCCGCCATTTACATTTCAGGCGTGGAAAACTGGCAGGCGGACGTGGGGGACGCCGGACAGATGGGGGACGCCGGACGTGGATCTCATGGCATGTCGGTTCAATCACAAGGTGAAGAACTTTGTGTCCAGAATGAAGGATCCGTTGGCAGTGGCCACGGATGCTCTGGTGGCCCCCTGGGGCCGTTACCGCCTTCTGTACGCCTTCCCTCCGATAAAACTTCTACCGCGATTGATACGCAGGGTAGTAGCGGATGGGATACCAATAATCCTGGTGGCTCCAGATTGGCCTCGGCACACGTGGTACGCCGACGTGGTGCGAATGGTGGCAGATGCTCCCTGGCGGCTTCTGCTGCGAGACAATCTACTGTCTCAGGGGCCCTTCTTGCACCCTGCTTTACCCTCGCTGGCTTTGACGGCCTGGCTATTGAGTCCCAGGTACTGAGGGACAGGGGAGTCGCTGACTCCGTGATCCCTACCTTGCTAAAAGCTCGCAAGTGTACTTCTCGCAATATATACCACCGCACCTGGAAGGCTTACATAGCTTGGTGCGAGGCGGAGGGGCATAACCCTCGCTCTTATGTGGTGTCTAGGGTCCTGAATTTTTTGCAGCAAGGCCTGAACAAAAAACTGGCCTTGAGTACTCTCAAGGGCCAGATATCGGCTCTGACAATTCTTTTTCAGAGACCTTTGGCTTCACACTCACTGATTCGTACCTTTATACAAGGTGTGCGACATGTGGCGCCTCGGGTGAAGGCCCCGATGGCCCCGTGGAATTTGAATTTGGTGCTTTCTGTACTTCAGAAACCGCCCTATGAAAAAATCAGGGAGATTTCCTTACAGCTGCTGTCGCAGAAGGTGGCCTTTTTGGTTGCCATCACTTCCGCCAGACGGGTGTCTGAGTTGGCAGTACTGTCGTGCAAGTCTCCCTACCTAGCCCTGCACAAGGACAAGGCGGTCTTGCGACCCTCTCCTTCGTTTCTTCTGAAGGTGGTTTCTTCTTTCCACATTAACGAAGATATTGTTCTTCTTGTGCCCACGTCCATCGCACCCAAAAGAAATTGAGTTGCATGCCTTGGACGTAGTGAGGGCCTTACGAGTGTATTTAGCTGCTACAGCTTCTTTTCGGAAGTCTAATGCCTTATTGTGCTGACAGAGGGTCCGCGCAAAGGTTTGGCGGCCTCGTCGGCTACTATCTCTCGTTGGATTAGACAGACCGTGACCCATGCATATTCTGTTCGGGGTAAGGTTCCCTCTTTTCCGGTCACGGCTCACTCTACCCGGGCTGTTAGCACTTCCTGGGCTTTCAGACACCAGGCCTCTGTGTCACAGGTGTGCAAGGCGGCCACTTGGGCCTCGGTGCACACTTTCACTTTCACAAGTTTTATAAGGTTGATGTGTTAGCATCTTCGGATGCTGCTTTTGGCCGCAAAGTTTTGCAGGCGGCAGTGTAGGCGTGTTTGTACGCCTCCTTAAGAGGTTCTGTTGGGTACAGTTGTTATCGTTTGCCCACCCCTCTTTTTGACACAGCTTTGGGACATCCCTACAAGTCAATGAAGAGCTGCGTCTGTCAGTGAACGTAGGAGAAAAAGGGATTTTATTAAAATTTACCGTAAAATCCTTTTCTCTAAGTTCACCGACAGACGCAGCACCCACCCCTCTGTGCTCTGTTTCGGTACGGCTTGTGTACGAACTGCTGAGCTATGCTATGTTGAGGGTTTTTGTGGGAAGAGAGAACGGCCCCATGGGAGGGGCCAGCTGTTCTTTTCCCTGCCTAGTTAACTCCTAGTGGGACAAGCATAAACCCCACAAGTCAATGAAGAGCTGCATCTGTCAGTGAACTCGGAGAAAAGGATTTTACGGTAAGTTTTAATAAAATCCCTTTTTTCAGGCACTTTAGCGCTAAAAATAGCGACTAAAAAGCGCCTCAAAAACTCCCCCCAATACACCCCATTCTGAAAGCCCGAGTGCTTTTACACTGGGGCGGTGCGCTTGGGGGAAAGTAAAAAAAGTCCTGCAAGCTGCATCTTTACAGTGGTGTGGGAGCAGTGTATTCACCGCTCCTATACCACCTCTGCCCAGCAATGCTCTCGAAGCGCCTGAACACCGCTTCGGGAGCACCTCAAACCTGCACTTTTAACCCCTGTTTAACCCCTTGGGGGGGGTTAAAAGCACACCGCCGCCGCCCGAATAGCGGCGCCATATCGCCGCTATAACGAGTGGTAAAATGCCGCAAATTAGCGGTGTTTTACGCGATCACGCTTGGGCGGCTGTGGTGTGAAAGGAGCCTTACAGATCACGGACTCAAGACTCATAATTAAATGCATTGGTTGAGATATAAAAAAAGGGAGGAGCCTCATAATGCAGTAAAACTCTAAAAATATCATTTAAAAGCTGATAATTGCACTTACAAATCAAGCAGCATGTTCAAGCAGTATGTCACACAGCATTCCGATCCAAGCACCACCACGGACTACAGCTGTCAGTGTGGGTGGTTGATGATTGGAATAAACTACCAACAGAGGTTGTGAGACAGTCAACAGTAAATGGCTTCAAACATGCTTGGGATAAACATAAATCCATAGTCAGACAACAAGGTT
Organism: Glandirana rugosa; assembly: GCA_018402905.1. NCBI lineage: Eukaryota > Metazoa > Chordata > Amphibia > Anura > Ranidae > Glandirana > Glandirana rugosa. Next base: position 1,989,167 of record BLSH010251074.1, read on the forward strand.
AATGTAAAAAAAATAAAAATAAAAATAAAATAAAAAGGGGCAGACTCGATGGACTACTCAGTCTTTTTCTGCCGTCACTTTTCTATGTTTCTATGTCTTAAAGTACAACTTAGGCAACATACATATTTTAGTAAATCCTCATATAAATGCCTGAAAAGTTACACATGGTAATAAACATAATAACCGAAATGATTATTTTCCTACCATATAGTTGCATCTGTGGTCTGTAATCCCCCATTCATTCCTCCTTTGCTGTATATGGTTAGTAATGATGGAAGGAGTTGAGCAGAGTTTAGATGTCATTTCCTTTCAGTTAACTAGCTTGTTTATCTCCCAGTCTTCCTGCCTTCTATCATGCTTAGTCTATTTTACATAACACACACCCATCTGCCAATCAATAGCTGGGCGTGTGCTATGTAAAACAGGCACAAGTCAGTACAGGTTAGTTTCCACACATATTTTTCTATTAATCTGTGTGCTTCTCTCTGTCTGTTCTCCTCTGGTAATTTGTAAACCGACAGAACAAAATCCAACCTAGGAGCTGGCTGTATAGTTAGAGCAGTGGGCGGGCAAAGGCGGGACATAGGTGGGAGTGGGTGGGGCTTCATGGGCCGATTGTGGACGTAGCCTAATCTGGACTTCTGTGTAGAACGAATGCCTCATATTTCCATGTACTACAAGAGCACCTCCCCAATGATGTCAAGATGTTTCTGCAGAGAGATAGCCCGCAAAACGAGACAACCGGCAAACCTGAGGCAATTTGAAATCCAGGAAGTAAAGTTGTCTCTTCACCAAAGAAAATGCACATGATAAGCAGGGGACAAGGTAGATATCTCAACATCCTTACTGCTTTTTGCAAAACAATCAGTGACATGTTTAACAGACTGTATAGGTACGTAACATAATGATTTTATGATTTTGACCATAGTTCTTCTTTAAGATCCGCTCCACTAATATGTCCTGGGTAAGACAAGGCAGGGTTTCCCTGTGTATTTACACTGGTTTCTGACGTTTACTAACAGAATCTGCAGTTTTGCATATTATGCGGTTCATTATGGGTGTTGCTCTCTTTATTGTGGTAACCCCTGGCATTTTGTTTTTAATGTTTTTGCCACAAGCAGTTTGAATTAGGTGATTTTTCCTCTCCTATCTAGACTTAGAGATTCAGGAGAATGAGGTTACTGTAGCACACCATATTAAAAAAAGAATTGCGCAAAAATATTTCAGAATATGCAATAATAAACATATATATGTCGCAAAATTGAAGAAAAGTCCAAAAAAGAAATGTCCATCTAAGACTTGTCAGGAATTAAAATAGATAGGTGAATAAATAAACTCCTCCACCAGGTGAGAACAGGAAGGCAAACAGATGAAGTGTCACCACTTAAACTGATCAGGTACTCTTACCAGAATACATGCGTTTACCCATCTCTAGGTAAACAGCCAGCACATGCAGAATCGCCTCTGCAGGCCTTTAGGGGATGCTTTTCCTCTCCAATCACCGATCAGATGTTACGAACGGGTCTCCTAATCGTGTCACGTACTGCCACCAAGTTATCCGGGATAATGACTCCGTATCACATGGGGAAAGGAATAGGATCCCAAAATAGTGTAATCCAGTTTTTTATTTAGCGTAGAACAGATAAAACAAGCCAAATGGCTACTTACAATCTTCGGTAAAACAAAGG
>BLSH010251074.1:1992801-2008419 GCA_018402905.1 Glandirana rugosa
TACACGTAGTATACACGTAGACATACATCCTCGGTGATATTGGGTCCGCGACTGACGTTGTTCCACGCCACACGTAGTAGGTCCACCACACGATGTCATTCTCTTTCTCCCTGGTCATCCTCTCCCTTATATATTGGAGTCACCTTTCCGGGATAGACTTGGTCTCAATTTTAATGATCTATTCCCAGAGTTTAAACGGGGAGGTCGATTTAATCTATTTAAGGTATGAATATACCTATAAGTATTTATATAGGCATTTAATTTATAATTCGCTATATACGATAGTTTTGGGGGCCCATATCTCTCTGGATATTCTCTAGATCTCTATGTAAGATGTCTCTGAAGACTCGCAAATTAGGGGCCAACCCTCCGGGTGGATTGAAAAGCGATGCATTTGATAATTGGGAATGCCTAATTTCCGTTTGAATAGGTCTCTCTATACCCGGGGGTTTTGATAGCATATATCGCTTAATATTTAATTTACGGATATATTTATGAATATCCATATAAGTATGGAATTTATCTAATTTAGCTGGAGGGGCAAATTTGAGACCCTTATCTAGTAATTTTAACTCTGGTTCAGATAGGGCCTTTCCACTGAGGTTATATATTCCCTCTCCTACTGGTCCCTCTTTCTCTTACTGTAGCACACCACCTGGATGATGCACACCGCACCTTGTTGCAGTCAGCGCCTGGGTTATAGTGGCTCCTACATACAGATGCACATATGATGCACATATGATGCTGTGAACAAGGCTCTTTTGTTGCTGAAACACATCAGCCTTCGCTTGCTGTACATATGGCTATTATGGAATTTAAAAAATTCATAATTATCTCCAGAAGTGCCAGCTCTTTTTTTGGTTTTTGCTTCTAATGATGGACTGAATGTGTGGAGGACATTCGGAGCCAGAGCACCTGGACAGGGGTGTGGACACTGAATACCTGCAAACCAGCATCACTGATCAGAGCGGTGTATTTCTTTCATTGTCTATACAGATGCACATAACCGCATTCTTTCCGCACTCCATCCTGTGTGTACCCCACTGGGAATCCCCTCACTTAACAAAGGCAAATCACCGCCGCAATGGATCAGGGACAAGAGGGCAAAAGAGCATGTATTTTGCAGGCGGCTTACAGAAAACACTAACTATCTTGGGGTAATAGCTGTGTGCCTGTCCTGGAGCAATAACCTATTATGCTGCATTTAACACACAGTATACATTCCTCCTTAACCTATCAGATCCCATACCTCCCGGGCTGTTGGTTTATTTTATGCCTTTCAGTATAAAGCATCTGCTTCCCAGGTTTGCAAGGCCACCACCTTGTCCTCTGGTTACATGTTTTGGAAGTTCTACCAGGTGGATGTTAAGGCCAATTTCTATGAGGTGTACTAACTTTTTCACATGGCTGTATATGAATTTGTGTGTAAGAGGGGTAGGAGTGTTGACTACAGTTGTTCCATTTTGACTATTAGGCTTTTGCAATAAAATATAACCTGTAACCATGCCTCTATTCAAAACATTTATTTGATGCATGGAAAACTCAAGGAATACTTGTTGAAAAGTAGATTAAAAAAGTATTCAACAGAATCTCGTGAATTGTTTACAATATTCATTGTCGAAGGTCTAAGCCATAACTAGTTTCTGAGCTATGTGCTACTACTGCTATGATCGGTAAGAAAAAAAAAAAAGATGGCTGCGGGAAAGTCAAGAATATGATTTTTATTTTTATGAGTATTTTCCTAATTTCTCTTTTCCAGATATGCCTGTATGGATAGGAATGATTATTGGGGATGAATAATCATTGTAATTAGAGATGCCTGACCTAATTGTCTTTAACTGTGTTGGCAGAGAAGTAGAAGGTCACAGAGTGAGGAGTGCCATTGTCTGTCTGGGTTATGTTGAGTGGAGAGTGATCAAAGAATGTAATTAACAGCCTGCTTGTGCTGTTTAGAGATCATGCTTGTTTCTTTATTGCAGAACACAACCTCTGCCTGAACTGACAGAGCAGTCACTTGTTAGCGGTAATTGGTAAAAGTTCTTTGAATGTTCAGTGTTGGATAAACAGACACTTAAATCGTTACTGCATTTTTCTTTCATGTCCATTGAGGGACACTGGAATTATTAAACCTTCTGAAAACACTGCCACCTTAATATCCCCTTGAACCCTATTCATTGTTTACTTGGAATCCTTGAAAAAGTGACACATGAGGAAGTGAATAGAGTGGCTTTCGCCAGGGCCATTTTCAGGCCAGGAAGGTCATTCTACTGGGCTGGAAATCCATGACTCCCCCATCGGTTAAAACATGGGTGACTCATATGGGAAACACGCTCCTTTTGGATATATATATATATATATATATATATATATATATATACCAGCATAGGGGTCGACTAAATAAATATGAAAAACGTTGGTCTCCATGGCTCAATGTCCCCCGGGCTAACCCATAGGGAGCTCGTTCTGATGAGGGTGTTGCAGTGTCCCAAAGGCTCATTCTATTCTGGGAGTGTGGAAGGGATAAAAGTGAGATGTACAGTCACATGCAGGTCCTATAAATGGAGTACCCAATACCCATACACTTGGGTATGCAGATGGGGAAGGTTTAAAGGGAGGTGACATGTTAAACCCTGCAGGATGAAAATGCAACCTGCTAATGTATCAGATTTGCTTGCATTGTACGTTTTTTACGGATGGTATCCTGGAATGGAAAAAGTTGTCTGTACCTGTTTCTTATTATTTTTGTACTTTGTATTTCCTAAATAAAAACCTCTTTGATTTAGAAAAAAAGAAAAAAGAAAATGCTGCCACCTACAGGATGATTGGACACTGGCAAACAAAAAACTAAAGGCCAGCATAAGGTATAACCCCTCACACTTCCAGTATACCCCATTTTTTTCCTAGTGTCCTAGGAGAATGGATGGCCACAACATCTATAATTCCAAATGAGGGGTGGAATTGGAAATAAAGTCCCACTGTACCGGGTGCCCCAGCTCACATATAAATAATGGGTGCTGCTTGCAGTGTGGTACTGAGTTCTGCAGCTTGGGGTCATGTTCTCTACTAATAAAATTTCTCCCATCTTCAGAGTCCTCCTTGGCTCCTTCAGGCATAGCTGGGTAGCAGTCATGTTCCTGTGCCTTTGCCAACATATTAGGTATCTGATTTGCTTGCAGCAGCCTTAGCAGCTTCTGAGCCAATCGGCTGCAGAGACTCTGATTCTGAATCGCTCATGTCCTTGTTGGATGAGTTTATCTCTGAAGAGTTAAGGCCCGTACACACGATGTGAAATTTAGATGGGAATTTTCTTCCGATGGCCGAACGTCCGAAATTCTTACCGTTCGTATTCTCTTTTTGACAGTTTATTTTGATTTTCCGTAAGACAAAAGCTGGATGTGCAAACTAGTAAATGTTTTCGTACAGCAACTCAACGTCCGATTTTCTTATCATTAGTACGATTTTCGTATGAAAAAAATCGTACGATCACGACTACACATGCTCAGAAACGAAAAAAATACAAACAAAACTATTCAACACATTACGTCACTTCCGGCGTTGAATTCGGTCATACGAACATTTTTGCATTGTTAGTATGCTCTTCTCTTTTGACATGAGACAAGAATGCACCAAAAAATGGACGTTCTGTCGTCCGAAATTCGCATTGTGTGTACGAGGCTTTACAGTCTGTTGCTAAGCCTTTTGCTTCTACCAGTGTGCCATTTATAGCCTTAGATTGCAAAGAGCCCTTAAGATAGCATAGTCTTTCCCCTTGGACCCGCTTTTCCAACTATTTCTGTACACAGACTGGAAGCACTGGTGGTTTGCTTGCTGCCCTTGTATCCTTTTTTTTTTTTTTTCACTTTTTTTAAATTTAATTTGTATAAGTGCTCTTTTCTGTGGATCAGGCCATATCTCTTAAACCTTAATGCGTAACTCCAGGTTTTTTATGACATTAAATCATTTGGACCAAGCTGGTCCACATGAACTTTTGCTTCATTAACAGATGCTCCCTCTTGGGGCGCTGTATAAACTCTACTGTATGTAGCATCAGTTACATACATTATAAAACATTGTGCTTCGGCAGCAGGGTGGGGGACTTGTCAGCTGTGTACATTCCATGCAGAAACAGTTGTCATTCAGAGGCTCCTAGTTTACAGGTTCGACAACAAACTGGTCAGGTTTGTATCTAGGTTTAAGGACCCACTGGCAGAAGCAGTGGATTCTCTGGTGGCTTCACAGGATCAGTGCCCCTTCCTACCCTGAAACTTTTTCCTTAAGAGACATTACACTATCCTATTTCTTGATATTTTTGTTAATGGTTTAAAAGGCACAATCCATGGGGTAATACTGTAACAAAACATATGTTTTGTACCTGTATCAACCACGGTTTCTGTCCTGAGCTGTGGGTTGCCATCGTTGAACTTGTGTGGCAGGTACTCCTGCACAGCTATTTCCCTGTGTCAGAGCTCCTGCAGGTATGATGATGGCCTTAGCTCACACTGGTAAGAACAATCTGGAAAGTTCTTTTTAAGATGTTACATTGTCATTTTCTAATGAGCACAACCCACATACCTTTATTCTGTTCTCTACTAACGCAGTACAGAATATGATGGTGCTATTTGAACAAATTATAATACAGAGTAAATAAATATCTAATATGACTGCAAATGAATATTGTTTTGAAAAAATTGGACCATGAACATAGGCGTTCATATTGCCTTAGTATACTTGTGCTGCGCATTGGTCTAAACTCAAACATTATTAATAAGCTATGAATAAATCCGCTTGGCTAGTCTATTTCCTTTTCAAGAATGGATTACCAGAAGGTGTCTATGGGGGTTTCAGAGGTCCCATTAATATGATGATCTGTTATTCTCATGTCTTTTGAGATTTTATTACTTGTCTGTGGGACTGACATTCGTAGCCTTTGTACTGTGAGGACAGGGCCTAGATCTAGCAATGCCATCTGTTTATCATGGATAAACTTTTTGTCATCTTTAAATGTAATGTAAGGTGACATTTTGTAAGCCCACATGGTAAAAGCGGCTTATTGCGTATTTACTCTTATTGTGGTAGTGACTTGTTACACCATAGCTAAATAACAGATCTACAAAGTGTAATCCAGCTAGGATTTACGGTTTTTCTAATTGAGTTCACTTGCATGCAGCTCATTATTAAGACGTAGAGAAGGATATTTTGGGTGTATACTCTACATCTAATGTAATGGAGTAAGAAAATATTGTTTTGGCTTTTAGCTGACATCATCTCTGTTTTGATTTTGGCCATTGAAAAAATGATCTATGTTGGAGATTTTTTTCTGTTTTGTCTTTTAATTTACCCACCTGTTTTATTGGATAGCTGGAGCTCATTCGGACTTAATGCTTGGAGCTAACTAAGGTTCTGAAATCTGTACTGAAGCAAATATGTAGGCTGACATTCTTGTCATCCTGATAAAGCTAGTTGTCTGGGTAAAATGAAGAAACTAACTTGGAATATGAAGTAGCCAATGAGGTTAAAACTCCCATTTACATAATTGTTCTGGGTCAGTGACCGAGAAGTTATTGAATCCAATTAATGAACATGGCAGCTAGGCAACTACCAATTTCAGGAGAGGTCAGCAATGGCAGCTTACATATATGTGTGTACACCCCCACACACACATAGGTAGCTGTCAACAAAGGATCTGAGAAAGGTCTCTTCTTGGTGTGCTGGCTCACCACTTGGAGTAGATATGTTCTCTGCTCTCAACATAAGCATCAGATTCTCTTTTCCATTGCTAAACATTTTTTCCCACCACAATTCAATGTGTAATTGACTGAAATCTTTCTGTATGATTTCTGTTACTGGCAGTAGTTTTCCGGTGGCCGTAATCATTAGTCCATACAATGCCAATTTATTGCAAGGGAGGTTTGAATTCGCTGTATCTCATGCTGTGCGGCTGACATTTTCTGGCCAATGTGTATGGCTTCTTATTTGTTAAGGAGCTGTATATGACTTGTGCTCAGCTCTCCTCGCCTTTCTGTAATCACATGTGAATAGGCAGACTTTAGAGAGCATAGGACTGAGAATGCAATATAATATTTTTCTGTTAGTCTGTCATTATAATATAACACAATTCAGAGTTTTGCAAGTAGACCAAGAATTTGTTAAAGGGTTGTAGAGCAAGTTTAAGCTACAATGGAATCTACAAAGTTTACCCCAATCTATAGGTAAATGCCAGTGTTGCTAAATTGCTAGCAAAGGTTTGAAGGGTAATACAGGTGACGTGTGCTGCTGATGAGACTGGCAGCTGCTCTATAGTTTTATAAAAGAGTGGGCATATTGAATCCATGTTTCTGATTTACATAGTTGTTAGTGTTGTTTAATAATGAGCAAATCATGTTGCATTCAGTGTTTTGTCTGCAATGCTGGCATGTTGGTGCTGCTTTGCTTGCGTGCAAGGAGGAATCAGTGCGCGCGCGTCTGTGTGCATGGGGGGGGGGGGGGGGGAGTCATTTAATTATTGGAAACCCCTCACTGAGCAACAACTGGTGCCCTGTTCCCAGTGCCAACTATAGTTGGCATGTTATGTTTTGAGCATGCTTTTATTGAAATACAGGGCTTTTTTCCCTATGCATGCTAGTTTTAACCCACTATTAAATTATATATTTCAAGTAATATGCCTTAAAGTAAAACTATGGTCAAAATTATAAAATCAATATGTTATGCACCTATACAGTCTGTTAAACATGTCACTGATTGTTTTTTTTAAAAAGCAGTAAGGATGTTGAGATCTCTACCTTGTCCCCTGCTTATCGTGCACTTCCTTTAAAGCGGTTGTCTACCCACAAAAGTGTTTTTTACCTACAGGTAAACCTATAATAAGGCTTACCTGTAGGTAAAATGAATATATCCTAAACCTGTATGGTTTAGGATATATTCCACTTGCAATGCAGCCGCTGACGTCACGGTGTATGCGCAGTGATGGCCCGGTGAAGATGCCGGAAAGACTGGCTCCAGCGAGCATGCGTGGAACTGACGTCTCGCGGCTCCGGCCGCTCACAGTGTTGGAGCCGTGAACCCAGAAGAAGCCACATTGCGAAGTTGTCCACTCCCTCTGCAGGGACCAGGCAGCCCTGCGGGAGCTTCGTTCTAAGGTGAGTATTTCATGAGTATGAATAATACTAGCTCATTATGCTTTGCCTTGCAGGTTAATGTTTTTTTTTTTCCCTTGGGTAGACAACCGCTTTAATGAGGTGACAACTTTACTTCCTGTTTTTCTAATTGCTTGTGTTGAACAGAACACCTGTTGTCCACATTTGTGTCTATCTCTCTCTGCAGAAACGTTCTGACATCACTGGGGGAGGGGGGGAGGGGCTCCTATAACCATGGAAATCTCAGCCATTCATTTTACACAGAAGTCCAGATTAGGCTCTGTCCACGACCGACCAGTGAAGCGGCCCGCTCCCACCTATGTTCCGCCTTTGCCCACCCGCTGCTCTGTCTATACAGCCAGCTCCTAGGTTAGATTTTGTTCTGCCAGTTTACAAATTACCAGAGGAGAGCTGGCAGGGAGAAGCACATAGATTAATAGACAGATTTGTGTGCAAAGTAACCTGTACTGACTTGTACTGTCTTACATAGCACACACCCAGCTATTGATTGGCAGATGGGTGTGTGTTATGTAAAATAGGCTGAGCATCATAGAAGGCTGGAGGACCGTGGGATAGAGAAGATACTTCACTAAAAGGAAATGACATCTGAGCTCTGCTCTGCTGAACTCCTACCATCATCACTTGTAGTGTATAGCAAAGAAGAAATGAATAGGGGATTGCAGATCACAATTGCAGCTACATGGCAGTAAAATAATAATTTCAGTTATTATGTTTATTACCATGTGTAACTTTCAGGTATTTGAGGATTTACTAAAATATTGAATATATTAAATATGTTTCCTTTAGTTGTACTTTAATGAGTCACATTCATGATAATTGTGTGCCTTAGGAAGCCAGCTATTTTGTGTCTTTTGGGAAGAAACCAGTCACGGTACAGTCATTGTTTGATAGAAGTGTCCTATTTCTGTTCTAATATATATTGTTTCTGTGGTGATTACGAAGTCTTTTGTCTAGATGGGGCTGTTGTAATCATTGCAAGGTCACTGGGAAAGATTAGAGATTTGCAGTTGGGGTAGTTTATAACTGAACCTTTCCTGGCAGTAGCTCAGTCGGCTGATCCTGCAGTAACCGTTAATCTGTGGTTCATTTTAGGGCATTGCTTTGCATATTGTGTCAGATTGACAATACTGTACAAATGAAAGTTGACCAGTTTGTAACTGATTACAGAAATAGTAATAATATGATTATCTGAATGTACACAGCTGGTGGCTGGGATTTAGAGTAATCACAAATCATTGCAGTATTGTGCGACCCTTGTGGCAGGTTAACATGCCCTTAATCAGTCGCAGCAATTCTCAATTGTGAAAACGGAAAATCAAGAAATCGCCCTTGTTCATTTTTTGAATGATCAATCACTGTCATTCAAACAATAGTATTTTTGCTAGCAACGCAATATAATATTCATTGTGGTGTCGGACTTGTGTGTGTTAAATCAGAAATTTGCTATGTCAACCTTGGGTAGTAAGTTAAAGTGTTACTAAACCCACAACAGTAAAATCAGTCTGTATGTACAGCATACCATGCTTGTTATACTCACTGTGGAACTTTAGGGGTAAATCCTCAGCATTGTGTAAAAAAGGCTGTTTTATCCTGTATGGATAGATCCTTACCTCCTGCACGGTCAATCTGGGCCAGTCCATATAATACACAGCAGAGTGGTAAAGCTGCACATGCTCAGTTCGGTCTCTTATGCTGGATAAAACATTTACTGTTTCAGTTGAACTGTTCAGGTCACATGATGATATCACACATGTGGGTGTGTATAGAGGCTGTAGTGGAAATCTCCTCCTACTTTAACACACAGCTGTGGATAAACTGTGCAGGTTATCAGGAAACCATGTTCTACAGATCATCCCAAAAGGTATATAGTGGCAGTATTTTAATGTAAAAAGAAGACGTTTTATAAACTGTGGGCACTGTTGGGGGGGGGGGGGGCAGATGAAGTGGGTTTAGTAACACTTTAATGCAGTAACTGCAGTTTGTTCCCAGATCCCAAGGACAGTAAAATGCAGCTATGAACTGTAATTCTGCAAAACTTGCAGCATTAATAAAATGTTTATCAAACACAATATTTTTCAAAAGGAGAATATTTTGCGTATGACTACAATTTTGTTAACCACTTCAGCCCCCTATCTAACCACATGCCCCTGGATCCTGCTCCCTCGTAAATGTTACGCTCACCCTCTGACTCGATTCTACACTCTCTAACTCACATTTTCAACCTTTCCCTCTCTTCTGGCATCTTCCCAAAAGCTCTAAAACATGCGCTAGTCACCCCTATCCTTAACCACTTCACCTCCACTTTAGGACGAGAGCACTTTTTGCGATTCGGCACTGCGTCGCTTTAGCTGACAATTGTGCGGTCGTGTGACGTTGTACCCAAACTACATTTGCGTCCTTTTTTTCCCACAAATAGAGCTTTCTTTTGGTGGTATTTGATATTTCTGATCGCCGCTATAAACAAAAGAAGAGCGACAATTTTGCAAAAAAGCCCAAATTTCTTACTTTTTGCTAAAATACAAATCAAAAAAAAAAAATATAAAAAAAACGTTTTTTCCATCGGGTTTGGCCGATATATATTCTTCCTCATATTTTTGTTTAAAAAAAATTGGCGTGTATTGATTGGTTTGCGCAAAAGTTGCCGCGTTTACGGATGATGAGAATTAATTTCTGTTTTTTTTTTTTTTTTTTTTTTTTTACTAGTAAAGGCAGCGATCTGCAATTTTTAGCGGTACTGCGATATTGCAGCGAACATGTTGGACCATTTTGACACTTTTTTGGGACCATTGGCATTCATACAGCGATCAGTGCTATAAAAATGCACTGATTACTGTGTAAATGCCATTGGCAGTGAAGAGGTTAACCTGGAGGGGCGTTCTAAGGGTTAACTGTGTTCCCTGGGCGTGTTTTAACTGTATGTGGGCTGGCCTGACTGGGGGAAGGGAGCGATCACGGCTTCCATATACAGGAAGCCTGTGATCACCGCCCTTCCCCCTCTAACAGAACGGAGATCCATGTTTACTTACACAGACCTCCGTTCTTTCACTGCGGGGGGGCCATCGCGGGTAGCTGGCGGCGATCGAGTCCGCCCTACCCGCTCCCTGGCCCCCCCCCCAACACAGTGAGCTCACAGTGAGGGATATTGCAGATATCAAGCCACTTTGTCGCCGTCAGACTGCGGTCGGCAAGTGGTTAAAGTAGAACATTACATAAGAATTAAGGAGTGCTAGGCTTAGGAAATAATACCGGACAGCAAATGAAATCAAGCTTTGCAAATTTCTTTCCTGCAAGCACACAGACAGTGTTGACAGGGGAATCGGCAATTGTCTTCTCCCGGCGGGGAAGCTGGAGCTGGCAGGGAAAGACACTAGTGATAATGGCTGGCCTTAGTACTATACTGTGTTTCTTTTTATAGGAAACTAGATTAGTGACCACTGATCACTAGATTATTGATAAAAGGGATGAAAATCAGACACACTGAGCACAAAGGCTGTTTGTGGTTTGAGTTTTTGGCCAAAAGAGCTATTGCCAACAGGGCCACCCACAGAAGGGAGGTTATACCATGGCTTATTGAGAGATTTCTGCTGGCCATACACGCATCCAATTTTGCTAATTCATGTTGAATCTTCCAAAGTTTGAAGCGTGTAGAGCTGCACGATTAATCGTTAAAGAATCCAGATCGCGATTCAACCTCCCTCGCGATCTTAATACAGCATTTCCCAATTCAGTGCTCTCTGTTCTCTGCTCAAGCCAACAGCTGTCAAAAATAAACAGGCAGCCAGCCAAGTTTATCACAACATCGCTCAGAGATAAAAAGAAACAATGTATCTCTTGGTTCTTTTAGATCAGGGATATGCAATTAGCGGACCTCCTAGATGTTGCAGAACTACAAGTCCCATGAGGCATAGCAAGACTGACAGCCACAAGCATGACACCCAGAGGCAGAGGCATGATGGGACTTGTAGTTTTGCAACACCTGGAAGTCTGCTAAATGCATATTCCTGTTTTAGATCAAAGGAATGAACTTCAGTCTGTAAATGAAGGCAGTTTAGCCACTTAAAGCGGCTCTTCAGTCGTTTTTTTTTCAACTTTCCAGCTATTAAATCTTCTTCCCTTGTTGTTTTAACTTTGGATAGTAAAATATTTTTTTTGCCAGTAAATACCTTATACAGCCCACTTTCTTGCCTCATGAGAGTTTGCCAGGAAGAGAGGGGGATACATTATAAGAGGGCCAATGAGAGCTGCAGAGCTTGAGTTGTGCCTCTGTGTGTCTGTGTAAATCCAGGAAGTGAACAGGCAGCAGCTTCAGCTGCCCACAGTTAAAATGGCTGCAGTCAGACTTAGTGGAAGGAAATTTCTACAGCATGTTTGGCAAGTACAGAATCACAGTATATATAAAATAATATGCAAAGTGGTTGGAGCCAAGCTTCAGAATGGCAAAGAGGTTTTTGTTACAAATTATGTGAGCAGACTGCAGTTCCTCTTTAAAGAAAGAACCTTTTTTCTGACACTTGTTGCTTGCAAGTTAAAATCAGTATTTTTTGCTAGAAAATTGCATATATTATAATACATATATAATAAAACATTACATATATATTTTTTAGCAGAAACCCTAGAGAATAAAATAGCTGTTGTTGCAATATTTTATGTGTCACAGTATTTGTGCAGCGGTCTTTCAAACGCAATATTTTTGGAAAAAATGCACTTTAATGAATAAAGAAAAAACTATACAAAACAATTGGGCTAACTTTACTGTTTAATGTGAAAGATGATGTTGCGCTGCGAGAATCATGTGAGAATCATGAACTTTATTCTAAGCCAAAAAATAATGATTCTCATTTTAGCCAGAATCCTGCAGCTCTAGTGTATGGCCAGCTTAAGGCTCCATAAGCGTGGGGGGTGGGGGCAGCACATGATCTGGGTCAAGCTTCTTATAGTTGCATAGTTCATCTGGTTGAAAAAGGGCACAAGTCCATCCACTTCAACCAATAAAAGGGGGGAAAATGTATACAATCCCATATACACAATCCTATACCCACAGTTGATCCAGAGGAAGGCAAAAACACCCCAATAAAGCATGATCCAATTTGCTCCAGCAGGGAAAAAAATCCTTCCTGTTCCCCCAAGAGGAAATCGGGTACACTTATGTTTGGTGCCATAACCAACTACTAGAGAGTAGATATTATGTGTAGGATACGTATTCACATTTGCAGCTGTTTGCACACCAATTTACATTGTTGTAATGTTAAGTTTTCTTCCCTATAGGCATGACATATTTTCAAACAGTATTTTTTGGTAAGCCTAACAATTTTGCATAATGTATCGTGTTTCTAATTGTTTTTCTGTGCATCAGTGATGATTACCTTTACAAAACATTTCCAGCCAGGAGATACAACTGAATGTAGTGCATGTTTGCATTCTCCTCTTGAAGTAAGGTTTTTGACCTTTTCTACACACCGTGTAATATTACTCTACAGTACAGTTTTATTCAGCTGTATGTGAGTTAGATGGTTGAGATCAACAGCTGTTTTATTTGGCACTGAGATGTATCTTTTGACAGCTGTATGTATACTGCATATGTCTGACCTGCTGCTCACCCACAGATGCGTTGCTTGTTATGCATTCCATAGTGTGGTGTAAGCGCCTTTTAAATAAAAATAAAACCTTTGGTTATATACAGTTTGGTTGAGACAGTTATGTACAATACTGTGCAAACGTTTTAGGCAGGTGTGAAGAAATGCTGTAAAGTAAGAATGCTTTGAAAAATATATATTTTAATTGTTTATTTTTATCAAGTTACACAATTCAAAGTGAGGAAGTAGAGGAAAACTCTTAATCATATTAATATTTGGTATGGCTATTCTTTGGCTTCAAACTAGCATCAATTATTACACTTGCACACTTTGTACACTTGCACATGGATTGGATGGATTTGGCAGTATTAGAGTAGGTGAATGATTAATCAATTATACCAAGCAGGTGCTAATGATCGCCATTTTCATGTGTAGGTTGAAACCCAGTCATTAAGAGCACTTTCACACTGGGGTGGGCAAGGTGGTAGCGGTAAAGTGCCGCTAGTTTTAGCGGCGCTTTGTCTCTGCTATTTGGGCAGTAGCGGGGCACTTTTAACCCCAAGAAGGGATTAATAGGGGTTAAAAGCACCGGTGCACGGCGCTTCCGAAGTGGTGTGCAGGCGCTGCCCATTCATTACAATGGCAGGGGCGGTGTATACATCGCTCCCGCACCACCCCAAAGATGCTGCTTGCAGGACTTTTTTTCCTGTCCTGCAAGCGCACCGCTCCAGTGTGAAAGCACTCGGGCTTTCACACTGGGGTGGATTGGGAGCAGTCTTTCAGGTGCTTTAACGCACTATTTTTAGCGCTATAGTGCCTGAAAAACATCCCAGTGTGAAATGGGTCTAACTGAAACAGAAACTGCTGTGTAGGAGGCTTAAAACTGGGTGAAAAACAGCCAAACTGCTACTAAGGTGAGGTTGTGGAAGACAGTTTCATGTCATAGGTCATACATTCTGGCAAGACTAAGCACAGCAACAAGACATAAGGTAAGTTATACTGCATCAACAAGGTCACTCCCAGGCAAAGATTTCAAAGCAGATTGGTGTTTCAAACATAGAAAAGTGACCAAGTGTGCTGTCAAGATGTGCTGTTCAAGCTCTTTTAAAGAAGCACAAAGAAATGGGCTACATTGAGGACCATACTGTAGCTGCAGTGGACAGCCAAGGAAACTTAATGCAGCAGATGAAAGACACATCATGTTTACTTCCCTTTGACATCTGCAGATCTTTAGCAGTGGCATCAGCACAGAACTTGTGGGAACCAGTAGCACCCAGGTACACCCATCTACTCTCTGGCCAGAAGTGGTGTTCATGGAAGAACTGCGCCAAAAAGCCATACCTGCAACGTAAGTCACTCCACTATGCATGAAAACATAAGAACTGGGGTGCAGATAAATGGTAGCAGGTGCTCTGGACTGATGAGTCAAAATTTTGAAATATTCAACTTTAAATATAAACTGTAGCAGGAGGCAGTTTATTCATGAAGGGCAGGAGAGTGGTATAATATTGAGTGTTTGCATGCGACAGTGAAGCATTGTGGAGGTTCCTTGCAAGTTTGGGGCTGCATTGCTGCAAATTGAGTTAGAGATTTGGTCAGGATCAATGGGGTCCTGAACGCTGAGCAATACAGGCAGATACTTATCCATCATGCCATACCATTAGGGAGGTGTGTGATTTGCCCAGTATATATTCTGCAGCAGGACAACGGCCCCAGACATACAGCCGATGTATAGAACTATCTTCGGTGTAAAGAAGAACAAGAAGTCCTGGAAGTGACGGTTTAGCCCACACAGAGCCAGGGGAGGGCTGGGCCAGGGTGGCAATTGCCCCCCAGGCCACCCCAACTTACATTCGAAATGGCTGGCGGCCATTGCCCACTGACAATATTTCTTTTTGTGGAGGAAGTAGGGGCCAGGGGTGCGGCCGCCAACTAACTGCAAGCATAGGGGGGCACCCAGGGCTGGCCCTACCATGGATGATGTCTATTATAGGAGCCGGTCCAGAAGGCAGAACTTTGTATGACATCGTCTGCGCCCGGTAAGCAGGAGATCCCTGCTCTTTGTAATCCGGTGGCTCTCCTCTCTCTGCATTGCAGGCTGCATTGGATGGGCACTGGTGAGGCTGCATTGATGGGCACTGATGAGGCTGCATTGATGGGCATCGATGAGGCTGTATTAATGCATTATTTTTGTTAAACCTCCTTTGTTGTTATTAACATTAAATTATGTTACAGCATTGTATCATATTTGTCTTGCTTCATAACATCAATATCCATTATAAAGCCCGGTGCCGTGGCCGTGGCCTGGCGGAAGCCCAGGCTGAGGTTGCCACATACTATTACGAGTGGACTTGCTTTGATGTGCGGCTTAAGGGATATCCATAGTTATTAGTCCAGAGAGGCATTGCGGTGGTAGCTTACCTCGACGACCTGCTTCTGAGAGTGGAGTCCGCCTCGGCTCTGGAAGAGAACGTGAGGATCACCATGGCTTCGTTGAGGGACTTCGGCTGGTTGATCAATCTGCAAAAGTCGACGTTGTCTCCGTCCCGTCGCCTGGAGTATCTGGGTCTGATTCTGGACACAGAGCAGGTGAAGGTGTTCTTACCTCCGACCAAGTTGCTGTCGCTTGCAGACAGCGGTGCGAACCTTACTGTCACACCGGCAGTCATCATTACGTTTCTGTATGCGGGTGCTGGGGCTCATGGTCTCAACCTTCGAGGCGGTACCTTATGCCCAGAGCCACACTCGCCTTCTCCAGCGAGCGATTCTGTCTCGGTGGGACAGGTCTCCACAGTCCTTGGATATCCTGATCCGCTTGAATCCTCAGGCCAGGGGTTCGCTGGCCTGGTGGCTTCGGGACCCGGCCCTGACTCGGGGGGGGGGGGGGGGGG
>BLSH010251074.1:2008429-2049466 GCA_018402905.1 Glandirana rugosa
GGGGGAGTCATTCCTGCCCCTTCACTGGTTGATAATCACGACGGATGCCAGCCTGACGGGCTGGGGAGGGGTCCTGGGGCAGCTGTCTGCCCAGGGCCGTTGGTCTGCGCAGGAAGCGTGCCTCCCGATCAGTGTGCTGGAGCTGAGGGCGATCAGGCTATGCCTATCTCACTGGATGGGGAAGTAACGAGGACGCCCGATTCGGGTTCAGTCGGACAATGCCACGGCAGTGGCGTATGTGAACCATCAGGGCGGCACGAGGAGCTCGGCAGCTGCTGTGGAAGCAGCTCTGAATCTGCGTTGGGCAGAACTTCACGTACCGGCAATCTCCGCCGTTTACATTCCAGGTGTGAAGAACTGGCAGGCGGACTTTCTCAGTCGCCAGACGCTGGATCAGGGAGAGTGATCTCTCCATCCAGAAGTGTTCAGCCAGATTTGCCGCAAGTAGGGGGCGCCGGATGTGGACCTCATGGCGTCTCGGTTCAATCACAAAGTGAAGACCTTTGTGTGCAGGGCGAGAGATCCTTTGGCGGTCGCCACGGACGCTCTCGTGGCCCCTTGGGGCCGGTATCGCCTACTGTAGGCCTTCGTCTCCAATCAAGCTTCTTCCGTGGTTGCTACGCAGGGTAGAAGCGGAGGGAATTCCAATGATCCTGGTGGCTCCAGATTGGCCTCGGCGTCCGTGGTACGCCGACGTGGTGCGAATGGTAACGGATATTCTCTGGCGGCTCCCGCTGCGAGACGATCTACTGTCTCAGGGACCCATCTTGCACCCTGCTTTACCCTCACTGGCTTTGACGGCCTGGCTATTGAGTCCCAGGTGCTGAGGGACAGGGGTGTCGCTGACTCCATGATCCCTACCATGCTAAAAGCACGCAAGTGCACTTCTCGCAAGATTTATCACCGCACCTGGAAGGCTTACATCGCATGGTGTGAGGCGGAGGGTTACAACCCTCGCTCTTACATGGTGTCCAGGTTCCTGACCTTTTTACAGCAAGGCCTGAACAAGGAGCTGGCCTTGAGTACTCTCAAGGGCCAGATATCAGCTCTGGCGATTCTTTTTCAAAGACCTCTGGCATCACATTCGTTGATTCGTACCTTTGTACAAGGTGTGCGCCATGTGGCGCCTCGGGTAAGGTCCCCTATGGCACCATTGGATTTGAATCTGGTGTTTTCTGTGCTTCAGAAACCGCCATATGAAAAGATTAGGGAGATTCCCTTACAACTGCTGTCGCAGAAGGTGGCTTTCTTGGTAGCCATTACATCCGCTAGGCGGGTGTCTGAGTTGGCTGCATTGTCTTGCAAGTTCTTCTATCTGGTCCTGCATAAGGACAAGGCGGTCTTGCGCCCACCACCTTCATTTCTTCCAAAGGTGGTTTCTTCCTCTCACATTAATGAAGATATTGTTCTTCCTTCGTTGTGCCCACGTCCCTCGCATCCTAAGGAATTAGAGTTGCATTCCTTGGACGTCGTAAGGGCCTTGCGAGTGTATCTGAATACTACAGCTTCCTTCCGGAAGTCTGATTCTTTGTACTGACGGATGGTCCGTGCAAGGGTTTGGCGGCCTCGTCGGCTACTGACTCCCATTGGATCAGACAGACCGTGACTCATGCATATTCTGTTCAGGGCAAGGTACCCCCTTTTCCAGTCACTGCTCATTATACCAGGGCTGTTAGCACTTCCTGGGCATTCAGACACCAGGCTTCGGTGTCACCGGTGTGCAAGGCGGCTACTTGGGCCTTGGTGCACACCTTCACTAAGTATAAGATTGATAAGATTGATGTGTTGGCATCCTCGGATGCTGCTTTTGGCCGTAATGTTTTACAGGCTGCAGTGTAGGCGCGTCTGGCGCCTCCTTAGAGGTTCTGTTGGGTACAGTTGTTATCGTTTACCCACCCCTCTTTTTGACACAGCTTTGGGACATCCCCAGATGTCATGAAGAGCTGCGTCTGTCAGTGAACGTTGGAGAAAAAGGGATTTTATTAAAACTTACCGTAAAATCCTTTTCTCTGAGTTCACTGACAGACGCAGCACCCACCCCTCTGCGCTCTGTTTCGGTACGGCTTGTTACGAACTTATGGGCTAAGCAGAGTAGGGGGTTTATGTGGGAAGAGAGGACAGCCCCGTGGGAGGGGCCAGCTTGCTTTCTTTCCCTGCCTAGTTAACTCCTAATAGGACAAGCATAAACCACATGTCATGAAGAGCTGCGTCTGTCAGTGAACTCGGAGAAAAGGATTTTACGGTAAGTTTTAATAAAATCCCTTTTTTTAAATAGAATGGGAAGGGATTAGAACACCTGTCAGGTTTTTATTGCTATCTGTGTCCCTGTTTAGGAGATTCCCCCTCTCAATTTGCATTAAAAATGAAAATAAAAGAATATCCCAAATTTTGGGTTGTCCCCAGAAAAGTAATAGAGGGGAAATCTTCCTATGGGGACACTAGTTCTGGTGAGCTGGGGGTCCCAAAGGAATTTCCTTAATTTTGCCGGGATTTTCTCTCACTTGCTGTTTGGATATGGGACAGGATGTGAAGGGAAATCTCCAAAACGGGACGCAGATGGTAAAAAAAAATCTGACCGGGGTTATAACCCTTGCTTGCTCTATCCAAAATGAAAAAAAAAATGTTTGCCTATAGTTTTACTTTAAGGCCCCTTTCACAAGCAGTGGAATCTGCTCTGATCTTTGAGCAGATCCCCTTCTGATCAGAGCTGTATGGGGCGATGTCACATTCAGTTTCTGTACAGCGGACACTGGTGGGCTTCTACCAGCTATATGGGTGACCATTTACATCAGGCTACCCCCAATCTGGTCCGCAAAAAAACAAAAGGATGTGGTCCATATCCCTTTTTTTACATTTTTTTTTACTGGAGCTGGATGGACCCCAAGGTAGGGGGTGTAAACAGGCACAAGGTAATTTACATCTGCCTGTCCATAGGACTGTATGGGCCTTCCGACCCGGTCTGCCTGAAGAACTGACAGGTAGTCCTGTTTGGATTGCCCATGTGAAAAGGGCCTAAATGCTACAGCATTCTCCTGTGAATCCAGGACAGGGGGCAGAGCTTTCACAGGAGATGGTTTGAATGACACACTGCATCATTGAACCAGGATGAGAAGCAGTGCTGGATTTGATGACTGGGTAAGTCTGCAAAAGACAGCACCAGAAATAAAGTAAATGCATCTGCTTTTTTTTTTTTTTAACGAGATTTAATTATTTTTAGTATTTACCCAAGCTGGAGTTAGGCTTTACAGTAAACTGCAAATCTCAGTAAAAACTGGAGAAATGGGGGTTTTCTAAAAACTTTGTGTATGTGAGTGTGTGTATTGTGCAGGTTCAGCTCAACAGTAGCACTTTAAATAAACTTCGTTTGGCAACCGGAATATGTTTCAGGGGTTTTTTGTCCACTTTCATTAAAAATTAAGATTCCTTACTACAGGATACCTACACTGGGGGTCCGCTTCATAGAGCAAACAAAAGCAAAATATAGCCTCCTGGCTTTTAAGCAGCCCTCTTAGGGATACGCTGACTCTAAACCTAATAGAACACAGTTTCTCACTTCACACACTGCTGTTTCAGTAATTGTAGCTCCAGGTGTTGCCTGGTTAGTGCAGAAAGACACACGTCCTCATTGTGTCCATGCACCTGCTGGTCCCTGGCAGCACAATGATCTCCTTGGGAGGGTGGGACTAAAAGAGCTGTCCACACAGTCACAAGATTCTGGTTGCGAGTAAAACACGGACCCGATGTTGGAATTCATCTCACTCAATACTCTACAAAGCTTTTGGGCTCTAGAACCCATACTAGGATTTACTAAATTTTACAAAAAAATGAAAAGCCAGTTATCAAATGCTTAGTGGTCACCCCTACTACATTAAACTCCGCCTTTTGCTTATCAAACACATTATAGGAGTATATATAGTGGCAGAGTGGAAGTTCCATGCTCATTAAACCTTAGCTTTACAAATTCATCTTTAACTCTTACTTCCCTAGTATATAACACATTGTATAGATAGCGGCAAGTCTCTCTCCACATATTTGGCAGGTCTCTCAACTGGGGTCATTCCACTTCACTGCAAACGGTCTCACAATTCGTCTAATCACTGCATTTACCAACCCAATACTCATTTCATTAAAGGTAGTCTTACCCATCACTGCAGTAGTCATTGCTACCTTTATTTAATTCTGGGCTTGACTCAGTTGCTTCCTCAGATTCACTGTGTCCTGCCATTCCACCATTGCAGCCACAAAGCAAAATTACAGTAGGCATCTTAGGTTCTATGGCACCCGCTGCAGGCAGGATTTTACTCACTATTACCAGGGGTGACAGTAGACATTTCTCCACAATAAACTGGGCAGGTATCCACCAATGTCTACCCAACCAGGTTACCTTGTGCAATTACAGGGGGCACTTAAAAAATGGCATGCTCCCACTCACTGCACCGCATAGGCCTTTCAAGGGCTTTCCATGCAGCACCTAGCTGCAGGCTGAAGCTCACATCTTTTGCTGGCAATTCTGAGGCTGGACTTCACTGAGGCTCTCTGTCGGGGAAACACACCCACCTTTTGCTATGGGAGTTGGCTCCTTCTCTACTGAAGCTTGCTGGCTTTCCCAGTCTTGCTGAATCTTCTCTCCCTGAAATATCTCCACTTTCCATGTTTTGTAATCCTCACAGCCGTAGTCCATCAAACAATTGTTTGAACAGAACTTCACCAGTAGAAGAGACTACAATAATTCTGACTAGCATTCCTTGGACCATGCTTCCAGCTCAACAACTTGCTCAAAGAAAGACAAAATGTCCTTAACATCCTCTTTAGTGGACCTAGGTCGTATAAGGTCCGCTGGACTGATCTCACCAGTGTTACTTCAAATGACACTCCTTGTTAACGTCTAGTCAGCTCACATGGCGCTCCAAGCTGCTGTACATGGGGTCACCACTGCCAATAGACCTAATAGGTAATAGGCCATGGCCAGAGGACATTTTGTCTTCCTTTTGAGCAGGTTGCTGAGTGGAAAGCATGGCCCAAGGAATACTGCTCAGAATTATTGTAGCCCTTTCTACTGGGGAAGTTCTGTGCAACCACACACACAATGTACTTTCCAATGGCCCCTTTTAACGTAGAATCAACAGTTCATTACAGCAGAACTCACATTTTTCAGCAAGTATTAGAAAAGACTCTGATTTTTGTTGCCTGCATCCTCCACCAATTATGGGGGTTCAACTCAAAGTTAGAACTTTACTTGACCTTTAATCCCTTCACTGGAATACGTTTTAGGGCTTTGCCAACTTTTATTTAAAAGTAAAGCATCCTTACTAAAGGATTCCAACACAGGGGGTCAGCTCCATAAAGCAAAAAAAAAAAAAAAAAGGCATAATACAGCCTCCTGGCTATTAGACGGCACACCTGGCTTTTAGCCTAATACAGTGCAGTTTCTCACTCCAGAACACTGGCTTTCGGCCTAATACAATGCAGTTTCTCAGTCCAGAACATGGTCTCCCTAGGAGGGTGGAGTCCTGAACCATAGTCAGCCCCTATACTAAATGGGCTGTATAGACCTGCACAATCAGAATGTTGGTTGCCATGAAAACGTGAACACGGGGTGGGAAACGTCATCCTAATAAATACTCTACAAACCTTCCGGGCTCCCAAATGCATACCAGGCCAGTTTTCTCCTAATGAGATACACATCCTGAAGCCCCTTAACCTGCCTGAGTAATCAAAACGGGGACACCAAATTCTTATAGCACTGAGACAAGGAGCAGCACTCTCAAGGTCAGTTTGTGTGTATTATAAATTTCAGTTTGATTTAGGGTGGATTCGTAAATGAGCATGCTTAGTTACAAAGAGAACTTTCCGCAGAACACCGTTCCTTTCTTTTTATTAACCATTAAAGAGATTGTCACCAGACCATTAATTAGCTTTTGAAGCCTCCTTTGTGTAGAGATGCAAAATTCCTGAGACTGTTGCCAGGCGCTGCCAATATATGATTTTAGCAGTAGTAGTAGGTATAGAGCTGTCACAAAAGACACTGTAATATTCACCTTACTGCTCCCTTAGCTTTATATAGGAATGTGAGGGAGGGGCAGAAGAGATGTCCAGTACAGACAGTAATTAGGCATTTCCAGAAAAGGGGAGGGCTTTGACATGGCAGGATGCAGGGGGCTGTGCAGAGGGATTGACTAGACACGTTTGCTAGCAAGATCACAGGCACATTGCCGATTAAAACAGTAGTAAACTCTTATTCACAATTTGTACCTGCAGGTAAGCTTATAGTAAGTGTTAACCTCTAGGCAAAGTAAATATCTCCTAAACTTGTGCCATTCAAGAGATATGCACAACTACTTTAGCAAATGACCACAGTGCGCTCTGCATTCAGCAAACACTGAGTGTCCCTGAATGCAGAGCGCCATACCACGATCATGACTCCCATGCACGGGAGTGATGTCATCACGGCTCAGGCCTTTAAATGGCCGGAGAGTGCGGACCTGGAAGGAAGACCAGGGGAAGATGGGAACGTTGGCAGCAGTGACGGAGCAATGCTCTGTTTTAAAGGTATATCTGCCGTAATGTACTAGCACATTATGGGACAACCGCAGGGGGCAATTAAAAAAAGAAAAAGTGAACAGTAAAACCTTGGATTGCGAGCATAATGCGTTCTGGAAAAGTTGTAATCCAAAGCACTCGTATATCAAAGTGAATTTCCCCGTAAGAAACAATGGAAACTCAGATGATTAGTTCCACAACCACAAAAAAAAAAAAAAGCGTCAGTTGGGAATACATAAAGCAGAATCCAGCAGGAGTTATAGAGTGTAAAAGAGAAGAGAGGCACCTCCTAAGTGTAGCAATATGGTTACATTTAATGAAGGTACAACATTTAGAAACTCACATGGTTGATGATTAAAACAGGCACATTTAAGTATGCAGGCATCCGGACTAAAGCTGTCCATATAGACTGTCCTCTGCACCGCCATTGACGTCATCCCTTCCACAGTGCGTTCCACGAGCGCTTCAAGCCTCTCGCTCAGATCGCTCTACTGCAGGATAGTCTTGCAGACTGACAGTGGTGAGAGCCGGCGGTGCAGAGGACGGTCTATGTGGACAGCTTTACCCCAGATGCCTGAATACTTAGATGTGCCTGTTTTAATCATCAACCATGTGAGTTGCTAAATGTTATACCTTAAATGTAACCATGTTGCTACACTAAGAGGCACCTCTCTTACTTGCGCCTGAAAGAAGGTAAATATTAACCCTTTGCTAGTTCAACTTTTGTTCATAACATCACTGTCCCTCCCTGTGACATGGACAACCCCTCTCACTGAAGTAACACTGAAGTCATATCAAATTGTTACAAATCTCACAGAAGTAGTACTGAAGTAGTGGTTGAAGTCGGGCTTTAAATCGTACCTGGTGTGACTGCAGGCTTCTACTCAATTGCTACTCATATTGTAAGACATCTCTTGTTTATCAAGTTAAAATTTATAAAAAAAAATTAGCTGGTCTTGTAAAACACTCACAAACATCTGGGGTGTCATGGTTCACCATCACTAGTCTAGGGGATTGGAGAATCAAGATATACTCACCTAATCTTCCGCTTCTCCCAGTGCAAGACCAGTCCATGCGGCACCTGCCCCCCCGCTGTCTAGCAGTCATTGGTGGTTGAATGTTCCTGATGTCATTACACCCATAGCCCGACTCTGGACGTGAAGACGTCAGGAACAGTCCACCGCTGGAAATGGGGTAGTGCCATTTTCTGAAGGATTGAGTGAGTATAGGCTCTGTGTTCACCTCTAGACAAAACGAGCTGTAAACCCATGCAGTGCAGGCACAGCCCCACTACATGGGATAAATATATTTTTGATCAGAGTTGGGCTTTAATTTTCCTGTACTTTTACCTGCAGTTTTTATAAGTTTGCGAAAAGGTCTGTTTAATGACATAGATGAAAAAAGAAGTATTATTGTGCACATCCACTTTAAAAGTGAAGTACGGGTTTTTTTTTTCTAGAATTATACTTACCTAGGTGGATGCAGCATTGGTCCTCCGCCGGCTCTAACACTGAGAACCAAACAATCAAACACCGCTGATCGCTCGGCTCTCAGCACTCTCTGCTCTGCCCCCTCCTCACTCACTGGAGCTCTGAGCTGTGGAGGGGTGGGAGCGGCAGGCTCAGGCTCACTGAGAGGTTGAGCCAGGTGCTGGTCCAGGCATGTGAGCAAATCCTGACTTCATTGTCCCGATCTTGCCCGAGCCTGGACCAGCTCTGTGACTTCAGCCGACAGCAGCCCGCTCTCTGCTGAAAATGGGTCACAGGAGTGCAGAACAAACTGCACTCCTGTGATCCATAGGAGAAGTACAGCCAAACAGGCTTTGGCTGTACTTCTCCTTTAAATCACAGGATACCTTTTCTGTTTTTTTTTTTGGTAACCTTATCTGATGCATATTGCAACAGATGTCAAAGCTTCTAATAACATCATGAATTTTATTAATTTTTCTAAATTGGCTCCCTTGCCAGGAATCAAGCTAGACAGGTGATTCTCATTCTGACATGTGTTGGATACCCATACACAAAATAAGTGCAGTAGAGCAACGTGACTATGGATACCTAAGGGTTTGTGTCAACTCCAATTACTTCTATTATACATCCTCCTGTGTGCCATTGATTATCTTGTGCTCTAGATCTGTCAGACAGAGGCAGGCATGTGAATGTACATTGAAACAGCAGGGTGCAGATACTGACTTACAGGAACCCTGCTGACAGTTTCTTATTTGTGTTTTTAAACCAGGCTGGACTTTTATCTCACTATTCTTCTTTAGAAATAATCAATTGTGATAGTGCAACCTTGTCTTGCTTCATAATCACCCTAATATGCACCTTATTTTGTGTTCATTAGGTAGATAGGGCATTTTAAGGCTTGTTCTGACAATTTCTTCCTGTATTCATCCTTGCTATGGATCAGTAGTTCATTAACAACACAAGTTGAGTTTCCAGCATAATCCCTATTGGTTTTGGCCAGGGTTGGACAAATCCAGTTCACCATGGCAACAGGAAAAGGTCCCCTGATGATAGGAATGGCCTGTCAGTCCCACATTATGCACCCCCAAAATCCTAGCAAGCAATAAGTCATTTTAAAGTCCAGTTGAAGCTTGCCAATTTATTACTGCTGGACCAACACACACACACACACACACACACACACACACACGTCTCTACAGGTCCAATACTTATGCACACTGCTTCATTCAACAGTGAGTTTTGAAAGTCCTTTCAGAATCTTCAAATGGTAGTAGCAGAATCCCTGCCAGGACTTCCAGAATTCCCTGAAACAAGGCTCGGTGTGTCCTTTGACCAAAAGGGTGGTTATGAACCAGCCCTTGAAGTGGCAGGTACTGTGTTGTGTCTTCAGTTATTATTGGTGCATAAAAGCTTTCAAACTTCTGGATCGCCTTTCTTGTTGTTGATCCGCATCGATCTGACTACTCTTTGCTGCCCCTGCCCATAAGCTCTGCCTGGACCTGACAACGTTCTTGCCTTTCCACAAGCTCTGCCTGGACCTGACTACTCTCTTGCCTTTCCACAAGCTCTGCCTGGACCTGACTACTCTCTTGCCTGCTGCCTGCCCATGACGACTGCCTGGACTTGATTACTCTCTTTGCCTAGTGTTTTGACTATAGCTTTGATTGGTCAATCCTGAGGGCTGCTACTGCAGAAAAGAAAACCAGAACCACTAGGGTTTCAGACCCATGTCCACCATCATAAGCTCTCTGCGACTGCATTTAAAAATATATTTTTTTTAAATAACAGGATTATTTATATCATTCTCACAAAAATGACAGGGCTCAATGCCTAGCCAGGTTATTCCTAGGAATTTGTAAACAACCCAGTGACCTGTAACCCCAAAGTGTTAACTGTATGTTTTAAAGTGATTTGTAAACTCAAAGTTTTGGTTATAAAAAATTACAAGCCGGTTATTTACCTGCTCTGCGCAATGGGAATTGCACTGAGCGGTCCACATCCTTCTCTTCTTGGTGTGCATGGCACACTTTCGGGCTTGATCCTTGTCCATAGACGCACATAAGCAACCTAATGTATTCCAAGGAATGCATTAAGGTAAAAAATGTCTAAGCTTTAGAACTGCTTTGATTGCAGCTTAACTCATTAGTTTCTTGTGCTGCATTTCCCTCTCCAACTTTCCCAGTCTAAGCTCTGTTATACAAGATATTACAAGAGGCAAGTAAAATACAGGTACCTACACTAGTGCATTTAAGGCCTCATACACACGTTTTTACAGCTTATAAATGGCTCTCCATTCAATGGCCTCATACACACACAGATTTTTTTGGGCTGTAAGTGGCATAGACGTTTTTAACCAGTTCCCGACCGCCTCTCGTACTTTTACTGCTGCGGAGTGGCAGCATCCCGCGAATTGCCATCTACAAACAGCGGCGCTCGCGCATGCGCTGTAGTGGGTGGGAGCTCGCCGCCACGCTCTCGTGCCCGCCACACTCTGCAGGAGTGTGGCTGTGGCTAGGGCGGACTCTATCTCCGCCAGCGAGCCGCAATTGCCTGGCAGAGAGGAAAAACAGGGAACCACCAATGTAAACACCGCTGTACCCCGCTCTGTCAGTGGGCATTTAAAAGATCTACTAATGCCTGTCACTGGGATCAGTTAGATCTCTTATACCCATGGTAGCCCAGCCCCCTCACAGACCACGCATAAGGAACACAGTTAACCCATAGAACGGCCCCTGCAGGTTAACCCCTTCACTGCCAATGACATTTATAAAATGTATAATAAATTGTAAAAACGCCAGAAATGAATTCTCATGGTTTATAAACGCAACTTTTGCGCAAACCAATCAATAATCGCCGATTGCCTTTTTTTTTTCTTACCAAAAATATGAGGAAGAATATAAATCGGCCAAAACCAATATATAAATTCGTTTTTTTATATTTTTTTTTTTTTGGATTTGTATTTTAGCAAAAAGTAAGAAAGTGTTTTTTTTTTTATGCAAAATTGTCGCTATTTGTTTGTTTATAGTGGTGATCAGAAATGACGCAGAGGTGATCAAATACCACCAAAAGAAAGCTCTGTTTCTGGGGAAAAAAGGATGCAAATTTCGTTTGGGTACCATGTCGCACGACCGCACACTTGTTAGTTAAAGCGACGCAGTGCCGAATCGCAAAAAGTGGTCTGGCCCTAACGTGGGAAATTCTTCCAGGGCCGAAGTGGTTAAGCTCCAAAAAAACCCCATGACTAGCATGTTCTCAGGCTCCAGCGCTAGAGCTGTAAAAACGCAGACACAGGAAAAAGCTCAAAAACACGGCTTAATGTGTACAGAGCGTTAAGCCTCGTCAGGCGTTTCTCTGCCTTTATTCAAAATCAAAGGTTCCCTTTTGGAGCCCATTGATTTGAATAGAGGTTGCACCAGAAGTCGGATCATGATGATCTGACTTGCGGTGCGACTTGTGTGCTGAGGATCTTGAAGGGGAACCCCCGCCAAAATGAAAACAAAAATTGCCATGGGGTTCCCCCCCAAGAGATACCAGACCCTTCTGGTATGGATTTTAAGGGGAACCCCCACGCCAAAAAAAAAAACGGCATGGGATCCCCCAAAATCCATACCAGACCCTTATGCGAGCACGCAGCCCGGCAGGTCAGGAATGGGGGGAGATGAGCGCGCACCCCCCCCCCCCTTCCCTCCTGCACCATACCAGGCCACATGCCCTCAACATGATGGGGGGGTGACATCACAAGGGGGCAGGGCCTCCAGATCACGTCAGCAGGTGCCGTCCCATGCCAATATAAGTCACAGCAGAGCCAGCATTACACCGGGTGATCGCGTTGAGTCAACATCGAAAGAAGAAGAAGAAGAAGAAAGAAAAAGAACCCGGCAAAAGAGTGACAAGACAGCGGAGAGAAGACCCGGCA
Organism: Glandirana rugosa; assembly: GCA_018402905.1. NCBI lineage: Eukaryota > Metazoa > Chordata > Amphibia > Anura > Ranidae > Glandirana > Glandirana rugosa. Next base: position 2,020,355 of record BLSH010251074.1, read on the forward strand.
GAAGATGGAGAAGAGAAGACAGCGCAGAGAGGAGAAGAACCGGCGGGGGGGGGGGGGGGGGAGAAGAACTGGAGAGGGGAGAAGACGTCGGAGCTGCCTTAATAAAATACTTTAAAAACCTGTGTATTGTGTTTATTTTTGACACTTTTTTTTTTAAGTGAATGGGTAGGGGCGTGGGGGTTCCCCTTAAAACCCATACCAGACCGCAAGTCGGATGATCATGATCTGACTTCTGGTGTGACTTGTGTGCTGAGAATCTTAAAGGGGAACCCTCCGCCAAAATATTTTGTAACTTCTTGCAAACACTGCAAGCACGCATTCAAACTCTTATTTCTTCCAATTGCTGCCAAAAAATAGTTGCTTAACTTTTCACAGCGCTGTGAGCATGCACCAGCAAGCATATGTTACATTACTCCTCGCAATCACGGCGAGCGCGCACATGAAGCTTCTTGCAATCGCTGCAAATACGTATTTACATCAACCCCTCGCAGTCGCTGCAAACACACTTTGACTAAAATTTCTTGCAGTCGCTGCAAGTAGGTATTTACATAGACTCCTCGCAATCGCTGCAGAAACGCTTCAATACGAACCCCTGACAATCTCTGCCTGCATTTACAAACGTCAAACTTCTTGCAATCGCTGCAATACGTAGTTACATATACTCCTCGCAATCGCTGCGACCACGTGTCTATGCAATCCCTCAAAATCACTGCGAGCACACAAACTTGCAATCGCTGCAAGCACGTTTACATCAACCCTCGCAATCGCTGTGAGTAGGTAGGAACATAACTCCTTACAAAGCACATTCTCAGTGGCACACTATCAGCCACACACCATTTTAATGGCACTTAATCGGCCACTCATCTCCAGTGGCATTACACGTGACAGAGAAAACTCAGTTTTCTCTGTCATTTCTCCTTTAGGTCAGTCGAGTTCAAGTCCCATCCTGCATCAGGTTGGACGTTTTTTCCCTCAGCTAAAAAAAAAACAAAACCCCAACGTAGGGATTGCTTCTCTATCAGGGCCACCCGCACAACAAGGGTGGGACAGCCTGTTCAGATAAACTAAACGAGATATATATTTTTCACTTATGTCACCCCTACCACAGGTTTCCGGTAAACCAGGTTTAGATCCTTACCAGGACCTCACTACTATATCGTCAGTCAGGTGCGTAGTTCATGGGTCTCTCAATCACATTATCCTGCAGCACTCTGTCACTAAACTTTAGATTATTTTTATATACCAATTCGCCATACTAAAGTTGGGCGTTAGTTACTGTCATATATCCCTCTCCATTACACCGTTTTTGGAGACTGACACTCCACCTCACAGACCACATCTGATTAACGCAACTCAGCTCATTAACCGCTCATTATCCCGCAACACACTGAAGGCCTACCACACTGCTTGGAATACCTACTACAGGTTTCTAGCCTCATGCCGCGAAGCCACCACAGGCAACACAAGACATGTGTTAGCCTGCATTTCATATTGCCACACACAGCTGGCTCTTTCTTGTAACACTATCATGCTATACCTAGACTTTCTGTCCTTACAGGACCCTGGAAACCTTCCCTGTTTACAACCCATGCAGTCAGGTCCCTCCTACGTGGCATCCAGAAACAACAGCCCGTAGCCAGCGGCAAACTCTTGCCCATTACGAGCTCCATCTTTAGAGACATGTCTGAAGTCCTCGCACGATCCCCGGTCGGGGTTCAGCCCAGTCTAGTCATTCAAGCGGCCATCTACCTAGCCTACTACTGTTTTAGCAGCCTAGCGAATTCACCGTCAGTGGCGCTAGCAGCCAGGTACTATAGAGACACCACTTAACTCGCTTCGAAAACCGTTAAGTCCTTCAGCTAGAAGTCTCCAAAACCCACCGGTCTGCGGTCGACAGCCTCTTCCGGACTAACAACGCCTGGTGCCCAGTTGCGGTGCTTGACCAGCTACTGACTCACCTACCCAGTCACTCCAAATCTAGCCCGTCTTTGCCTTTCCATATCAGCCCATTAAGTGGCAACCAATTCATCAGGCACATCAGAATCTTACTGACCAACCTAGGCCTTGAACCCGGCCGGTACTCCGGACTTTCCTTTCGGATCGGAGCACCTTCAGCAGCATCTCAGCATGGAGTACTGGACCATGTGATCAAGAAATTAGGCAGCTAGAAGTCCGGCTGCTTTGCAAAATACATTTCGAATCCTTAGTTGGAGATGGCACAAGCCTTCACTAAACTTGCTCAATGATCATTGTACCAATAAAGGACTACTTCCCTAAAACTGCATACTTTTGCCCCCTTCGCTTGGCATACAGACCAGATGAGCAAGGCACACCTCAGGTCTATTTATGTTGCAAGTCTTGTTGCGTGTTTATGTGATACACATCTATCTTCGGTCAGAGGGCCACGACCATAAATAGGAAGGCCAGTATGGTGGTCTGAATTTATGGGAGGAGGCTGGATGGTACTTAAGAACCTCACTCCCCATGCTCTTTGTCGGTTCCAGTGTGTGATACACTCCCTCCCATCCCTTTTTTCAGGGCATTTCTCAGCACATTCTTCTCCATAATTACCCATTACTTATATAGGGTATGCCCCCTTCGCTTGGCATACTGACCAGATGACCAAGGGCACACCTCAGGTCTATTTATGTTTTAAGTCTTGTTGCGTGTTTATGTGATCCATATCTATCTTCGGTCAGAGGGCCACGACCATAAATACAGTATCTCACAAAAGTGAGTACACCCCTCACATTTTTGTAGATATTTTATTATATATCTTCATGTAACAACACTGAAGAAATTACACTTTGTTGCAATGTAAACTAGTGAGTGTACAGCTTGTATAACAGTGTAAATTTGCTGTCCCCTCAAAATAACTCAACACACAGCCATTAATGTCTAAACTGCTGGCAACAAAAGTGAATACACCCCTAAGTAAAAATGTCCACATTGGGCCCAAAGTGTCAATATTTTGTGTGGCCACCATTATTTTCCAGCACTGCCTTAACCCTCTTGGGCGTGAAGTTCACCATAGCTTCACAGGTTGCCACTGGAGTCTTCTTCCACTCCTCCATGAAGACATCACAGAGCTGGTGAATGTTGAGCATTGTTGCGTTTAGGGGAATATGCAGCAAATCGCTTAGGTGTGAACGAGACTTACGCCGCCCTTAGACTGATCGAAATTCAGCATGTTCAGCAAGACCTGGACAAATTTCGATCCGTGTATGGGCAGGGTGGTTCTATTGAAGATGATCCATCGACACATAATTATATGCTTTAGTGATAAATTAACCTCCAGTGAAAACGGTACTACCTATTTTTTTCTGCTGCTCCCCTGACAAATCTGATGCATTCAATCCTTATAATTGTATAAAATGCATTGATAATTTTACATAATTTTTATTGTATTGAGTGAGTTAAATTTCTAATTCTGTGGTACTCTAGCAAAATCGTTTTAGCTTTGGAGAAACTATGGGGCGGTTCTCATCTCTGCTGTGTGTTTTTGCTGTATTGCGGTTTAGGCGCATTTTACGTGTGTTATAGGTGCATTGCCATTTAACTCTGGTATGTGCATTTTGGTGAAAGCACATCAAAGATGCAGCATGCAGGGCTCTTTTTTTAATGCACCCCACCTAAAATGCACAGGTTTTAACGGGGCCTAAGGATACTTTTTTTAAATTTTACACCCAAAAACATGTATACTAAATTTAAAATTTTAACTTGCATGAACCTTGCAGCTAGAGGTCCTATGAGCACTTTGGCATGGGTATGCACAGCTGGCCACTACCCCATACTGCTACCACAATGAGAACATTTCCTAGAAAAATGTGAGCACTGACAGTAAATGTAGCAAAGCCAGCTGTTGATTTTATAGAGAATGGACATGTGGTTTTCAATTTTATACGATAACATTGTGAAAGTATGTGTTTTGTCTTTCTGTGAACAAAGATGTATTGATTATATCCAGGGTGGATAAACAGCTATTATTTTTTTTTTAAAAAAACATTAGAAAATCTGATTTTATTTCATTTGAATCATATTTTTTTGATTTTTATCAATTGTAGTTTAATAAAATGCTTTTGGAGTAAAAATCTATCTAAAGATAGTTTTTTCTATTCAATATACATTAATTATTTAGTCTATTCAGCCTGAAATGGAGCTTAGTTATGTAGCTTGAGGCTGTATATTCTGCAATATTTACATTTTTTGTAAACTCATTCAATGAATCCAAGCTCTGCAAGCTGAGATAACATGCACTGCATTGATGCATTCACACAATTTCACAGTAACCATGAGATAAAACAAAGATCAGGAATGTTCCTTTATCCCATTGTTTTGCAAATCTGTGTACACTACAAACTGTATGATTGAATTGGTTCTAATATCGCTGTTTTACTAACCTGACAGCTTATTATTCTAAATATGAAACCTTCATTTTGTTTGCAAATCATTAAGATTCTATCTACCAGCAAGAATGAATTCTTACATTTAAAGACCACCTGTCATTTCAGACCCATCATGACAGTGCCTGTTAGCGGGCATCCACTCACCTGCTAATGCGAATGGGACTTTCATCGAGTCAACAGCGGGTCAGAGGAGGAGCCGCTGCGGGACAGAGATAACAGTTGCTCTTTACAAATTACGATTTAAATCAATGTGATTTAAATCAAATCCACCCTGATCATATTGGCACTGTGAGAAAATGCTTCCTAGTTTTGTTTCCCTCCTATGACCACCTCTAGACATTTCTTACTAAATTGGAGGAAAAAAATGTAGGGGGAGCAGGGTATATAGAGAGATGTCTGCAGGCTTACTGCTGTTGAGAAACTCTGAGAATATCTAATTTTTCTTGTTTGGTGGTTCAAACAGCTGAAAAATAGCACGCAAACTGTTTGTTTTTGCCCAAAATAATGAGAATACACAATGTGCCACAATTTATTGAAAAATATATAGTTAGGACCCTATATAGTTGTGCTCATAAGATTTCCTGGCAGAATTTATGATTTTTGGCCATTTTTCAGAGAATATGAATGATAACACAAAAACATTTCTTTTACTCATGGTTAGTGTTTGGCTGAAGCCATTATTATCAATCAACTGTGTTTACTCTTTTTTTAAATCATAATGACCACAGAAACTGCCCAGATGACCCTGATCAAAGGTTTACATACCCTGGTGATTTTGGCCTGATAACATGCACACAACTTGACACAAAGGGATTTGAATGGCTATTAAAGGTAACCATCATCACCTGTGATCTGTTTGCTTGTAATTAGTGTGTGTGTATCAAAGGTCAAAGAGTTTCTGGACTCCTGACAGACCCTTTGCATCTTTCATCCAGTGCTGCACTGACGTTTCTGGATTCTGAGTCATGGGGAAAGCAAACAAATTGTCTAAGGATCTGCGGGAAAAGGTAATTTAACTGTTTAAAACAGGGAATGGATATAAAAAGATATCCAAGGAATTGAGAATGCCAATCAGCAGTGTTCAAACTTTTTTCTTCCCATCATTCTAGTACAGATTAATCTTAGTTTCATCCATCCAAAGAATGCTTTTCCAGAACTGATCTGGCTTTTTTAGATGTTTTTTGGCAAAGTCTAATCTGGCTTTTCTATTCTTCAGGCTTATGAATGGTTTGTGAACCCTCTATTTTTGCTCTCGTGAAGTCTTCTTTTGATTGTAGACTTTGACAATGATAAGCCCACCTCCTGGAGACTGTCCTTCACTTGTCTGGATGTTGTGAATGGGCTTTTCTTTACCATAGAGAGGATCCTGCGATCATCCACCACTGTTGTCTTCTGTGGACATCCAGGCCTTTTTATGTGGCTGAGCTCACCAGTGCGTTCTTCTTTCCTCAAAATGTACCAAACTGTAGATTTGGCCACTCCTAATGTTGCTGCTATCTCTCTGATGGATTTGTTTCATTTTTGAAGACTTACAATGGCCTGTTTCATTTGCATGGACAGCTCCTTCGAACACATGATGTAGATTGCAAACTTTGGTGCCTTGAAAAAGGGGGGGGGGTGGCTATTCTTAAGAGCTGTAATTCCTAAACCCTTCCTCCGATTTGGATGTACACTCCCTCAAATTAAACCTGAGAGTGTGCACTTTCAGCCCATATCCATTATATAACTTGAATATGTTTTGGTAAATACCTATAAAAAAAATGTAAAAAAAATAAAATTGTGCCAGTGTCCAAATATATATGCACCTAACTGTATATATTTTTTGTTTTTTTAGGTGGGCCTAAGTTATATGACCCTGCCTATAAGCGGGCTTAACAAAGGCTTATTCAGTGATAGGTGTCCAATTAGTGTGACACAGGTCCACCTATTCCCCTCCCCCAAACTAGTACCACCCGCTGCTACCCATCCTTGTGTGAAAACCAGTTGCCGACACTGAAAGCCATTAGCCTGCAACCCACCACAAATAGGCTTAGTGACCTGCAAACATCCCACCCAATAATGGAAAGTATATCTGACAGTGGGCTGCGTGTCCCATCCTGATCTATATACTTAGTTACCAGACACCAGAGTACATCACAATGTCCAAGTCCCCCAGGGTCTCCCAATTTTGTATGCTTTGCTTGAGAGTATATACGATTGGATGTTAGAGGAAGTAAACCCTGATGGGTTTTACTTCCTCTTTGTTACCCTGCAATGCAAAAGCATAATAGGCTAATATGCATCGAATACTAGTCTATTATGTGTCACTTACCTGCTTTAGAAGCCTGCACTGTCCCCGCTCCAGGCCGCATCCATCTTCGCCCCTCTTCCTTCTGGAGCAGCGGACTCCGGCTCTGTGACAGGCCGGAGCCGCGTGACGTCACTCCCACACATGTGCGTGGGAGCCGCCAATCTCGGCACGATCTCAGTGAAGAAACGGCACAGAGGCTGTTTCTTCACCGCGCATGTGCCCGCTGATGTTGGCACATCACAGTACACTGTATGTCTCCTAAACCGTGCAGTTTTAGGAGGTATGTAGGTAACCTACAGGTAAGCCCTATTATAGGCTTACCTGTAGGTTAAAGTGGTTGTAAAGAGTTTACAACCACTTTAAGCATGTATATGACATTTTCTTTCTTGCTTAGCTTTGTACATTTGCTGGATATGGAAAATGGTCTTGCTTTCCCTTTTTTTCTATGACTTTTTATACTTTCTGAATATGGAATATATGATCATGATTTGTCAGCATGTTATTTGAAGGGCTTTAGGTTGTAGCAGAGATCTGAAAAAAAATGTTTGTTGCTGTGTCAGTTGTTGGCAGGTCCATTTTGAGACAGGAACTTTATGTTCTATCAGATGCTGACAGCGAGAACTGATGGAAGCATTCTGATACACGGTAATAATTACATATCACTGTGTACTCTTATTATAGTGTTCTCCAGCACCTTTTTTTCTTCTCTCAAATACGTGTGAATGCTATCAATCTAGGGAAGGTTTGTGAAATCATCTAGCCTTTTTGAATGGCTGTTGCAGTAATTGAACTTTATCATTTGAATTTAGTTTGTTTTTTACAGAATTCTCTTCAAATTTCTTGAATACAGATTAGTCATACATTATGCTTGTCTAATTCATCAGTAGCTCTAGACATAATACAATGATTCTTTTCTAAAAATAAGTACTCGTTTGTCAGAAAGTTTTTTCAACTGCAGATAAATCTGCATAAACTACTCCTAACAGGAAGGCTACTGTAGTCACGGACAAAACTATTCTAGACAGATGATATCTCTGATGCCGGGGCATTTTCCTGTGAGAGGTTTCACTTGTGGGATAAGCAGCACAGCAGAAGCTGAAACCAGGTCGGCTATAGGAGCAAAGCAAAAAACCTTTAAAAACACATGTGCTGTATTGTTCAATGGAAACTGACGGAATGGTAAATGAAATAACGAAAACAATAAAAATAGTTTTTAAGAAGTTTTCAGTTTGACACCTCCCTTTGTCATAAATAAATGTAAGGCGTGTGTCCTGCTTATGAGATGGGAAAAGGACACACATCTTAGTAGTTATACGTTCCAAGAGGGGGTGCTTGTCAGGCATTTTCACAACTGCCAGATTTGAGGATATATTCACTGGCCCTTGATTTTTGCTTACCTGAATGTTGCATACAACATTACTGTAGCATTTATTTGTATTGTTTTTTCTCATATAAAGGGTAGAACATCCTGTGTGGATTTCTGCAGCTACTCAGGTATTTTATATAGCTTTCCTTCTTGTGTGTATAATCAGTATGCACAAGACCATTGCTATTTATTCCACCTCAATACAGGGCACTTTCACCCCCTTCCTGCCCAGGCTTTCAGCGCTGTTGCCCTTTGAATGACAATTGCCCGGTCATGCAACAATGTACCCAAATGAATTTTCTTCACACAAATAGAGCTTTATTTTGGTGGTATTTAACCACTGCTGTTTTTTTCTTTTTTTACTAAAAAAAAAAAAAAAAAGACCGAGCATTTTGAAAAAAGAAAAACAAGTTTTTCTTAGTTTCTGTCAGTAAATTTTGTAAATAAGTAATTTTTCTCCTTCACTGATATGCGCTGATGAGGCGGCACTAATAGGCTCCACTGATGAGCACTGATGAGGTGCCACTTATGGGCACTGATGAGGCAGCACTTATGGGCACTGATTATGTGGCACTGATGAGGAGGCACTATTATGCCACACTGATATGCCGCACTGATAGGCAGCACTTATGGACATTGATGGGCAGCACTGAGCAGGCACCGATGGGCACCAAAAGGCAGCACTGCCTGGCAGCAGTAATGGGCATTGATTTGTGTCACTGATGGGCACTGATTTGTGTCACTGGGCACTCATGGGCACTGATTGGTTGCACTCATGGGTTCTGATTGTTGGCACTGCTGGTGCTATTCTGTAATCGGGGCACTGATGGTCAGTACCCTGATTACCTGCCCTGTTCTCCCCTGCGAGGAGATGCTGCTGATCGGCTCTCCTCGCCACACACTCTGTCATTGTGAGGCGAGGAGAGTTGTTTACCGACAAGTCCACATTTACTTATTACCGGCTGTGATTGGACACATCCGACCACATGGTTAAAGAGCTGCGTCAGCGGCTCTTTACAGAGATTGGGGTGGCCATTTTGGGGCAATGTCATATGATGTCCACCCAGAATGAGAGCCGCACTGCTCTTCCATCATTTGACAGTGGGCGGTGGCAAGTGGTTAAAGAACTATCACCAGCAGAAGCTTGTTAAATACCCCAGGGGTCCCTGTGCACATAACACTTGTCTTTCATTAACCCCTTCACATCTAAGGGTAAAGCAAATGTTAATGCCTAAGCCCAATTTTGCAACTTTGACATGTGTTACTAAAACCATACATGTCATCACAACTACTTTGTGCATCCAGGTGGATTATACCTTGTTTTTTTCAGGAGAAATTGGGCTTTCATTTGGTGGTAAATGGTAATGAATATCTCCCGATATTTCTTTTATTATCTACGGAAAACTGGCCCAAAATCGTAAAAAAAAAAAAAAAATCAAACCTTTTTTTTATTTTACTGTATATTTTTACACTACCACAACCTACAACCAAAGAACAACCCAAAATAAATTCTCCTGCTCCAGACGATCGCAACGATACCACAAATGTGTATGTTGTTGTTTGTAGCCCTAGTACAGCCTTAGAAGCAATAGTGCGCATTTTGTTTTGTTTTTTTTTTATCCTACGTACCACACGCGGATACTAATTAACCACTTGCCGACCGTGTAACGTAGTTACACGGCTGCAAGTGGCACCCATTGTTCTGGGAGGACGTAATCGCGCGCCCGCTGGGGTGCACACACGGGAGTCTCCGTGCTCGCCGGGTTCCCGGGACCCGGCGGTTCACCGATCGCTGTAAAGGGCCGTTGGCAGCGGCCCTTTACCACGTGATCACGCCGTCCAATGAAAACACTGCAGGGTCATCGAGAGTGTCAGCTTTCTCATCTCCTCACACCGATCCAGTTTGTGAGGAGAAGAGAGAGATCGATACCCTGCAGTGACATTCTGTGAGTTATTTTAACATTCTACAGTGACCAGCAGTGACCAGCAGAATTCAAGTTCTGCTGTTAGTGCCACATCTGTGCCACCAGTGCCACATCTGTGCCACCACAGTGCCATCAGTGCCACTAAAGTGCCATCTGTGCCACCAGAGTGCCCATCTGTGCCACCAGAGTGCCCATCTGTGCCACCAGAGCCACCTGTGCCCATCAGTGCCACTACAGCACTCATCTGTGCAATCAGTGCCACATCAGTGCCACACCAGTGATCATCTGTGCCACCTGTGCTACTACAGTGCTCGGCCAAACTACAGTACTCATCTGTGCCATCAGCGTGCCCACCAGGGCCACCTGTGCCCATCAGTGCCACCAGTGCCCATCAGTGCTACCTGTGCTAATCAGTGCCACTACAGTGCTTAGCTGTGCCATCAGTGCTACCTGTGCTAATCAGTGCCACTACAGTGCTTATCTGTGCCTTCAGTGTCACCGCAGTGCCCCACGTGCCCATCATTGCCACACCAGTGCCACACCAGTGATCATCTGTGCCACCTGTGCCACTACAGTGCTCAGCCAAACTACAGTACTCATCTGTGCCATCAGAGTGCCCATCAGTGACACTACAGTGCCACCAGTGCCCATCAGTGCTACCTGTGCTAATCAGTGCCACTACAGTGCTTATCTGTGCCTTCAGTGTCTCCGCAGTGCCCCACGTGCTTATCAGTGCCACCTGTGCCTTTATTGCCACTAACGTGCTCATCAGTGCTACTACAGTACTCATCAGTGCTACATTTGTGCATCTACAGTAATAATCTTTGCCATCAGTATCAAATCCGCTCCACCAGCGTGTCCATCAGTGCTACCTGTGCTCATCAGTGCCACCTGTGCCCATCAGTACCACTACAGTGCCACCTGTGCCTTCATTGCCATCAGTGCCACTACAGTGCTCATCTGTGCCTTCATTGCCACTAAAGTGCCCAATAGTGCACATCAGTGCCCATAAGTGAGCGCTCATCAGTGCCTGTCAGTGCCAGCTAATCAGTACAGCCGCAGTGCATTAGTGCACATCAGTGCAGCCTCATCAGCGCCCATCAGTGTATCCACATCGCACCAGTTTGGCAAAAAATTATTCTGCTGAGGAGGCATACCAGATTCTGGGCCTGAGCCTGAGCGAAGAGAGCAGCGGGGAGCTCTCTGAGTCTGCGTCCAATTCTGATTCGGATTAAGAGCCCATTCTAAGCAGTGGGGTCTGATTCAGAATCGGAGGAAGAAGAACTGGTGCCCAGGAAACGAAGGCATTCTGGTAAGGAGCAGCAGGCTACTACAAGTAGTGCAGTGCCATCCACCTCTGACGCAGTGCCATCTACATCTACCGCAATGCCATCCACCTCTAGTGCAGTGCCACTGCAACAAAGGCCAAGGACCCATGCCAGCCTTCCCTATGCCCTACAGAACCCCCTGTGGCTTCCATCTAGTTCCGGAGCAGCAAACCTCCCCCCTTTCACCGCCCAGCCATGTGTCCAGGTGAACACCGAAGGTTTTGTCCTAATTGATTTTTTAAATTTAATTTTTACTGAGGACTTTCTGTCATCCATCGTGGCCCAGTGCAACCTTTATGCCCAGCAGTTCATCGCAGACAACCCCGGTTCTAGTTACGCCCGACCTTTTGAATGGCGAGAACTTAGTGGCCGAATTTAGACTTTTTTTAGGCCTAACATTTAATATGGGAATCACAAAAAAAACGAACTGTACTCCTATTGGTCTACCAAGCCCATTCACCACATACCAATTTATTCATCCCTCATGCCAGGGTCAAGATACCTTAGAATTATGCGTTTCCTCCACTATAATGATAACGCACAGTGCCCTCCCCGCAATGACCCAGCTTTCGATAAATTATTTAAAATTCCCCCCTTCTAAATTATTTTTCTGAAAAATTTCCCCAATTATATACCCCCAACCAAAACATCTCTATTGACGAGTCCCTTGTAAAATTCACAGGCAGGCTGGCCATAAAACAGTTTATCCCCAGCAAAAGGGCCCGATATGGGGTTAAAGTATATAAACTTTGTGACAGAGCCACCGGATACATCTATTCCTTCTTGGTCTATGAAGGAAAGGACACCCAACTGCATCCCCGTGAATGCCCTGAATATATTGGAGCCAGTGGAAAGGTTGCTTGGGAGCTTATTTATCCACTACTTGGAAAAGGTTACCACCTTTATGTGGATAACTTTTATTCAAGCTTGCCCCTCTTCCGCAACCTTTACCTGAGGCAGACTCCAGCATGCGGTACAGTCCGAGCCAACAGAAAGGGCTTCCCACAAAGGCTCGTTAACGAAAGGCTACAAAGAGGGGAGACTGCGTCTTTGCGGAACCAGGAGCTATTGGCTGTCAAGTGGAGGGACAGACGGAACATCCACATGCTGACTTCAGTACACAATGACACTTATGTGGAAATCCCCAGGAGGAGAGGAGGCACAATCCGGAAGCCATCTTGTGTCCATGATTATAATTTGTTCATGGGGGGTGTCGACTTCAATGACCAGATGATCGAACCCTACCTTCCCACAAGAAAATCCCGCCACTGGTACAAAAAAGTTTCCATATACCTTTTCAGTTTGGCCATGTATAATAGTTATATTATTTACCAAAAATCAACCCAGAACCCCATATCCTTTCTAGAATACCATGAAGAAGTCCTCACCATCCTAGTGTACCCTGAAGGCCCACCAGAAAACATTCGCTCGGATGCAGTGAGCAGACTACAAGAACGTCACTTTCCTGAAAAACTCCCCTTCCGTGAAACAGGCCAAAGACGCCAGAAAAAATGCCGGGTGTGCTCCAAAAGAGAAGGTAGAAGAGACACCGTATTTTTTGTCCCCAATGCCCTTCTCAACCAGACCTCTGTATAGGTGACTGTTTCCGCCGTTACCATACTTCACTACATTATTAGTGAAGTATGGTACACGTAGTTGTCATTTACAGCCACACCCCTTATGCCACTGCACTGCACATACCGCTGCCGTCTTCGGAACTGACCCTGGCCTGCTATACGACCACGCTTCTGCCTCACGCTAAAAATACATCTGCCTGCTTCGGAACTGACCCTGGCTTGCTATACGACCACTCTTCTGCCTCACACTTAAAATACATCTGCCTGCTTCAGAACTGACCCTGGCCTGCTATACGACCACTCTTCTGCCTAATGTAATCATACCTGTGCCTGCTCCGGAACTGACCATGGCCTGTTATACGACCACACTTCTGCCTAATGTTAACATACCTCTGCCTGCTCTGGAACTGACCCTGGACTGGTTAACCACGTTTTTTTTCCTACCTCCTGGACTGATCTTTTAGCCTGCTGCTGGAGTAATGGGATTCACACACAGGGGTCTCACATATGTGAGGGGCTCCAGAATTTGTTTTTCTGGATGAAAAAACTACATTTTTAGTTTTCTCATTTCCGGACTAGGGTCTGGAGACTCGGAGGCTTCAAAGCGATTTGGGTGGGAGAAGCCTCTACCCCTGTCCCCATTCTTTCCTGGCCTGCTACCCGTACTATGGATCCTGTTCCTGCCTATTACCAGGATCAATATTTTGGCGCTGCCGGAAATATCTCCAACTGCACTGACCCTGGACTGTATATGGACAATACCCCTGCCTGCATTAACTATGGACAATATTCCTGCCTGCTGCCTGGACAATTCTGTTCACTGTCGCTGACCACGTCCCTGCCTGATGCCTGGATCAGGGCTGTCCTCCTATTGACAACGGCACTACTAAACCCACAGGTAATCTTTTGTTTGCCCTTTGCTCAGCAGAATGTTTTCTGGGGTGTAATTCTTGGTATGTACATGCTATATCTTAGAAATATAAAGAGTTTTCAAAAATGTGATAGGTTGTCAGGAAATTAGATGCATAATGTATGTCCCTAGAACACCTGATGGTGCTCCTTGGATGTTGGGCCTCTGTATGTGGCCAGGCTGTGTAAAAGTCTCACACGTGGTATCGCCATACTCAGGAGGAGTAGCAGAATGTATTTTGGGTTGTCATTTTTGCTGTGTACATGCTATGTGTTGGAAATATCTTATAAATGGACAACTTTGTGTAAAAAAAAGTGCGTTTTCATTTTTTTCCACATTTTCCAAAAACTTCTGGAAAAAAATGAACCATTCAAAAGACTCATTATACCTCATAGATTATACGTTGAGGTGTTAGCTTTCTAAAATGGGGTCATTTTGTGGGCATTTCCATTGTTCTGGGGCTCCAGGGCCTTCAAAAATGTAATAGGTGGTTAAGTAATGAGATGTGTAATTTATGCTCCAAAAACACCTTAAGGTGCTACTTCAATGTTGGGCCAGGCTATGTGGCCAGGCCGTGTAAAAGTCTCACATATTTGGTATCGCCATACTCAGAAGGAGTAGCAGAATGTATTTTGGGGTGTAATTTGTGGTATGCACATGCCATGTGAGAGAAATAACCTGTTGACATGACCATTTTGTGAGAAAAAAAAAAAAATCTTCATTTTGCAAAGAATTGTGGGAAAAAAATGACTACTTCAAAAAACTAACCATGCCTCTTAATAAATACCTGGGAATGTCTACTTTCCAAAAAGTGGTAATTTAGGGGGTATTTGTACTTTCATGGGTTGTTAGGGTCTCAAGAAATGAGATAGGTGGTCAGTATATCAGGTGTGATCAGGTGTGATCAATTTTCAATGATTGCCACCATAGCCTGTAGACTCTATAACTTTCTCAAATACCAAATAATATACACTTATTTGGGTACATTTTAGCAAAAATGTATGAAGAAAAATTATTAATTCGCAAAACTTTATAACGGAAATTAAGAAAAATGCTATTTTTTACAAAATTTGCGGTCTTTTTTCATTTATAGCGCAAAAAATAAAAAACCCAGCACTGATTAAATACCACTAAAAGAAAGCTCTATTTGTGTGAAGAAATGGACAAAAAATTCATATGGGTACAATGTTGCATGGCTGAGTAATTGTCATTCAAAATGTGAGAGTGCTGAAAGCTGAAAATTGGTCTTGTTAGGAAGGGGGCTCAACCACTTGCCGACCGTCAACCGCAGGCTCGATATCTCAAAACGCCGTCATACGACGGCAGCTGTGAGATCGTGCACTGTGAGCACGCGCGCGCCGCCAGAGGCGCGCCCGCGCGCTCACTGTGTTCGGGGGGCCAGGGAGCGGGTGCGGCGCACTCAATCTCCGCCGGCTACCCGCGATGCTTCCCCCGCAGTGAAAGAACGGAGGTCCATGTAAGTAAACACGGATCTCCGTTCTGTGAGAGGGGGAAGGGCTGTGATCACAGCCTTCCTCTATATGGAAGCTGTGATCGCTCCCCTTCCCCTGCTAGGGAAGCCCACACACAGAACACACCCAGGGAACACAGTTAACCCTTAGAGCGCCCCCTGCAGGTTAACCCCTTCACTGCCAATGGCATTTACACAGTAATCAGTGCATTTTTATAGCACTGATCGCTGTATAAATGCCAATGGTCCCAAAAAAGTGTCAAAATGGTCCGATATGTACGCTGCAATATCGCAGTACCGCTAAAAATCGCAGATCGCCGCCATTACTAGTAAAAAATAAAAAAAAATAAAAACCCCAGAAATGAATTCTCATCGTCTGTAAACGCGGCCACTTTTGCGCAAACCAGTCAATAAACGCCGATTGTGATTTTTTTTATCACAAATGTGAGGAAGAATATAAATTGGCCAAAATCGATGAAAAAAAATGTTTTTTTATATTTTTTTTTTGGATTTGTATTTTAGCAAAAAGTAAGAAATGTGGGTTTTTTTGCAAAATTGTCGCTCTTCTTTTGTTTATAGCGGCGATCAGAAATGACGCAGAGGTGATCAAATACCACCAATAGAAAGCTCTATTTGTGGGAAAAAAAGGACGCAAATTTTGTTTGGGCACAACGTCGCACGACCGCGCAATTGTCAGTTAAAGCAACGCAGTGCCGAATCGCAAAAAGTGCTCTGGTCCTAAAGTGTGAAATCCTTCCGGGGCTGAAGTGGTTAAGTGTCAAGTGGTTTAAAAAAATAAATATATACAGTATACACTGTCCAAAAATTACACACCTTGACGTTGACCCGTGACCCTGACCCAAACACTAACCTTGGGGCTGTCCTAGATCAAACCTTGACACAGGTTTTTTTTTTTTCCTAATTATTATTCGTTTTTTAACACACACCTTTTTTGTCTATCTCTGCAAGGACAGAGAAAGATGCAATGTATCTGTCTCATCCATTCACAGAGACAAAAAACATGGGGGTTGGCTTCACAGTGGCTGATCACTGTGATAGCCAATCAGTGGCTATCAATGCGTTTAGGTGACCCGGAATCTGACATTCCGGATCCCAATCGCTAGAACTGGGCCCAGGGCTCTCAGTGAGACCACAGTCTCTGTGCTGGGAGTGCGCCTTTGCGGAAAAAAGCCCAGTTCAGTGGGGGTCACATATTTGCATATGGTCCGTGTGAAGGGGTAAAAATCTAAGCAGTGGATGTAGATAAAATATTTTCTGTCACCTCTGGCTTTAACTCGGCCTCCAAAGTTTAAAAATGTGGGCGTTCCCTTGGGGGAGGTGGGGTTATTGCAGAGCCGTATCTCCTCATCTCCCCTGTTCAGTAGACAGAACCGAAGTCTGCTGCCAGCTATTTAGGGCCCAGAGAAAGGGGAAACTATCAGCTTGTGTTGTGAATGATTGACTGACTACAGTTGGAGAACGCTTTTATTCACAAATACACAAGCTGACAACATAACATATCAGCTACTAAACTTGTCCAAGACAGTCTAGTGTGGTACATGGCTTGTACTGTTGTCAGTCTGTTTTTGTGAATGAAAGTGCTCTTCTCCAGGTGCAGTCATTATCAACACAAACCTACGTTTTTCACTGTCTCCGTGCCTAAATAAAAGGCGTGGATTCAGTGTAAACTAAGCAGGAGAGATAAGGAGATATTACTGCACAGCAGAGATTTGTGTGGCAGTTTAGGAGGAGAGGGGGGTGAAGGCTGTGCAGGCTATGTGTGCACTGAATGCCCCCCCCCCCCAATCCCATCCTTCCTGAGTGGTCAGTCAGAAATCTGTCTCCTTTGTTCAGTGTTGTCAAAATATTCCGAGCTGGGCCCTTGAATACATTTAAGCACTTTTCATTCAGTGCTATGAAGAGTTTGTACATTCCCATTTCACCATTTTGACCATATCATGTGATGAACGGCTTATTCAGTATAAAAATTATAAAGGTGCATGGCCAAGTTTACTTTATTAAAAAAAAATGTGGATATTTCTATCTTTGGGTCCACTGAGATTTGACATGTGGCTTCCACAGAAGGTAATATTTACTTGTGTATTGTTTTCATTATATGCTTAATTTACAGTGATAATAAACCCCAAACCATAAATGTAATATATTCCAGCTTACCAATCATCAAATATGGTGGCATTGTTTTTTTTTAGACCTTTTTTCCCCCTTCTGTTTTCACCTGATGATCTGGCCAGTAACACACCTCCCGTATTAGAATGCCACCATGTTGGATGAATGAGCACAGGGGGTGCATTTTGGCAACAGCATTGTCAGTCTGGGGGGGGGGGGGGAGGAAATTGATAGATGGATTAAATGATTTAACCACTTTAGGATTGCCCGCTCGCATTGTACTGTAGACGGCAGCTCCTACAAGCGCAGTGATGTACCTGTACGTCGCTGCTTTCTTCTGGATTCAGGGTACACAGCGGGATTTTGTCAGCAGGTCCCGGCCAATGATTCATGGTCGGGACCTGCTGATCAGCTGTGTGAAATCACAGCATGGAGCCCTGTGTTGACAAACAACACTGGGACGCTGTACAGGGGGAACGATCGCTTTTTTTATACAAGTACATGGTACAGCAGGCACATATCAGGAATATGAAGTCAAAACACCCACATGCGGCGCTAAAAAGTCTGTATCAGTTGATATATGATCATAGATATCCACTTCAATCAGTGCCACTTCACACATAGGTGGATGTACCCAAAAAGGTAGGATCCAGCACCAAGAGGAGAGAAGGAGGAAACACACTGACCCTTACCAGAATACGAGGGCTGCTTAATCAAAAACAGCCAAAATCACTAGGAAAGGTAACGTTCCACCTTCAATATAGGTACATATGGATCCAGCACACTCCTGAACTCCTTAGTGTATATATCTCAGGGCAGTAAAGGGCCAAAAGAGAAAGAAATCTCATTGCGCAGCGTCACTGACTGGAAGAATTTTATTAAAAGCAATCCAAAATACTCACACAGTGTCGCTTTAAAACAAACAGGTATATACAGGATAACGTCCAAAATGTTCAGTCAAGTTTCCAACCATAGAGATGGCCGACCTTCCAGCATTCCTCGTCACGTGACCCGACTCCTCCCTCTGAGTTTCGTTGCATAGATGACGTCTTCAGAGGCGTGGTCACCTGCGGGAAGGCATAAAATATATACTATGTTGGGCTGAAGTGACAATGGGAACTTCCTGTATAATAATTAAATCGGCAGAGTGGAGAATAACCTAGATAACCACCATGTAATAAAACACGGGTGTTAATATCTCCAAATAAGCCAATATACTTATGGATATAAAATAAATTAAGTAAAATAGATCCCAGTGCGCCACAGGCATCTGTAAAAGCAGAGGAGGGCGCACCGGAAGTGACGCACAAGCATTCCAGGGACTCGGAATCCGTGCACCGAAAATGATGCGCATGCGTTCCAAAACCCGGAAGCTGCACACCAGAAGTGACGCGTGTGTGCTCTAAAATTTCAAGAAGCAGGACGTGCAGTGTCCGATATGGACAAACCGACACCAAAATGCACCAATGATGTCAGCCCACCACCACCTACTTTGCACTGAAGACAAACAGATTATGAAGTGTTGGGGTAACCAAGGCTTTAAACCTGCTCCAACTCCCCTTCCCGGCATGTGGCTTCAGGGGAAAGGAGGGATAGCAGTCAACGTATGCCCCATAGTAAGCCTACAGGTGACCTCGCCACACGGCCATTCCATCTGTTGTCTCCTCTCCCCTGAAGCCGGCTCCTGGGAAGATCATGTGACTGGACCTGAGTGCTCTCAGAATAGGTAAGTATATGCATCTTCTTTTTACATGGTAGTTAGTTTAGGAGGTGGGAGCCGTTTAAAGCTTGGTTAGTTCTAAACTTGAAATCCACTTTAAATGACGAAAAAGATCTAGGTTACATTTATTGTACAAAAATACAAAACAGGAAGGAATACATGTTTGATAACTAATGAGAAAAAACAACTGAACTGTAAAAACAGTAGGAACAAGGAGGTAACTCTTTATAACATACAACAAGTTGTTTTTTATGCATGGCACCAGACTGCTCGGTTGCCATTTTAATGGACAGTGTTGATTGAGAAATTGAATATATTTGTAGAACTCTAAGGTTTCACAATAGAGTCAAAAGAAGAAAGGGATTGCAAACATGCTTTGTAGTGGTTGGCTAGATGTGAGCTCATTAGAACTGACACGGGGTACATTGTTAATGCCATGTGTGCAGTATGTCATACAGAGAATGTTATTAAATTATTGTATACTACATAGTGTCCATCACAAATGTCTATTGATTTACAGAATCATCTTTTTTTCCCGGTGACGGTTAAGCAGGTCAGATGCACCCCAGCTTTTTTTTTTGTTTCAAAAGCATGTGAGTACTAGAATAGACATGTGATAGGTACTCATTATTCGATTCCATCTGCTGAAAGCCATTGGGGAGTCGTCAGCCGTGAGGTTAACATGACTGTTCTCATGGAGAATGACGCAGCACAGAGGGCTCAAACCCATTAAGCTTGTCCTGTGACTACATGATTCTTCAGCTTTATCCTTTCACTCATCTGAAAGAGAAGAACCTGCTGATCTTTCCCTGATGTTGTTCACTTAACTGTGATAGCACACAGTAAACCTCTGCTACAACAGTAATGAAGTGGACAGTAATGATCCATCTGTCATCCTTCTCACACGTTAATAAAGCTTTTCATCTCATCTTGTTAAATGCTGAGCGATACCTTCTTTGTATTTGTAGGAACCTAACTGTTTCAGTGCTGTCATTTATCGTGGCTGACATACTGTTTTAACTTATGTTATGCAGAAGAATCTTCTAACAATATAACAAAATTCCTATGGTTACAGAAACTGCTATGGCATGAGTTTTATTGCATTGATTTACTTGTGAATTATTTTAGAATTCACCAAATATATGGCTGCTTGTATAGTCTGTCTGTTCTCTTACATGTGGTACAAATCCTGTAAAATTAGCAAATTTTTAAATGGCATAGTTGTGCAAATCCAGTTTTGTTACAGTGTTGCAAAAAAAGTATTTGCTCCCCTGCTGATTTTGTACATTTGCCCACTGACAAAGAAATGATCAGTCTATAATTTTAATGGTAGGTTTCTTTTAACAGTGAGAGACAGAATAACAACAAAT
This sequence comes from Glandirana rugosa, assembly GCA_018402905.1. Taxonomy (NCBI): domain Eukaryota; kingdom Metazoa; phylum Chordata; class Amphibia; order Anura; family Ranidae; genus Glandirana; species Glandirana rugosa. The sequence continues at coordinate 2,040,845 of BLSH010251074.1, forward strand.
ATATCCAGAAAAATGCATTTCAAAAAAGTTATAAATTGATTTGCATTTTAATGAGTGAAATAAGTATTTGATCCCCTATCAATCAGCAAGATGTCTGCCTCCCAGGTGTCTTCTATACAGGTAACAAGCTGAGATTAGAAGCACTCTCTTAGGGCTCTTTCACACTTGCGGATCATTCAGGTCCACCTGTCAGTTTTTCAGGCGGACCCGAACGCACGCTCCATTGTCCTCTATGGAGCAACGGATTTCAGCGGTGACATGTCCGCTGACACTCGATCCGCTCCAATTCGCCAAAAACAGACGGATGGAAACCCTATTTTCCATCCGCCTGGCGAATTGGATGAACACAGACAGACAGTCCGTGTTCATCCGATCCACCATAGAGGAGAGCGTAGCTGTGGCAGGTCAGTCTCTGCACAGAGTGCAGAGACTGTCCTGTCATCCGCCGGCTCAGTGGGGATAAATGGATGGATCCCCGCTTAGCAGCGGAGCCCGTCAAAACGGGCTCCTCTAGTGTGAAAGGGGCCCAAATCTCAGCTTGCTGCCTGTATAAAGGACACCTGTCCACAGAAGAAATCAATCCATTTCCAATCTCTCCACCATGGCCAAGACCAAAGAGCTGTCCAAGGATGTCAGGGACAAGATTGTAAACCTACACAAGGCTGGAATGGCCTACAAGACCATCGCCGAGCAGCTAGGTGAGAGGGTGACAGCAGTTGGTGCGATTATTCGCAAATGGAAGAAACACAAAATAACTGTCAATCCTCCTTCAGTCTGGGGCTCCATGCAAGTTGTCACCTCGTGGAGTTTCAGTGATCATGAGAACGGTGAGGAATCAGCCCAGAACTACACAGGAAAATCTTGTCAATGATCTCAAGGCAGCTAGGACCATAGTCACCTAGAAAAAAATTGGTAACACACTACGCCGTGAAGGACTGAAATCCTGCTGCGCCTGTAAGGTCCCCCTGCTCAAGAAAGCACATGTACGGGCCTGTCTGAAGTTTGCTAATAAACATCTGAATGATTCTGAGGAGAACTGGGTGAAAGTATTGTGGTCAGATAAGACCAAAATCAAGCTCAACTCAACTCACTGTGTTTGGAGGAGGAATGCTGCCTATGACCCCAAGAACACCATCCCCACCGTCAAACATGGAGGTGGAAACATTATGCTTTGGGGGTGTTTTTATGCTAAGAGGACAGGACAACTTTGTTGCATCAAAGAGACGATGGAGAGGGCCATCTACTGCCAAATCTTGGGTGAGAAACTCCTTTACTCAGCCAGGGCATTGAAAATGAGTCGTGGATGGGTATTCCAGCATGACAATGACCCAAATCACATGGCCAAGGCAACAAAAGAGTGGCTCAAGAAGAAGCACATTAAGGTCCTGGAGTGGCCTAGCCAGTCTCCAGACCTTAATCCCATAGAAAATATGTGGAGGGAGCTGAAGGTTCGAGTTCCCAAACGTCAGCCTCGAAACCTTAATGACTTGGAGAGGATCTGCAAAGAGGAGTTTGACAAAATCCCTTCTGAGATGTGTGCAAACCTGGTGGCCAACTACAAGAAATATCTGACCTCTGTGATTGCCAAAAAAGGTTTTGCTATGAAGTACTAAGTCATATTTTGCTAAGAGGTCAAATACTTATTCCACTTAAAATTCAAATACATTTATAACTTTTTTTAAATCCATTTTTCTGGATATTTTTGTTGTTATTCTGTCTCTCACTGTTAAAATAAACCTACTATTAAAATTTATAGACTGATCATTTCTTTGTCAGTGGGCAAACGTACAAAATAAGCAGGGAATCAAATACTTTTTCCCCTCACTGAACAAGGTTGATCAGATTGTATAGGAGTCCTCAAACAGATGTGCTCAACCTTGGCTGTCTCCCTGTCTGTGAGTTATTTTAAGGGCCCACAGTTTTGTCTCAATTAGTCATTGTATTGGAACTGCAGATCTGTTTATCAAAGGAATTTAAAATAGAAAAAAAAATCAATATCAAATAATGGTAATTCCCCATAAAATAATTGAGGGACGTATTCGAGCAGTTCCCTGGCTTTGAGCTACGGTGAAATCTTAATACAGTTTCTGAGATTATAGCCACACTGATTATGGTATAATATTGAAAGGTTTGCAGGTGTGAGATGTAGCTGTTTGCAGTATATCCCAATATGTACTGTGAAGTGTGTATATATATATATATATATATATATATATATATATGCATAGCATGTTGAAAAAAATAGCTTTCTTTTGAGTTGTAGCACTGGTGTATTTATCAACTGTATGGATACCTCGTGTCTGTATTATGGAAGTGGGAGTTAAGTAGGGTACACACCATAAGAAAATCGGGTGAACAGTCGTCTGATTTTTCTTGTTCTTCAGCAAATTGGAACCGATGAACAAAAATTTGTACAAAAATTCTCGTACGACAAAGGTTTTCTTTTTTTTTGTTTATTTCTGATCATGCACAGTCTTTCTTTTCTGATTTTTTTTGTACGAAAATCGGACGAAAACAACAAACAATCGAAAATTGTTTGTTCTGTTCCTGTACAAGAAACGAATCTCCATTTTGTTTGACACTCCCATTGACACTATCCTTAGTGCCATTTCCTGTTATGTCATGTGGAGGAAATGACGTCTTGAATTACGGTGTTTCCGCTTCCGGGTCAACCATATGGGAATCTCCATTTTGTTTGACACTCCCATTGACACTATCCTTAGCCACTCTCAATAGTAAACGCTCCTCTATGGGTTGGATCTCTGAGTCTTGTGCTAGCCATTCATGGATTTCCCCTCCCATAGAGAAGGCTAGTGTCAGCAGTACGTGTCCTATTGATGTTTTACCATTTAAAGATGTACCTATATTTATACTGTTATGTGCACTATCTGACATGAACTAGACCAGGTGGGTCTTTTGTGCGGGATACGTGCGTTTTTATCATTTATAAATATAGCGCAGTAGGAGCAGGACGCCTATGCCCCTGTGGAAGTCTTTGTAGACGAAACGCGTCGGGTAGACGATCCTGCTCCCATCTACTGCGCCAATTTTACCTACCTGGAATTCCATGTGCTTGTTACTAGCTTTTAGCATGTAAGTGCAATTATTTTATAAATAAACCTTATTTGGTTATACAGTATCACACTATGTAGCTTTCATTCTTCACTGAGGCTTGCTGTGGTACAATTTGGATCCCTATACTCCTACCTCTACACCTGGAGCCTGGTCCCTTCAAGTGGTTGGACGACCGGTTCTCTATTGATACCTTAACCTGTGGATGTCTGACGCCCTGGATGCCCATGATTGAACCCGACCTGCATGTCTGGAAACCAGCCTGGTCCCTTCAAGTGGTTTGATGACGGGCCTTTCACCGTGATTCCATCCTGTGGATGCCTGATGTCCTGTGTACCCGAGGTTGAACCTGACCTACATGCCTGTAAACCAGGTATATCTGGTAAGAGTACCCTATACATACATGGTGGTGTTTTACTTTGCACAGTTGAAGATTTATTTCACGGTCCTTTTCAGTCACTTCAGATTTTTCATGTTTAAGAGACTAATTTCTTTATTGGTGGACTAATACAATTGAACTTTATCTCACCACACATTGTGTAGTTGTATAGACACTTTATATGTTTTTGCACATTTTGGGTTTATGATTCATGCATTTTCCCTTATTTGCTCTCGGTACTTCTAATAGGGGGGTTTACCACCCCTTTTTATGCACATACGCGCCGCACATTTTCTCATATTCAATCAATAGACGCCGATTGCGATTTTTTTTTTTTTTTTTTTTACCAAAAATATGAGGAAGAATATAAATCGGCCAAAACCGATGAAAAAAATGTTTTTTATATTTTTTTTTTTTTGAATTTGTATTTTAACAAAATGTAAGAAATTTGGATTTTTTTGCAAAATTGTCACTCTTCTTTTGTTTATAGCGGTGATCAGAAATGACGCAAAGGGGATCAAATATTACCAAAAGAAAGCTCTATTTGTGGGAAAATAAAGGATGCAAATTTTGTTTGGGTACAACGTCGCAATTGTCAGTTAAAGCGACGCAGTGCCGAATCGCAAAAAGTGCAGTGGTGTGAAATCCTTCCGGGGCTGAAGTGGTTAAGGACCCTGCTGACAGAAAGGTGGAATTTGTTACATGTTCCATGTTATACCATCACTGGATCAGCCTGTGCCCTGAACATCTGCACCATGGCACTGGGTTTCCAAATGCTTAAAGTATGGGCAAAACTTCTGGGGATTTGGTAATGAATAGGTTTTTTTGTGGAGCTTGCAGACCAGCTGGTCCAGGGCTTTAAGTACATACATGACATGTTGCTGGATGTTGCTTCCTTGAGTTCCCAGCTCTCAGTTTCGCCAATTGTTTCCACTGGCTTAAGTATCAGTTGGTGGACTAGACTTTGAAAAAGGCCCTGAAGGATTTGCTGTTTTGAGGGGAACAACTCTCTGGCATGACCCTCAATGATATTATGATGAATCTTACTTGTGGTAAAAGCATTTTCTGTTTTCAAATGAGGAAAAGAGAAGAGCCATGTCACAAGAAAGACCACTTTTTTTCCCCCTCGTTCATCCTCTGAGCATCTTGGCCAAAGAATTTAAGTCCTTCGAGGCTTCCTACTATGGTGGGCTCACGTAACCCTGGCAACACAAAGGTAAAAAATCTGCAGACAAGTCTTCCATCGCATGAAGATTTGTCCCTACCTGCTTAAATCGACAGATGGGGGTTTGCGGACCATTTGACTACTTCTCATTTTCCTTGACAACTGGGTCTTTAAACTCATTGTGTCGGGCTACAAACTAGAATGTCTTTCTTATCCACCAGACAAGTTCTTTCCTTCCAGTCTCAATTTTTCTCAGTCGTTTCCTCTGCTTTCTCCATGGGGTGGTCAAGAAGTAGCTTCAGCAAGGAGTGATTGCACCAGTTTCCTCCTCAAAGGCTGACCGGGAAGTCCTGCTTGCCCCGTCCCTGGACTGTTATCATGATGGATCTCAGCTTGCTCAACTGGAGAGGGGTGACAGGACAGCTGTTGGCCCAGAGCCTTTGGCCCTGGAAGGAATTTCAGTTGTCTATCAACATGCTGGAACTAGATGCGATAAGAATTTGTCCTTCGGGCACTGGAGCATAACAAGGAGCCCTGCAACGACACTGGAAGTCTCCCACATTCTTTGTTCTGGCCCCCTCCACATTCTACATTCCAGGAGTAGAAAACTGGCAGGCAAACTGTTATCAATATCTAGACCATGGCAAAGTGGTACTCTCATCCAGAGGTCTAATGGTGCAGGAAGGTACCCAAATTTGTAGCCAACACAATGGATTTTTGAAGGATTCCTTGCTGGCATTAACGAACCAATGCAGTCTTATCTATACATTCCCTAAGCTGAAAGTTCTTCCAAGACTGTGTGTCGCCATAGGAATCCCTGTGCCACCAGAATTGGAATCTGCTTCCTATAGTGGCACTCGTGCGGGCTCAATCTTGAGCTGCGCTGTTTGGGTATATTGACACCCACAGTTCGGCTCCGCCCTGCCCCCTGCTCCTTCCTCACTGGAATTGATTGATGGCAGCAAAAACCAAGGGCTCCTGCTGCTCTCATTGAGCCCAGTGAGGAAGGATGGAAAGGGCGCAGTTGCTGCTCTCAGGCACAGTGCTGAATTGACATCAGGCTCAGGTAAGTATTTAGTGCGGACTGCACATTAAAAGTTTTTTACCTTAATGCAGAGAATGCATTAAGGTAAAAAAAAAAACTGAAGCCTTTACAACCACTTTAATACTCCAAGAAATAATCAACTAAACTGTGGCCTGTAAAATCTTGTGGTCAAAACATGCATCCAGAGATTGCAACAATATCAACCTTGTTAAACTTACTGAAGGTGTGGATGGACGATCAGTCGTCTGATGAAAAAAACCAGAGAGGTGCTAATTGCCCTAGTGGAGTGAGCGGTTTCAAGAAAAAGCTTTACCTTACATTGGTTAGGCCTGGACAATCCATCTCGAGATAGTATGGACAAGCCAAAGAAAGGTATGTGCTGAAAGCACAAACCAAGTGCTCACAATAAATTGTCCAAGACAATGGAAAATGCATACCATTAAATGAAGTAGCAACAAAGTTTTTGTGAGAACATCCATAGCTTTCAACATTAAATGAGCAACCAGAGAAGGAAGCCAGGTGTAAGATGATAGGGGAAGGTAACACAGGGAAACAAAGATCTGCAGATCCTGGTGAAATCCGGTACAATGGAGGCTTACAAAAGAACAAAGGTGCCAGGGCACTGGATCAGTAAAATATTTAATTTTTTCATATTGCATTCTAGCCAATATGTATTTACAATCTATAAAGTTGGTGCTTGCTTGCTTACTAGGCACTTAAACCCCCCCACCTACCCAGGCCAATTTTCAGCTTTCAGCGCTGTCACTCTTTGAATGACAATTGCGCGGCCATAGTACACTGTACCCATATGAATTTTTTATATTTTTTTCCCCCACAAATAGAGCTTTCCTTTGGTGGTATTTAATCACTGCTGGGTTTTTATTTTTTGCAAAAAAAAAAAAGAAAAAAAGACCCAAATTTTTGAAAAAATTTTTTTTTATAGTTATAAAATTTTGAAAACAGGAATTTTTTCTCTTTCATTGATGTGCGCTGATGAGGCAGCACTGATGGGCACTGATGGATGCTGATGGGCTGCACTGATAAGACGGCACTGCTGGGCACTGGTAGGTGGCACTGGTGGGCACTGATGGGTGGCACAGATGGGTGGCAATGATAGTTGGCACTGATGGGTGGCACTGATGGGCACTGGTAGGTGACACTTATAGGCAGCACTGATAGGTGGCACTGATGATAAGGCACTGATGGGCATTGATAGGTGGCACTGCTGGGCACTGATAGGTGGCACTGCATAGCAGCAGTGCCTCTCCATGTGCGGGACCAATGTCCCTGTGCATTGAGCTGGCGATCGGCTCCTTTTTCCCCTCACGCTATCAGCGTGAGGGTGGTAAAAAAGCCAAATACCGATCTTTTATTTGAATCACATGATCAGCTGTCATTGGTTGATAGCTGATCACGTGGTAAGGGGTCGGAACTGGAACCTTACACTGATCTGTGATCAGCTGAGTCTTGTTAACTCAGTGATCACAGAGCGTGCCACACAAGGGGCGTGTAGGCGGCTCGTGCACATCGTCCCGGCAATTCAGGTCCGCGCTGTAGCTGTCTTACGGCTATAGCGCGGACACAAAGAGGTCAAGAGGTACGTGTACATAATAGATAATTTATTATTTTTCATATTTTTGCAGCCACCGGTATTGTGTGTGAAACTGACAGGCAGACTCCCAGGGCGGCGGCGCTGCTGCCCGATCCCTCTCACTGACCCCCGTTAACGGTGCCCCCTCCACGTTTACGGTACTCCGCTTGCCCATCAGCGGGCCTGGGATGTCCATGGCGGGTGGCGGCGTGTAGAGGGGAAGGAAGAGAGCGGATACATGTCCGCGTTCCTCCCCTTCTTGCAGTGTCCCGGAAAGCGACATCCCTGACGTCACTTCCGGGTCACGTTCTCGGTGTCCCCGGCTCGCTTTGCCGGGAACTGATGTTTTGCAATGCGATCTACATTGCAAAACATTCAGTGGAGTACAGGGGAGACATGTAGGGTCAAAAGACCCTGCATGTCTCAAGAGAACCTGTGAAATTAGTTTTTTCAAAAAATAAAGTTACACACAAACAAATAAAATCCCCCCAAAATTTTTTGAGCCCCCCCATATACACACGTACGAATGTGAACGCATGTGTCGGGGAGTCTACGCGTGAAAATGTTGATTGCCATACACATGTTACATATCGCCGGCGTACGCCAGAGTGAGAGCAATAATACTAACACAAGACCTCCTCCGTAACACTAAACTGATACCTATAGGGTGCTTCTGAAGCGTCACCCATAGAAAATATAGGGTTCTGAAGTTTGACGCCATTTCACGGGTGCACAAAAATTTAAGGTTTGGCATGTTGGGTATCTATTTACTCGGCGCAACCTCGTCTTTTATATTTTACAAAAAATGTTGGTAACTTATTGCGATTATTTGCCCTACAACTCACGTTCGTGTGTAGACCTTTGCGGTAATATCATATGACATAAAAATTGGAACTACCACTATTTTATTCTCTAGGGTGTCTGCTTTCAGAAAATATATCATGTTTGGGGGTTTTGTATAATCTTCAGGCCTAAAATGATTTTTTAACCACTTCCCGCCCGCAGGACGTCTATTGACGTCCTGGGGTTTCAGTGGTGATATCTCAATGATGCCGGCACCTGCAGGCATCATTGAGGTATCATTTTTTAGAGCAGGCGATTCCCATCACCGTAAGAACGATCATAGCGGCAGGTCAGCCGCTTGATCGTTCTTACAGGCGGCGGGAGGGGACGTCCCCCCCCCTCCCGCCGCCCTCCGGTGCTTCTCCCGGCTCACCTGAGCGATCGGTGACCGGGAGAAGGAATCGCCTGCCGCCGGATGCTGGTGCGAGAGATTTCCGAGGGACAGATGTCCCTCGGTCATCTCTATGGCTCTCGGAGGCCCGGGCGCACGTCGTGACGTCACTTCCGGGTCTCCGAAGTAAACAAAA
>BLSH010251074.1:2093505-2105178 GCA_018402905.1 Glandirana rugosa
GCTTGTTTAATGCTATAGGCTGGTACGTGGTTAGTGCGAGTGCAAACCGGGTTGACGGCCCGGCCCTTCCCGCACCTGGACCTCCGACTTGCTTTTGGACAATCTGCTGGGTTCCCACCACTGACCCTAATTTCTCTGGAACTGGTCAATGAAACGTCTGTTGTCGTTACCCCGTCATCTGCTGTCGTGTCACACCCTCACAGTATTTCGCCATTAGTCCCCGTGAAATTAATACACCCCAAGGTTTTAGTTTTTTCTTTCTGTCCGACTGAAGCTTTCCCAAAATAGGCTCAATCCCAGTCACCACCCTTGGGTCGTCTAACAGGTTTTCGTTCAGCCTCCAGGTCCACGCCCTTCCCGGCCCGGCAGTTGGGCCAAACGTGAGCGTGATTGGTGCATGGTCGGATATCGTAATTTGTTCGATGGTAGAGTCCTCTATCAGGTCCAGGGTGCCCTGGTCAACCAGAAGAAGGTCGATCCGAGTGTAGATGTCATGGACAGAGGAATAGTAGCTGTAATCTTTTTCTGAGGCGTGCAGAGCCCGCCAACAGTCCACCAAGGTGTGTGATTGTAGGGTTTTACGGAAGTGGCGCAGAAACGCGTAGGAATGCGTTGAGCGGCCCGTTGAGGCATCTAGACTGGGATCAGGGCATACATTAAAGTCTCCCCCCAGTATCAAGCGACCTTCTCTAAAGCTTGCTAGTTCTTCCAGTGCTTTGTCGATAAAGGTGAGTTGGTGTGTGTTAGGGGCATACAGTGTGGCAAACGTGTATTTCTGTCCTGCTATTGTGCCCTTGAGGAACACGTACCTCCCTGATGTGTCCACCTTGTGTTCAGTCGGGGCAAATGGGCATGTTTTATGTATCGCAATAGCTGTTCCCCTGGACTTAGGTCCAGGTGAATTGCTGAGGAACCATTGGGTATATATGTGGGTAGGGAGTTTAGGAGACGACGTCTCAGTGAAGTGGGTCTCCTGTAGGAGCACCACCTGTGCCTTCAAGCGTTTCAGTTCTAGCCGTAGTCTATTGCGTTTGTGTGGAGAACAAAGGCCTCTTACATTGTATGATATTACCTTAATCGAAGCCATGGCGCTGCTCCATCGTCCAGGAGGGGTCCGGACCCCGTGTGGCAAGTTAGGGAACCGTAATCTGTAATAAGATAGAGAGCCTTTAGCATGACAAGAAGCTCAACATTAAGTATTGCGAGAGAGAGGAGGGGGGTAGGTAAGAAGGGATACAGAACATTGGAATAAAAAACATTAACAGTGGGCGGAGGTATCACCGGCCGCCCGCGGGCACAAGAGCCCCTTGTACCCGTATCAGCTATATGCTCCGGGCCAGCCGCCGCCCCTGAAAGGGCAGGCCTCTGTCCCAGAGCATACCGCCCTGAGTGGTGCGTGTGCCTATATAAGGCTTTCCTAGTGGGGGGAACGTGGCTGAACATAGACCACTTTGCATAGTCAGCCCCTCACTGTATAGTAGGTTAGGAGTGTTCGGGGTAGAGTAAACCGTCCCAGCTTAGAAAGTGCTATGGAATCACCATGTGCTTTCAATCTTTGATGAATAGTTAGGCGTGCCCCCTGCGGCTGTCCCCAGGGTTGCAAAAAAAAAAAAAGGGGGGGGGGGAGGGAGGCGGAAAAACCTCCCTCCCCCAGCCCCAGAGACACACCCCTCAATCAGCTCCATCATCATTCAGCTTTACTAAGCACAGCATTTCCCATGGTGTCAGTCACAGCGTTAAAGTTCCATCTTCTTTAGGTGTCCCAACTTCCCCCTGCCTCTGCGCGAGGTGAGGGATCACGATTAGCCCGCTTCTTCCCTCTAGATCTCCTTCTAGGCCTGGCTGGGAGCCACTCCTGAGCAGCGGGGATCGGTATGGGCTCTGTAGCTGTCCGCCAATCAGGGAAGTCCACCGGGTCTAGGCCCAATTGTGATATAAAGTTGGGGAGGTCATCTTTGGTCCGTAGTGTGATCGTCTTTCCATTTCTTTCCGCCTGTAGCTGGAAGGGGAACCCCCACCTATAGGTGATACCTGCTGCTTTCAATGCTTCCAGGAGGGGGCGGACTGCCCTTCGTTGCATTAGCGTGCGGCGTGACAAATCCTGATAGAAGTAAAGATGAGCACCGTCGAAGTCAAAGAAGGGGCGCTTACGCATACGCTGCATGATCTGTTCCTTGACAGTGTATTTATGCAATTTGCAGATGATGTCCCTGGGGTTGTCTGCATCTTGGGAGGGCGGCCTCAGGGCCCTGTGGGCTCTGTCTATTTCAATGTGGGTGTCAGCTGATGCCCCCAAGATTTCTTTAAAGATGCCTTGTAATGTGGGCAGGATGTCTTTTGCCGCTGTAGCTTCTGGGAGACCCTTGATGCGTATATTTGATCGGCGACTGCGATTTTCATAGTCATCAATTTGGTTTATCAGGGCTTCAATCCTTTGGTCTTGCGCAGTGCACCTTTCTGCCAGGAGTGCAATTGAGGGTAGTGAGTCTTCTACTCTCTGTTCCAGCGTCTCCATCCTGTGGCCCAGGTGAGTAGTGTCATTTTTTAGTTGTGCGATGTCCTGCTGTAGGGCTTTCTCTACCCTGCTGGCGAACCTGTCCAGGTCCTCCTTGGTGGGGAGTGCCCAGATGTGCTTTCTGAGGTCTTGGTCTATCTGCATATCGAATACTTCAGACCCCTGATTCTGTGAGACACCGGACCCCGGGGATGCAGGGGGAGCCATGGTGTGTGCCAACTTAGGTGAGGCTAATAGTGAAGCCTCTAATTGCGTGGCTGGGTGTTCTGCGTCTAATGCTGTCGCCCCAGATTTTTTGCTCTTGTTTGATGTCATCCTGAACTCGTCTCTCAGTTGCTCCCCAGTTCCAAAATAGTTGTTGATGGGTCCTTGACTCAGCTTGATGGAGTTACGTGGTTGTGACTGCGCCCTTCGGCGCTGGGACATTGCTTCTCTTAGATTAGGATGGTGGTACCCCCGAAATGCTATTGATCAGGCTTCCAGTGAGGGGCCAGAGCTGCTCAGGTCATGCCTACATAGTCAATAATGTCTCTCTCTGGGGCCCAGGTAGCCTGGGGGTTGTGACCGCGGTCGGCCTGGAGTTAGAGGTTGCGGGGTGCAGTCGGGCCTTCAATCAGAGTCCTTTCTGTGCTCCCTCATGAGTGGGGCTGCTCTCTGTTGTGGCGCCTTAGTGGTAGTACTAGGCCGCAAAGTCCTCCACCTCGCCTCCGGTCGGTGTGTGCGTCCCCCTGGGGGTGTCACGGGGTGGATGGCTGCCGGTCTTCTCCCCCTTGTGGGTCTGTGGGTCCCCCAATAGCTGGTCACGTACCTTAGGCCCGAAATAGCGCGCCGCCCGCTCCGGACGTGGTAGGCCTCAGAAGCCGCGGCCTCGATTTTCGGCTGCCGCGGGCCGCGAGCTCCGATCCGCCTCGGAGAGGGTTCGTTTTATTGCCTGGGGAGCGGGGAGATGGATGCCCGCTGTGAAGGCTCACACTCGCCCTCCTGGCGGCTGGATTCCCCCGGATTGTGCGGGTCTGCCCGGGAGCTCCCTATCTGCACGTCCTGCCGCGTCCACGTCCAGGCCACGCCCCCAGCCCCTCTGTTTTATGGGTGACCACTGTTGGTACAGAATGTGATGGGAAATCCAAAAAGTTGTAAGCAGGTAAATCTTCCACTAGGGACACCTGTTCTAGTGACCGCTATGTAAAACGGAATTTTCTTCATTTTGGAAGGTTCTCTTGAATCTCCTGTTGCATCTCTGGGACAGGAAGTGAAGGGAAATCTTCCTAGTGGCACACGGACTGCAACAAATAACTGACAGGGGTTTTAACCCTTCCCTACTCTTTCCACAATTTTTAAAAAAATGTTTCCCCATCATCTTCCAGGACAGCTGCATACATGATTGGTTACACTTTCAGGAAAACTTACCCTTCCTGGCCTCAATTCTGTTAGTGTTTTCTACCACGAGATGTTTGTTTTGACTGACTGGATGGGATGTTGGATGGGCCATGGTGGAGGAGGTCTGTGGTTGCATTTCCTGTGGAAGAGCTTAAGTACTTTCTTCAGTTCAGGTAGTCACCAAGGTCTTGTCTTATTTAACAGACATTAGTTAAGTCAGTCAAAACCTCCACAAGATTCACAGCCCTACTCAATTCTTTTGAAAGGGCAATATGGCTAAAGTCATGGAGCAGAGCTGTTATCAGTTTGAGGGTATTTTACTATTCTGTTCGGAATTTGATACTGTCTTATCTAGATCAGCAGAAAAAGATAAGACGTTTTCTGAGGGGAAAAAGAAATTCAGGAATAGACTTTTATTTTTTCAAGGTTCACAGAAATAATCTCAGCTGAACCCTAAAAACGAAGACAGTGAAGAAGTGGTGTCTCTATAAATACAAGCCTTTTTAATTCTACAGATTCTGCGCCCAAGGACCATAATGGCGTTGACTCAGGTGTCAGGAAGAAAATTGTTTGGTTCAGTCATGATTCGGTCAGAGTTTCTGCCAGCTCCTTTGTTTTCTTTGCTCCAACAAGAGGAAAACCGCCTGGAATTCCTAGGCTCTTCCCCCTAAAAAACATATTTCTGACTCAGCTGCCGAGAGCTCAGGTAAAAGTGCTCTTCAACTACATTCAGGTTTTTCTTGAGCAGAAAGTAATACAACTCCAATTCCAAAAAAGTTGGAGAAATATACATAAAAACAGAATGCAATGATCTGCAAATCTCATGAACCCATATGTTATTCACAATAGAAAATAGAAAACATATCAAATGTTTGAATTGAGAAAATGCACCATTTAACCACTTGCCGATCGGCATCTGACGGCGGCAAAGTGGCTCTTTAAGGCAAATCGCCGTCATCTGACGGCGGCTGCCAGATTGCGCACAGTGAGCGCGCGCCGCCGGAGGCGCGCCCGCACACTCACTGTGTCCGGGGAGGGCCAGGGATCTCCGCCGGCCACCCGTGATGCCCCTCCCCCCCCGGAGTGAAAGAACGGAAGTCCGTGTAAGTAAACACGGACCTCCGTTCTGTGTGAGGGGGAAGGGCTGTGATCACAGCCTTCCTCTACACGGAAGGTGTGATCGCTTTCCTTCCCCAGCTGGAGCAGTCCCCCCACAGTTAGAACACGCCCAGGGAACACAGTTAACCCTTAGAGCGCCCCCTGCAGGTTAACCCCTTCACTGCCAATGGCATTTACACAGTAATCAGTGCATTTTTATAGCACTGATCGCTGTATAAATGCCAATGGTCCCAAAAAAGTGTCAAAATGGTCCGACATGTCCGCTGAAATATCGCAGTACCGCTAAAAATCGCAGATCGCCGACATTACTAGTAAAAAAATAAAAAAAAATAAAACCCCCAAAAATGAATTCTCATCATCCGTAAACGCGACCACTTTTGCGTAAACCAATCAATAAACGCCGATTGCGATTTTTTTTTTATCACAAATATGAGGAAGAATATAAATCGGCCAAAACCGATAAAAAAAATGTTTTTTTATATTTTTTTTTTGGATTTGTATTTTAGCAAAAAGTAAGAAATTTGGGTTTTTTTGCAAAATTGTCGCTTTTCTTTTTTTTATAGCGGCGATCAGAAATGACGCAGCGGTGATCAAATACCACCAAAAGAAAGCTCTATTTATGGGAAAAAAAGGACGCAAATTTAGTTTGGGTACAACGTCGCACGACCGTGCAATTGTCAGTTAAAGTGACACAGTGCCGAATCGCAAAAAGGGCTCCGGTCCTAAAGTGTGAAATCCTTCCGGGGCTGAAGTGGTTAAAGAAAAAAAAAAGGTCATTTTGAAATTGATGGCGTCAACATCCAAAAAAAGTTTGGACAGGGCAACATAAAGCTTGCAAATAAGTGGTACTAACAAAGAAGAGCTGTAAGAACATTATGCAACTAATTAGGTGAGTTGGCAACATGTCAGTAACATGACTGTGTATAAAAAGAGCACCTTAGAGAGTCTGTGAACAGATGCATCTAAAAATTGTTGAACAATTTCAGAATAATGTTCCTCACCGTAAAATTGCCAAGACTTTAAATATATCGTCATCTACAGGACATAAAATCATGAAAAGATTCCAAGAATCTGGAGAAATCTTTGTGTGGAAGGGACACAGCCGAAATGCAATATTGGATGCCTGTAATCTTCGGGTCCTAAGACGGGACTGCATTAAAAACGGGCATCAATCTGTAATGTACAGCAATGCATGGGCTCAGGAATACTCCCAAAAAGGGCTCTCTGGTTCGACATGCCAAACAAAAATGCAAGGTCAAGAGCAATCATGCAAAAAACTAAGCCATACCTGAACATGCTCCAGAAACACAGCCGTCTTCTCTGGGCCAAAACTCATTTAAAATGGTCTTTTGGAAAGTGGAAAACTGTTCTGTGGTCAGATAGATCAAAGCTTGACATTTTTTTTGGCAACCCTGGGTGGTTCGTTCTCTGGACAAAAGAGGAAAGAGACTTTCCAGCTTGTTATCAGCACTCAGTTCAAAAGCTTGCATCTCTAGTGCGTATGGAATGTGCAGCAGATCTGGAAAGGCACTATCAATGCTGAAAGGTATATCCAGGTTTTAGAGCAGCATACGCTCTCATCTAAATGCTGTCTTTTTCAGGCAAGGCCTTGCATATTTTAACCGTACAATGCTAAACTGCATCTATGATGACCGCATGGCTTCATGTAGTAGAAGTGTCTGGTGCTTCACTTCACTATGCAGTGCAGAACTTTCACCAACTGAAAATATTTGACGCATCTTAACCACTTGCCGACCGCCGATCAGCATTTGACGGCGGCAAAGTGGCTCTGTAAGGCGAATCGCCGTCATCTGACGGCGGCCGCCTGATCGCGCACAGTGAGCGCGCGCGCTCACTGTGTCCGGGGGGAGCCAGGGAGCGGGTGCGGTGGAGTCGATCTCCGCCGGCGATGCCCCCCCCCGGAGTGAAGGAACGGAGGTCCGTGTAAGTAAACACGGACCTCCGTTCTGTGAAGGGGGAAGGGCTGTGATCACAGCCTTCCTGTACATGGAGGCTGTGACCACTTCCCTTCCCCAGCTAGGGCAGTCCCCCCACAGTTAGAACACGCCCAGGGAACATAGTTAACCCTTAGAGCGCCCCCTGCAGGTTAACCCCTTCACTGCCAATGGCATTTACACAGTAATCAGTGCATTTTTATAGCACTGATCGCTGTGTAAATGCCAATGGTCCCAAAAAAGTGTCAAAATGGTCCGACATGTCCGCTGAAATATCACAGTATAGCTAAAAATCGCAGATCGCCGCCATTACTAGTAAAAAAAATAAAAAAATAAATAAAAACCCCAAAAATGAATTCTCATCATCCGTAAACGCGACCACTTTTGCGCAAACCAATCAATAAACGCCGATTGCAATTTTTTTTATCACAAATATGAGGAAGAATATAAATCGGCCAAAAACGATGAAAAAAAATGTTTTTTTTTTTTTTTTTTGGATTTGTATTTTAGCAAAAAGTAAGAAATTTGTGTTTTTTTGCAAAATTGTCGCTCTTCTTTTGTTTATAGCGGCGATCAGAAATGACGCAGCGGTGATCAAATACCACCAAAAGAAAGCTCTATTTGTGGGAAAAAAAGGACGCAAATTTTGTTTGGGTACAACGTCGCACGACCGCGCAATTGTCAGTTAACCACTTGCCGACGGCTGATCGGCAAGTGACGGCGACAGAGTGGCTCTATAACGCGGATCGCCGTCATACGATGGCGGCCGCGATACAGAGCCTAGTGAGCGCGCGCACGCTCACTGTGTTCGGGGGGGGGGCCAGGGAGCGGTAGTGGCGGCTTCGATTGCCGCCGGCTACCCGCGATGCCCCCCCCCGGAGTGAATGAACGGAGGTCCGTGTATGTAAACACGGACCTCCGCTCTGTGTGAGGTGGAAGGGCTGTGATCACAGCCTTCCTGTACATGAAGGCTGTGACCACTTCCCTTCTCCTGTTAGGGCAGTCCCCCATACAGTTAGAACACGCCCAGGGAACATAGTTAACCCTTAGAGCGCCCCTGCAGGTTAACCCCTTCACTGCCAATGGCATTTACACAGTAATCAGTGCATTTTTATAGCACTGATCGCTGTATAAATGCCAATGGTCCCAAAAAAGTGTCAAAACATTCCGACATGTCCGCCCTAATATCGCAGTACCGCTAAAAATCGCAGATCGCCGCCATTACTAGTAAAAAATAAAAAAAAAATAAAAACCCCAAAAATGAATTCTCATCATCCGTAAACGCGACCACTTTTGCGCAAACCAATCAATAAACGGCGATTGCGATTTTTTTTTTATCGCAAATATGAGGAAGAATATAAATTGGCCAAAAACGGTGAAAAAAAATGTTTTTTTATATTTATTTTTTTTTTGGATTTGTATTTTAGCAAAAAGTAAGAAATTTGTGTTTTTTTGCAAAATTGTCGCTCTTCTTTTGTTTATAGCGGCGATCAGAAATGACGCAGCGGTGATCAAATACCACCAAAAGAAAGCGCTATTTGTGGGAAAAAAAGGACGCAAATTTTGTTTGGGTACAACGTCGCACGACCGCGCAATTTTCAGTTAAAGCGACGCAGTGCTGAATCGCAAAAAGGGGGAAATCCTTCCGGAGCTGAAGTGGTTAATAGTGATTATACTACTGTTCCATTAGAGGTTATGTTATACCCAAAGGAATATAGCTGCGGGTTTCTGTCATGTGGATCAAACATGACAGAAAGCTTACAAACCATTATCCTTACATAAAAGGCGATACTGATTCCATACCACAAGCATCTCCCCGTCAAGCGGATTAATGTGCGCATAATGCAGGGGCCCCCCGGTTGATGGTTATATACCTCCGCCGCGGAACGCACATCGCACCTCAAATATCCGGACCGGCGTTCTCTCCACCGTTAAGTGCTCAGAGCGCCTGCCGGCCAGAATGATCAGACGGGTAGTGTGCGGTTACCAATTAATGGAAGGTTTTCACTGCTAGTGGTCTATCCTCATTGTCGGTTAAAGCCATGTTCGCTATAAACGGTGAATACCGGCAGACTGACAAAGGGAGTCATAATGACTATTTAAATGAAAATACATCCTAAGAAAAATGTCCACATCAATCCCATTAGAATTTCCACCACACCGCACTTTGGAGCAATTAGGATATTATATCAGGCAAGAATGAGATAACATTCCACTCTCAAAACTCCAGCAACTGGTCTCATGAGTTCCCAGATGTTTATAGAGTGTTGTTAAAAGAAGAGGGGATGCTAAATCGTGGTAAACATGGCGCTGTCCCAACTTTTTTGAGACGTGTTACTGCCATCAATTTCAGAATTACCTTATTTTTCTTAAAATCTTTATTTTCTGACTTTAAACAGTTCTGTTTTTTATTTTCTATTGTGAATAAAATATGGGTTTGAGATTTGCAAATCATCACATTTTTTTATATCGATTTTACACAGCGTCCCAACTTTTTGAAATTTGGGTTGTAGTAACTGTACAAACAATTTCGTTTGTTCAAGACCGAAGCTGTCCGGAAATTACAGCGTGATCACAAATCTAAAGATGTTTAATAAATATCAAAACTTCAAGAAATTCAGCATGGAAAGCATACAATATATAGGAGTATCTAGGCGAACTGTGGGGGTTCACAGTAGGCCTTGAGTAGAGGGATTTTGCTGGACAAACCTCGGTAGTGAGCAAACACTAATTTGTTAAAATTTCACAGTTTTTATTGGTTACATAGTAATAAAATTGAATATAACAGTTTCTACCGGCTCGCTAATTGCAGACGCCAGAAGGAATCCACCAGCGCCGGAAGTTAGTCATAGAGAAATCCAATGGTCCCCGGCAGTCACTGACTCTCGGAGACCCGGGCACAACGTTATGACGTCATGTCCGGGCTGGCAGAAGTAAAAAATTCCTGGGGTCTCGGCTGGAAAGCCTAAGACCGTTCATTTTTTTTTTTTTCTTTTCCAGCCTGGAGGAGAGATGTGTAGTCTTATCGAGAGGACCTGTCATGCACTTCCTATTACAAGGGATGTTTACATTCCTTGTAATAAGAATAAAAGTGAACAAAGAAAATGTAGGGGAAAGTGTCAAAATGAAAAAAATAAAATAAATTAAAGCACCCCTGTCCCCTCGTGCTCGCACGCAGAAGCGAACGTATACGTAAGTCATGTCCGCATATGTAAACAACCACACATGTGAGGTATCACCGCAAATGTTAGAGTGAGAGCAATAATTCTAGCTCAATACCTCCTCTGTAATTCTAAAGAGGTAACCTGTAAAAAATTTTAAAGTGTCGCCTATGGAGATTTTTACGTTTGCCACCATTCCACGAGTGCACAATTTTAAAGCATGACATGTGAAGTATCTATTTACTCAGCGTAACATCATCTGTCACATTATACAAGAAATTGGGCTAACTTTACTGTTTTGGGGTTCTTTATTCATGAAAGTGTTTTTTTTTCCAAAAAATTTGCGTTTGAAAAATTACTGCGCAAATACCATGCGACCTAAAAAGTTGCTATAACCACCATTTTATTCCCTAGGGTCTCTGCTAAAAATATTTATATAATGTTTGGGGGTTCTGAGTAATTTTCTAGCAAAAAAATGATGATTTTTACATGTTGGAAGGGAATGCTGGAATTTGCTTGGTATGGAAGTGGTTAATATGAGAAATGAAATGGAAAATATGAATTATTGAAAGCATATGTCACTTTCATTTGATATTGCGTTACATTGTTTTTTTTTTTTGTCAATTTTGCATATTAATCTTTTTTTTTGTTAACATCGTATTGTAATTCACTAATTGATGGTGCTAGCACTGTTTCACTATTTATTAAATTGCTGGGTAATATCCTCACCGTAGACAACTGCTGCATATAACTATCTCTGTGGCACAGTTCATTTATAATTTTCCATTTAGGAACACTGCTGGATAGGTCATTGGGAAGACTTCTTCAGGCCCACTGCCACCAAAGCGTTTAACCCTTTCACTGTCAGGCACTGCGCTCCACTAAAATCAGGTGGCCAGACCATTTTTTCAGTTTTTCCATTGTTTTTTTTATTTTTCCCTTACAGCTTTCAGAGTTTGTTAAAGTACCCCAAGCCATGTATTTTCTGAAAGCACATGACCTGTAGAATAAAAAATGTGCTCCTCCTTTTTAGGCCCCACAATAGTTGCGAAATGTTTATCAATTTGCAATTTTCACTAAAAGTAAACTAAAATCATTCCGAAGATCAGCTATATCCGTGATAGTGAAAGCAGTGCTAAAACTGAATATATATTGTGCAAAACAATTTAGTGCAAAAAATACAAACAAAGTGCTAGTGCAAAAAGTCTCAACAGTGCAATCCTCAATGAAGTGCAAAGGTATGTCCTCCTTGAATCAAACAGCCAACTTGCTTCAAAGCTGAGTCCTTCACCTTCAATCACTTAAATGCAAAAACCAAGGTGGTAGTGCAAAAAAAAAAATCAATTGTGCAACATTGAATAAAGTGCAGGGATAAATACTCCTTAAATTGTGCAGCTATGCTGTTTTTGATAGCGTATCCTTCACCATCGGTCACCACATGCATGTGCACACATTGGGGGCTCACCAGAGGTCAAAGATTGATAGGCTCATCTTTCCAAGAATAGAGGGGGCTCATCACACAATGACCTTCCCAAGAACCACATCC
>BLSH010251074.1:2108279-2129612 GCA_018402905.1 Glandirana rugosa
ATATATCCCCCCGAGACCACCCCTGTGGACTACATATCCCCTTTGAGAGTAACTATGTGGACTCCATATCCCCCCGCCCCCTATACCTCAGGTGTATCAATGAGAGTTTCCCCTATACATCAGGTGTCCCCACCAGAGCCCCCCTATATATCAGGTGTCCCCACCAGAGTCCCCCTTTGCATCAGGTATTATTCTGACTGGACTATTTTCTAAGAGATACTTACAGTTCCAATTTGCAAACTAAAAAAATCAAAAAAGGAGAGGGTCTAGTACAGAGTTTGCCCCTGAGCTCATGTAGCGTTGGATATTCTTTTGCTCAGGCTCTCCTGGCTGTTTAGAACTAATATGCCTCCTACAGGCAGAATGTGATAAATCCCAGTCTCTTAAAATATGTAATCTGGTTGCTTTATACTAATCATAGATTTATTTGTATAGGAGAAGCTTAAATTCGAGCTGTGTGTGGCCCTGTCAGTACCACCTTGCTCAACATTCTGCACCAAAACAATCAAGGACTCCCGATGAAAAATTCTAGGTTGACCACTGTTTTTGATACACAAGTGGCTGTATAAATACAATGGCTGGCCATGCAGATTCCTCCATCCTTGCTGCTTAGTATGTGTGGGGAGAGTAAAACCACTTGATTTCTCCATCTGTGCTAAAGAGCAGGATTTGAGCTGTGTATGGCTAACATAAGTCTTTTGTCATTTTAGTTCCTTTTGCTATTTCAGTTCACATCAGGTACTCAGCCTAGTTTCACCCAGCCAAATATAGAGTGCATTCCTTGTTCTATAAAGGACACTCTAAAGATAACAAGCCTGTCCTTTATCTACCTTGAAGATCAGCAGCTATCATTTTCGTTTTTGCCTTTTGCCTTGACCAGTTTTTTTTTTTTTTTCAGCAAGTTGGCTGAGAAAGCTTTTTGCAGTAAAGATAGCAATGGCACCGGAACAGAAAGTTCTTTACTTGTAACCTAGAGATATTAGCATTGTTTCCCAAACTGCAACATATCAAGTCCATAAGACCCCTTTCACACTGGGGCGCTTTACAGGCGCTATTGCGCTAAAAATAGTGCCTGTAAAGCGTCTCCCCATTCAACCCAGTGTGTCCTTTCACACTGGGGTGGCTCAGGGCTGTGCGCTTGCAGGAGTAAAATTAAACTCCTGCAAGCATGATTTTTCAGGAATGTGGGGAGCGCTGTATACACCGCTCCTCCACCGCCCCTGCCATTAGATTGAATGGGCAGCGCTCCCGTAGCAGCTGTACACCGCCCCGGGAGTGCCGAGCACCTGCACTTTTAACCCATATTTAACCCCTTGTGGGGGGCTAAAGGTGCCATGCTGCCGCCCGAATAGCGGCGCCATAGCGCTGCTATTACATCGGTAGATCGCCGCTAAATTAGCGGCGGTTTACCACTGATGATCGGGCGGTCCCAATGTGAAAGGGGCCTTACTGCACAATGAAAAGGCTGCATTTTCTTGTCATGTAGCCCTTGAAGTGTATAAACCCTAAACCCAAAATGTAATATATTGCAGCTTACCGGTCCCTTGATGTGGTGACTGTATTTTTTTTTTTTTTTGTTACATTATAGGACACAGGAAAATATTCTGGAATCTATAGGTTATACTGACACCTTCAGGTGAATTAGACACTGGCAAGCAGAGCTGTAAGGACAGCCCAGTATAACCCCTCAAGCTCCCAGCATGTCTCAGTTTTTGCTAGTGTCCTTAAAAGAATGGATTACTCTTACATTCATTGACAGACACAGCTCTTCTATTCTTTGACCATAGGGTTTTATAGCGTCACCTATAGGAAGAGGACACTAGGCAGCAAAGAACACAGCACCACCTATGGGCAGTCCTAGCGGGTATAAAACCCCCTCTCTGCTGTGGGCAAGCCAGTTATTTCTGCCTAGTGTAAGGACCTAGCTTCCTGCTGGGACCTGGGGCTTCATAGTCCTTTTTCCCCCCTTTTCCTGGAATTTTTTTATTGCACAGGTCTTCAATTAACAGCCAGGCTGGGCGATAGGCTGGATAACCTAGATCCAGTAGTCACCTCAGTCTGGCCAATGAGCACACGGAGACCTTTAGTTACCCTCTGGGTCAGGTGCGACTACCCCATCCTGGATTGGAACGGCTGGTGAGTTAAAAGAGAGGTATGGGATTTTTTATTTCAGAATCATACTTCCTTAGGTGGAGTCCCCCGCCGGCTCTAACACAGAGAACTGAGCCATCAAACACCGCAGATAAATGTCACTGTCAGTCACCGCTCTGAGCTGTTTAGGGGGCAGGAGCAGCTGGCTCAGGCTCTCAGCAACTCCCTGAGCCGGGTGTTAGTCCAGGCATATGGGTGAATAGTGACTCCATTGTTGCGATCTTGCCTGAGCCTGGACCGGGTCTGTGATGTTAGCAGACCGTGGACTTCAGCCTGCTGTCTGCTGAAAACGGGTCTCTGGAGTGCAGAATGAACTGCACTCATTACGAGTACAGCCAAACGTGCTTTGGCCGTACTTCTCCTTTAAACATCTCACGGGGACACATATTACCCCACCTGCAGGCCAGGTCACAGTATTGAGAAAAAAAAAGAGGTGCACTTCTCTCTACATTATAATTGCCACCCAAAAAAAACTTACATCCAGTACTTACAAATGAATATATTATACATATATACTTGTAAATGTGAGTGGAATCTTTTATTATTTACATTTAATGGTTGCCTAATAAATACTACGCTATGAGAGGTTTTTTTTGGTGCATGTGGATCTGTTGTTGAACATGGGGAGAAGTGATTGTAGAGTTTGTGGACCTTCCTTGAGCCCCCTGGGAGACTGGACATCTGGGCAACAAGAGAACATATACAATGGGTATAGAAAATAATCACATTTTGTTGCTCTGCAGCCTGAAATGAAGACACACAGTTTTTGCTTTATCCAGCTGTATTTACAATTTATGTCATACAATTTATGTCGTGTTCTGGATACACTGCTGCCTTCAGTGAGGATCACTGACAGCATTAAGGAGACACACAAACTTTAAACTGAAAATAGTGTTGCACCACTCTCTCACACTGGAGGTCTTTAGATCTTGTTATTATTACACTCTCATCTCTGGGGTCATCGAATCATAATTCAGTCAGACTATGCCATGGTGGTGGCTTATATAAACCATCAGGAAGGAACCAGAAATCTCGCTTCATATTGAAAAGTGTATTTGATTCTTGCTTGGCAGGAAAGTAATTTTCCTTCCCTGGCTGCCATGCACATCCCAGCTGTGGAAAACTGGTAGGCGGACGTCCTCAGGCATCTGCATCTGGATTCTAGAGAGTGAACTCTTAATCCCCATGTGTTTCTACACTTCGTTCGAAAGTAGGAAACACCAGACGTTGGACCTTCTGGCTTCCTGGTTCAACAACAAAATAGACAGTTTTGTCTCCATTCTCAGGAATTCTCTGGCCTTTGTGGTATTGCCCATGTGATCTTTTCAACCTGATTTATAATTTCCCCTTCCTCGACTCTCTCCTCGACTACTTTACATGATGAAGATTGAAGGAATTCCAGTGATTTTCATTACACCAAACTGGTCCAGGTAGCTATAGTAGTTGTACCTCATCAGGCTCCTGGAGAACTCTCTGTGGGCTCTCTGATTGTCTGAGATGTCTCAAGGACATGTTTCTCCAGTGTGCTCCCCAGTTACTTTATGAGCTCTCCACCTATTTCTGCCAGGTCTTCGGAAACTGCCCTTTGAACCTGTAGGGAAATTTCTCTAACTATTCTTGCTTCCAATATTGCCTTTCCCGCCATTATCACTTTTAAAGGCAAGCTTCTGAATTGGCAACTGTAAAGAACCTTTTGGAGTACAGTATAGGACTAACCCCAATAAGCCATAACATGACCACCCACCATAACATTATGTTCACTTACGTAATACTGAGTAGGTCTCCATTTTTCCACCAAAACAGCCCTGACCCATTGAGGCATGGACTCCACTAAACCTTTGGAGGTATGCTGTGGTATCTAGCACCAAGCTGTCAGTAGCAGATAGCCAGCCTGCCTTCTTACCATAGTACATCCTGGTTCCATCTCTTCCCCAGGTAATCTTTTTTTTTTTTTCTTACCAGAAATAAGTAGAAGAATATATATCAGTCTAAACGGATGACTAAATTAGTTTTTTTATTTTTGGATATGTATTATAGCAAAACGTTAAAAAAAATTTTCTTTTTTCAAAATCGTTGCTCTTTGTTTATAGCGCAAAAAATAAAAAGCGCAGAGGTGATTAAATACCACCAAAAGAAAGCTCTATTTGTGGGAAAAAAGGATGTCAATTTTGTTTGGGTACAACGTTGCACAACCGCGCAATTGTCATTCAAATAGTGACAGCGCTGAAAACTGAAAATTTGTCGGGGCAGGAGGGGGGTTTAAGTGCCCAGTAAGGAAGTGGTTAAACACTGGCAAAAAAACTAGCTATTGCCACCCCTATTGCATGCTCATATAACCTTGCCCATTCCTTAAGACTTCAGTTCTTAGCTAGCAATAAGGCGTGATTAAAGACACAGAGGGGAAAGGCCTGTACTGTACTCCTAGATAATAGGATTTTTTTTACTTACCTGTAAATCCCTTATTTTAATTGTAAAGCACAAGACTTGTATTAATAGACCATGGGATGTCCCCAAACAATAAACTGAGGGGTGAGCAACAACATAGCAAAAACAGCACTGCCAACAGGCCCACACGGAGAACAAGGGGAACGCAAATACCCTGATATGATTTTGTAGCACCTTATGGCCAAAGTTCATATTGGGTGAGGCCTGAACACTGTCCTGTTATAACTTAAAAAATGTGTGAACAGAAGACCAGGTGGTAGCCTTGCAAATCTGGGATACAGATGCTTGATGCTGAAAATCCCAAGAGACACCAACAGACCTGGTGGAATGAACTGTGATGAGGAAGGTGGAACCCTTTCCTTAAAGGTGTAGGCCTTAGAAATAAGATGTCCTATCAACCTGGCAATGGTGGAATTGGAAGCAGGATGTCCTTTAAAAGGACCTCCAGGCAGAACAAAGAGAGTCAATTTGGAAACAAAGGCCAGGGTTGATAGACCCCGACAGCTCTGATCACATCCAGAGAATATAAGGCTATTTGCTTGTCATGTTTTGGAACAGGACAGAGGGAAGGGGGAGGGCAATGTCCTAATTGAAATGAAACCGAGACCACCTTATATAAAAATGAAGGTGTTGGTCTCAAAACCATTTTGTTCCTGTGGAAAACGAGAAAGACATGCCAATTCAGAAACGCACCTAACAGATATAATAGCGATCAGAAAAGCAATTTTACATTTGAGGTATTCCAAGGGTGTCTAATCAATTCAAAAGGGGATCTCTGTAGGAAAGAGAGCACCGGGCTGAAATCCTTTACAGTGCTCTGTAAAGGGAGGGTTGTGATGTAAAGGGGGCATTGTGACATAAAGGATACTGCACTGTAAAGGGGCACTGTAATACCTTTGGCTGGGCAGAGGCTGTGCTCATTCCATGTGCCCTCTCCTGCCTTTCCCGCCCGACTGACAATGTCTTCTTATCAGCAGGGCAAGAATAGGATGAGCTCTCCATTCTGATCTGCAGCTCCTCCCGCCCCCTGCCCTGCTAATAGGATGCCAGGAGAGGACACACGGTAGGTGGTGAGCATCCTCCGCAGTCTGTGATAGCCCTGTGCAGACTGTGGTCACCGCTCACCACCCGCTGTGTGGCCTGGTCATCAACAGTCAGGGACTCCTGCTCTAGAGCATCTTTACAAAATATTGAGGCTGTAGTTGTAAGAGAGTATCATAAACTGCACAATCAATCTGTGCGTGTACATAAAAAGTCTTTTGTGACTTAGCCAGTCCCTCAGTTCCCCAAATGTGCTTATTTTAATGTGTGAACTACTTATATGAATTTGTCCACAGCAGAGTATTTGGTGCAAAGTGGTAGCTTCTAAATCATAAAATACAGGAGCTTACAGAATCAGGATCCTTAATGTTTTTCTGTGTGGCTCAAGATAATTCCTCTTCTTCCAGTGTGGCCCAGGAAAGTCAGAAGATTGAACATCCTTGCCTTAATGCGAAACACGTTAACGTTGCCATAACATGCATTAATGTGTGTGCATTAATTCACCAGCAACAAAACACTTAAAGTGATCCTAAAGTCTCAATTTTTTTTAGTTAAAAAGGACAAACATGTTATACTTACCTCCTCTGTGCAGTGGTTCTGCACAGAGCAGCCCTGAGCCTCCTCTTCTCGGGTCCCTCTTCTGCGCTCCTGGCTCCTCTCTTGTTGAGTGCCTCCACAGCAAACAGCTTGCTATGGGGCACCCAAGCTGAGCCGCAGCTCTGTGTGTCCATTCAGACACGGAGCCGTGACTCAT
The DNA here is from genome assembly GCA_018402905.1 of Glandirana rugosa. NCBI lineage: Eukaryota > Metazoa > Chordata > Amphibia > Anura > Ranidae > Glandirana > Glandirana rugosa. The sequence continues at coordinate 2,114,671 of BLSH010251074.1, forward strand.
CCTTGTCCCCTCTCTGCTTGTTGGCTCACTGACTTTGACAGCAGCGGGAGCCAATGGCGCCTGCTGTGTGTCTCAGCCAATGAGAAGGGAGAGTCTCAGACAGCCTAGGCTCTTGTGCAACATCGCTGGACTGAGATGGGCCCAGATAACTATTAGAGGGGCTGCTGCTCACGGGAGGCTTTTTATCTTAATGCATTGAATGCATTAAGATGAAAAAAACCTTGTGCCTTTACAATCACTTTAAGTGTGAATTGGTTCTGAATTATGTTTTATGGGAAAGATAACTGCATTATTGTAGTATCTGCCTGTAGATTAGCTTTAACGATCCAGGAGCAATAGCAGACAAAGGATGCTATCAATCAGGAGAAAAGTAACTGGCTGTCAGCACATCTGAAAAGCATTGTTATTTAATGCTGCCGTTTTCCAGATTTCATATTCTATGGCAGATTCCAATGTCTCTGTGTAATTAATCTGCCAAAAGGGGGCTTGCCAGTCCTGAAAATAGAAGTAAACATGACAAATTGATGCTTTGTCCAGTGAAAGAGGCCATAGTCAAACCCAGTAATTTAGTTCCCCCTTTCAGTATGTTTTTCACATGCTAAAATAAACAAAAAGAGAAACACAAAAAGGTAAAACAATGCATATCATTATATTGTAATTAAAATGCAGAGAGATTCTTCTGTATAATCATGTTTACAGCTTGGCATTTTTAAAAGCCATGGCACTTAGCAAAGGTTCAAAAGCATATACAACATGCAGAAAACATGATAAAAAGTGAGAGAAACTACAGTACATAATTCCCTAAGGACTACTATTGTGGGAAATCGTATTGAATGCAGTTAATTCATCTACTGTTCGTTCATTTTCGTTTTTCGTTTCACTTTCACATGCAGACCAAGTTGACCAGCAAAGGTAATCGTAACTAGAATTGGGACAAACTCCCTAACTCTGCTAGGGGCGTTGTTTTATGTACCACCTGGGATAGAACAACAATCAAATGAATGGCTGTATGTAGCTGTACACGGGTTTACATTGCTACTTGCATAAACCCATGCATGCATAAAGGCACACAGCCATAGACAAACAGACTGCATCCGGGATTGTACGGGTTTAGGCCAGTAAAGGTGTGCAGTGAGGGAAAAAATGATTTGATCCCCTGCTGATTTTGTATGCTTGCCCACTGACAAAGAAATGATCAGTCTATAATTTTAACCACTTCAATACCATGCACTTAGAACACTTCCCTACCAGACCAATTTTCAGCTTGCAGCGCTGTTGCGCTTTGAATGACAATTGTGTGGTCGTGTGACGCTGTACCCAAACAACATTTTTACCATTTTGTTACCACAAATAGAGCTTTCTTTTGGTGGTATTTGATCTCCCCTGCGGTTTTTATTTTTTGCGCTATAAACAAAAAAAGACAAACTTTTGAAAAAAAAAAGTTTTTCTCTGTTTCTGTCACAAAACATTGTAAATAAGTACATTTTCTCCCTCATTGACGGGCACTGATGAGGCTACACTGACAGGCACTGGTGAGGCAGTACTGATTGGCACTGATGGTCAGACACATATATGCAGCACTGATGGGTGCTGATAAGCAGCACTGGCGGGCACTGATAGGTGGCACTGTTATGCAGCACTGATAAGCGGCACTGATAGGTGGCACTGGTGGACACTGATAGGTGGCACTGGTGGGCACTGATAGGGGGCACTAGTGGGCAGCAGGTGACAGATTCCCTGGTGGTCTAAGGTGGCATCTGAATTTGGCACTGAGTGCCATCCATGTTGGGCACTGTGCTCCTTGCCTGGTGGTCTAGGGTGGGCTCCCTGGTGGTCTAGGATTGGCTCCCTGGTGGTCAGGATCGGCTCCCTGGTGGTCCTTGGTGGGCACATCCCTGGTGGTCCCAGGGCAGGCTCCCCGGTGGTCTAGGGTGGCAATCCTAGGGGGGCTGCGCTGATAAGCAATCAGCACAGCCCCTCCCCCAATCAGGAGAGCAGTCGATCGGCTCTCCACTACTTGCGTCTGCAGACACGAGTAGTGGAAAAGCCTATAAACGGCTTTTCCTGTTTACACTGTGACCAGCCATGATTGGTCACAGCTGATCACATGGTAAAGAGCTTCCGATGGAAGCTCTGTACCGAGATTGGTAATGCGGTGGGTCAGACTGACACACCGCACCACCGATCGCTGTGATGCGCGCCCCCATATTATCCTGCTGGATGTCATATGATGCCCAGTCAGGATAACTGAACCACTTCCCGGCCCTCATTCTGCATATGGCGGTAGGGCAGTGGTTAATGGCTGGTTTATTTTAACAGTGAGAGGCAGAACAACAAAAATATCCAGAAAAACGCATTTTAAAAAAGTTAGAAATTGATTTGCATTTTAATGAGTGAAATAAGTATATGAACCCCTATCAATCAGCAAGATTTCTGGCTCCCAGGTATCTTCTGTACAGGTAGCGAGCTGAGATTAGGAGTGCTCCTAATCTCAGGTTGTTACCTGTATAAAAGACACCTGTCCACAGAAGTAATCAATCTTGGGATTCTTTTTACTCTCCTCTGCTATGTGTCTTTCATGTTCTATCTTAGCCGCCCTGATTGCACCCTTACATTCCTTATTGCATACCTTGTAAGGATGGAATGCTGACAAAGACCCCTCAGCCTTGTATTTTTTGAAGGCCTTCTGCTTTGCTTTTATATGTGCTTAGCTCTTTTAAATGTATTTCCCATTGGGATACACTGGCTAATACCTTTGTTTAGTATGTTCTTGAAGCACTCCCATTTTTCCTCTGCGTTCATTGTTCCTAGAATTTTATCCCAACTAACATCTTCCAGCAAGGAGCGCGTAGTTTATGGAAGTTGGCTCTCTTAAAATTCAGTGTCTTTGTATTCCCTTTACGTTTCCTATTTGTGTAGTTTATACTGAAACTAATTGACTTGTTATCGCTATTTCCTAGATTGCCCCTTACGTCCACATCTGTGATCAGGTCTGTGTTGTTAGTAATCAGAAGGTCTAATAATGCTTTTTTTCTTGTTGGTGCATTTACCATCTGAAATTGCCCTGCAGGACGTTTAGGAAATGGTGAGCCTTAGCTGAGTGCGCAGTACCTTCTACCCAGTCTATATCTGGATAATTAAAATCCCCCATTATAATGGCGCTCCCTATCTTTGCCGCTATTTCAAATTGTGATAGGAGAACTGCCTCCCCCTCTTCCCTCTGATTGGGGGCCAATAGCATACTCCCAGTATTACTTTACCCTTGGTATCATCCCTTTGTAGCTCTACCCATAAGGATTCAACCTCCTCCCTTGATCCCCTAGTAATATCTTCCCTCACATTTACTTGTACATCATTTTTTATATACAGGCGTTTTATACCCCTCTCCCTTTTTTGCCTTCCCTATCCCTGCAATATAGGGAATACCCCTGAATGGTAACCAGCCAATCATGAGAGCTGTTGCACCAAGTCTCCGAAATTCCCACAAAATCAAATTCCTCTTCGTACATTAGCAGCTCTAGTTCTCCCATCTTGTCCTGCAGACTCCTGGCATTAGTGAACAAGCCACGTAGTTTTCTCCAGAAGGCTACAGTTTCCTTGTTGGGTATTCCTCGGTTGCATATAGGACTTATTACACTACTTACCTCAGGTTTAGGTTCCTTATTTGGCCTACCACTGCTGCCCACAATTCTACCCTCTGAACCATGTTCCACTCTGGCTATTTCTAAATCTGGACCCTCCCCTCCATTGCCTAGTTTAAATGCCCCTCTAACTTGTCGGCCATCCTCATTCCCATTAAGAATTCTGCAGGCCTCATTTCATCTATGGCACAATGTCTGTAAAAAAGTCCTCCAATTTCTAGAAGCTGGAGTGAGAAGGGTATGCCTATCAAGCTCCTGGTCGGCTTCCATAAAGTAAGAATGTAGTACAGTACTGACCCCCTTCTAATGGCATCTAGATGTTCTTACAGTAGGTTCCAACATGGGCCAGCATCTGCTTCCAGCATGACGTTGCCGGCTTAGAGATGATGCAATTCATCCTGATGCCTGTGATGATCTTGGCAGGGTTCAAAAAAGTCTGAAACAGAATACCCCCTTGCTACAGCCTCTCTCCTTGTGACTTGCTGAAAAGTTAGTGGTGTACTTACATAAGAAATGTTTGCATAGCTATTCATCCAGCGAAACTGCTAGTATATTTGTTCTGTGTGAATGGGGAAAAGTAAACTTTTCTCCTTATATTTCCTCAACAGGTCAAAAGTTATTTACTCATTATGACCACTAGATGGAGCTCACTATCATAGGAATACATAATGCAGAATTTGCCTGAACCACTTTATTTTTAAGTAAACAAATAATATTCGACCTGTAAACTAAATAGAACATTCAGTTTTGCCCCATTCACACAGGATGACTGTATTAACAGTTTCCCTAGACAAAATAGTGAAGTGATTTTTTTTAAAAATCTACCCCAAAGTGTTTCATTCTGATCACTGGAGGAGAGGAAACTAAGGAAAGGCTTACCATCTGACTGCAACAAACCAATGACATCATCTGAGCCTAGACAACATCACCTCCCTGAATTTCACGAACTGCAAAGGGTTTTTGAAAAATGATACCACTGATTGTGATGTCAAAAATGCATTCCTGCTATCTTGTAAAATAAGTGAAAGGTCCACTTTAAGTGAATATTAGCATAAAGTACTACCTTTATGCTGGCCATCCATCTCTTTCATTAGCATACAGTACAACTTCAACAGCAATGCCCGAGTCTTAAAAAAAAATAATAATAATAATTTGTAATTTAATGTTACACTCCGTTAGATTAGTTTTCTTGGTTCAAAGTGTTGTGGGATGGTACATGCAGAGCAATGCTTTAGGCTCCATGTACACTAGCTTAAAAAATGCTCCTAGCAGCAGCCTTTGAGTGTACTTTTTCTGCTTCTAGAAGCAAAAAGTGTTATCCTATGTGTCCATGCACACACTTTCAATCTAGAGGCGTTTCTTTTAAGCTTTAGCTTCTAGGAGCAGAAAAAACACTTATTTTTCATTTTTGGTAGCGATTTGCCAGCAGAAAAAAAATTGGACAGCTCCTAACTGCTGCTAAGCACCAGCTTCCAGCATTTTTTTTTTTTATCTAAGCAAGCAGCCCGCCGGCACCCTTAACAACCAGCGTATAACTGGTTGTTAAGGAGCGGACTGGCAAGCCAGCTGCTGCGTCATTAGCAATGGATGAGTCAGCAGCTGTCAGCGGGGTTCCCCACTGACAGCTGAATGTAAACAAAACAATTGCTGGCAATACAATTTAAGGAAAAAAAACAGCATGGGAGTTCCCCCCAATCCATTCCTGGCCATTCGGGTCTGGTATGGATTTCAAGATAAACCCCACGCCTAAATTAAAAAAAAAATGGTGTTGGTCCGCCCCCCCAAATCCATACCAGACCCTCATCCGAGCATGCAACCTGGCAGGCCATGAAGGGGGGGGGGTGAAGACTAGAAAGTGCCCCCCCTTCTGAACCATACCAAGCCACGTTCCCCTAACATGGGAACTCGAGGACCTTTTTCCTGCCACCCTGAGCAGTGTTTGGGGTGTTCTGCAGGCAGGGGTCTTATTGGAGTCTGGATCTGGGCTTATTGGAGTCTCCAGATCACCCCCCCCCCCCCCATGTGAATGAGTATGGGGTACTACTACTTATTCACCCAGGAAAAAAAAGAGTGTAAATAAAGACAGGAGGCAGCTTTTGACAATGCCTTTATTTAAAAAAAAAAATGTCCCCCGGTGTAGATCCAATGTCAATCATGAACTCTGACCCGAACAAAAAAAAAAAAAAAAGAGGTCCTCACCTGACTCTGGCTCCTGACCAATGAAATCTGCTCCGCCTCCCGCCTTGTACATGGAGTCTTACTTATGAAATTCTGATTACATGATAGAGGTTACAGCTTTGACTAGGCCAAAAAGTTTGCGTCTGCTGTCATGATCAGAGCACCACCTGAAAGAAGTTTCCATCTACTCCATGGGGTAGGAATCTTCTGCTGTGGAGCAGTCATCTGTCTGCCATGATTACAAATTTAGTGTAGAGTTTAGAAAAGGATGTTATCGGTAATCCTGAAGGATTCTAAATATTCTGTCATTCCATGTAGCACAACTAATTTTCATGATTGGTAGTGTTGCCCTACTTAGAAACTTACATGACCGGCAGCTGCAGACTAATGTGATTTTCTGCATTCCTTTTAGCATTAATTATAGTTAATAGCTAGGAAGAACAGAGTCTCCAAACTTTTTTAGTCAGTTTGTGTTAATCCATGAAATGAAGTCACACATGAACTTGTTCTAAAGACACTAATAATAGCCCATATATTAGAGGTTGCTGCAGTTGCAAGGAAGCCAGGCAATGTGATGTGGCATTAATCTGTTTAAATATAAAGATTCTAAGTATACTGCTTGCTGTTGGCTTATTTTAACTTTGTGGGTGGGCAGCATGGCACAGTATGTTCTTTTCGTATGTCTTGTAGACTTAGATTTTCTCTTTCACCAGATTGCTTTTCAGATTATACTTGGAACTTTCTTCTGCCCAGTGTTCCATTTTCTGGTGAGGACATTTTGTAAAAACTAGATGTCTTTGAAATAAATGGTGAATAGCAGTTATACAAAGTGTTTATTTTGCTGAATGATTGCTCATCACGGAGAGTAGCACAAATACAATATATCAATTCATACCTCATTCAGCATGTTATTATTTACTGAAAGCTACAATGTAAAAAAAAAAAAATCAAGCCCAGCTCTCCCTTGTAATAGAAGATGAAAAATCCTATATTCTTTCAGTGGTTGTGTCTCCTGCTGGGCTCCGTGGTTCCTCCTGCTGGCCGCTATGTCAGTACTGTGTCCTGTAACAATGTAGTGGCCAGCAGGAGAACCCACGGCATTCAGCAGGGACAAAGTATTTTAACGCACCCAGGAGGGCTGAAAAGCAGCAGTAAGAGCTCATTAAGACAGGGACAATTTACTAGCTTCTAGTACAGGGGATTGCCGACTGGATTTTTTCAGGTAAGTGACAAGGCCACTTTAAAGCTAAACTCCAGGTCAACCGTTAAATCCGAAATTGAAAAATGTGAACTGTCTGACCTGCCAAAAGATTTTAATTCTATTTGGTCAGGCACTCCTGCAACACAGCTCAGCCTGCTCCGAGAATGCCATCTGGAAAGTGAAGGCAGTGAAAAGAAGCATCAATGCTCCATCTGCTGACGGCAAGATCACACGCTTCCATGATTAATAGTAATGGTACTGTGCATTTCAGTAAAGGTTCTGTTCTGTTCCCCCCCCCTCTGAGCCTGGCTGTGCATAGGATTACAAGATGCTAACATTAATGCAGATACTGTGCTTATGTTAGTTCTATTTAAAAATGAAAAAATATTTAACTGGGATAAATGGCAGCCTTTAATATCTATAAAGATGATCCACACAACCAAGTGTTGCTCTTAAAAAAATCTTCATACTTATTCAGAAACCACAGTGTACATATGCATATAAGATCAGTTGACGCGTTTCAGCCTACAAGGCCTTAGTCATAACTGACTAAGAATAAATATGATGTTTTTTTGAGAGCGACAATTGGTTGTGCGGATCATCTTTATGGATTACCTTTCTCTGTGGATCAAGCACCCATGAGCTCTGCTAGCATTATGCTGTATGGGTAGAAGCATTGAATTTTTTGGTCTTGCAATGCTTGGCCTTTAATATCTGCCTGGAATTTGGTTTGAAAGCATAACTGCACATTCATTGTTTCATATTAATAAAATAGCAATGGGGTGTTAGTACAAATTGGTTAGCAAAAATAAAGGAAATACAGAAAAGGCAAAAGCTGCCCCTTATGCCTTTGTGCAGGGCTTGCAGTTGTTCTCTCCCAACGTGACCAAACTGTTACTTGTTTGGGTTATCTCTGTGGTTAGTAAAGACAGGTGAAAGAAAGCAGAGGAGTCAATCTGTTAAATACTTGTCGCAATTGGGAAGCAGCAAGTCTTTATGTGATGCAAGAGTGGGATATGCAGTACAGGACTCCTATTCCTCCAGGTTCACTCTCTGCTGTACCTGTTGAAACCCATTTAGTTTCCATGTGTAGACACATGCCAGAAATGGTGTCACTTGTCACACATGGATTAGGTAGCATCCTATTGTGTGCAGTGTTTGTGTGAGTCACTTTAACAATTGAGTGTGATTGGTAATGCAGTAAGCCAAGAGAAAGTAAATTATACAGCATAGACTTTACGTTTTTCTTCTACTACACCTTTATAAAGGTGTAAACATTTCTTCTACTAGATATTACACAATTTAAAAGACCAAGTCCAACCACCATTTTTAAAAAAAGAATAAATGTTTAATCATTTCAAACATTCCCATGTTTCAAAAGCTGATGATCTTGCCAGTGACTCCTGCCGCTGAGTGAAAGTGCTTTTTTGCCTGCAGGAATTCAAAAACGGTCAGGTTATGCTGCTGCCTACAGGAGGTTGGGACATTCGCAAACAGAAAAGACATAAGTCAGCCCCTGTGTAACCCCTTCTGCAACCAAAATGCCTTCCTTTTTTGCTAGTGTCCTAGAAGGTTGGATGCCTTTTCTTCAGCTCTGCTAAAAAAAATAATCAACCAAATTTTTGCTAGCATTCTAAAATTGTGTACGTGTTCCTTGATGACATCAATCAAGATTCTTGCTGCCCAGATAATGTATTTCCTCTCAGGTACTTCAATCAAGATACCTAGCTGCTTGAGCTGGTCTCTACATAGCAAATATCCTGATCTGCAGCTCATCAGCACTAACATTAGAGGCTGCACCCCGTCAGACTTTGTGTGGGGCTAGCCTAGCATCGGGATCTGCATTTTGGCAGACTTTTGTGTACTGTGTTAACAGCAGAGTGCTTTTTGGAGTGCTGTCTAGAGCCATGGCACAACCCCAGGTGTGACCCTGTATCTGGAGATCCACTTACTGAGAAAGTAAGGTTGGGCTGAAACACATGAGCTACATCTTTTGCACCATTTAAAATTACTTGCTACTTCAGGTTTACTGTGATAAGAACTAAGGCCGAGGGGTTGAGCGATGATGTCATTCATTGGGTAGAGGGCTGCGCGCTCCATACTTTTTCCTACCATTTAGCCCAGAGGTAGAATTATCCCGCAGCCTCTCCTGCTCTCAAGGTAGCACACGGATCTCCTGTCTGTAATCACTGCCTACAGTGACTTGGTTACCTCCATCTGCCTGAAACACTCATCAGCACGAGCTTTCAGAGTATTTAAGGCCTTACCTCACATTGTGTCTATTTACATTACCCCTCTGTGAATGCAAGATACCCTTTCTAAGACACAGAGATAATATTCCAGCTACCACTGGGGGCCTCAGCACATTTTCCCCTAGTGATTCTGGAAGGAAACCGGAGTACTGAATGAAGCCAATGCAGGCACAAGGAGACATGCAAACTCCAGGCAGGTAGCACCATGGTTGGGATTCGAACCAACCACCCTAGTGCTCCTAGGCAGAGGTGCTAACCACTTAGCCAATGTGCTTCCCCATAGTCTATAACTGGCCTCATTGGTTATGTAAATCACATGTTCATAGAGAGTGCTATGCCATGAAACAATTGCATCAAAATATATGGAAACTGATATCAATATATATATATATATATATATATATATATATAAATCTTTTATAGCCTTTCCAGCCAGCGTTCGTCCAGCTAAGCATGCTCAAGCTGTACCAGTTCCACAAATGTTATACAATATGCCTTGAGTGCATGCCTGGCTACGCATGAGCAACACAGAGCATCTTATGACACAGGCAAAAATTAGGAAAATTAAATTATATATCAGAAGAAATTGCCAAAAAACAGAATATTTTTATTGTTTGCTAATTCAATCATTTTGATCAAATCACACGATTGGATAATACATTAGGAACATGTATGGCAACAATCAGATCACTATCCTTTATCTGTGTCACTTGGATATTGAAAATACATACCCGTTTAATATCCTCAAAAAAACAATTTGATTTCTTCTAAGAACATATGAAACATTCAGTGACAGAATAAGTGGTCAAGTGCTCCTTGAAGTTTCTCTTGATAAAGACTTTCCGTTCTACTTGACTGTGCTTTTTATGTCATGATATATAAAACACATCTATTTTTCTTTAGTTGGTGAACATACACAAAAATTGCTGTTAAAATTGTTATTTTATGTAAATTTGTAAGTGGAGTAAGATGCTCAGTTCACAGTCATGTACTTTTGTCGACAGTGGTGTTTTCAATGTGTACAGAGGTCCACCCAGTTGTATTGATCTACTGTTCAATTTACAGCAGATTCTGCAAGCAGTGACCTACATTACATTTATGGATCTATGCTACTAGGTTATCTGGGCAGACAATCATATAACCTATATTCCAGGAAGTTAATTTCAGATTTCCATTCTCTTGCAGTAGAAAGACATTTTCACTGTTTGAGGTTTAAAGCAGAAGTAGGCAATTTGTGCCTCTCCAATCATCACTGTAATAAAGTTTTCAGAACAGCTTGTCTGCAACAACCATTTAACTTCCAAGGGCTTGTTTGGAAAGGGTGGGTACTTGGTACTCGAAAGGGTCGATTGTATAACTGTGCCTGAAAGGTTGGGTTCAGTGGTATGATAGGTTGAACAAGTTTGCTACGAATTAACATCACTGTCATAAGTATATACGTGTAAAAAAACAGTGCCACAATTGCTAAACACATAATAAATGAATAAGTTGCAAAGCTGCTGTGTTCAATACTAAAATTGTGTACCATATAAATCTATCATAAAAGCGCTATGTGTGCTCGAATCAGAAATACATGAACATGTCAACCACGATATCCATTAATATAAAAGTCCATTAAAGTGCATAACACACTAACACAAGGCGCTTCCAAAAAAGTCCCAAAGTGACATGTGCTTCACTTTCCAAAGTAAAACCAAGTGACCAGTGTCTTTAGTACTCCAGTTCATGCATTACTGTGAGGAAATTGCACACATATCATCACCTTCATATGAGAAAACTCATCGGACAACCCTGATCTTTCTATTTATGGGTCATGGAATGTTCTTTCCACTTTAAGGGAGGGTAGGTAGTTCCCTGGACCACTGCTGCTGTCTCGCCTTTCAGTATACTGCACATGTAGGGATGGATACCACCATATAAAAAAAAGAAAAGTTAATATAGCGTAAAACCTTTTATTTGTTATTATATACCCACTAAAAACAAATCCACCACTCATTGTATTGTGCATGACTTTGCACCAGGATTAAATCGCTTAACCATCATATGACATCCGCCCAGATCTTGCCACGCTGCGGCGCAATCTGTAGCCAGCTGTGTTGTGGTATTAAACCCAAAAGCAAACATTTATTATATTGGCTATATTTGTTTTCTTTTCTATTTTCCTTTATTACAAAAAAAAGGGAACAAGGAAAGCACATAGACTAGTGCAATAAGACTCTTTTTTTGGAATGCAATAATTAAAATAAAAGTGATCCACTCCCATGCTCCAAGTAAACAGCATCTTAAACATGGTCCATAGGTAGCCTGGCCAAAGCTGTAGCTTTTTATGCAATAGCTTCTCCCCTCACTCACACTGCTAAACACTGCTGTGTCCATACTGGAGGAAAGGCGCTGCATGTGCCCACAGCATCTGTTGGTTGTATACCATAGTGGAACCATAGCATCCATAGTGACTTACAGAGCACTTCCTGGATGAGAGTGGCAGGTTTCCATAGTAACAATGCATTTCGGGGCATTTCCAGCCTTTCTCCCTGCCTTACCTAATCCTTACATGGGAATGCAGTGCATGGGAGTCTGTTATCGTGCATTGTTGCATGCTGCAGTACAGGTGTGCTGTCTTAGATTGTTGAGGTGTTTGCAAAGCATGTTACCGCGCCATGGAGATGTGAACACAATGTTTGCATTCTGAGTGGTTCTTGATCATATCTTGGGCTTTGTTAACTCTTTAAGCCCGTAGCATAGTGAAAAGGCAAAAACAAGCTTTAAGCTTTAGCTGCGAAATCGTTTAGCTGCAAAAACATTCTTTTCTGATCTCCTCCTACCAGGAGAGAATCCAGAGGTGCTCAGCTCTGTGCACCTCTGGGTTCAGAGCTACCCTTCTGTACACCTCTGCTCTGGGAAGATCAGTGTATTGCTCTGCCTGTTGGGCTCCTGCTGACACACTGAGAGAATCCAAAGGTGAAAACGATAAAGGATTTATGCCCAGCAGGCCTCCCATGTCAGGGTAGAAGGCCTGTGTATTTACAACTACAACACTTCTATTCTTAGCTCTAATACCTTAGGACAGCTATCCAGGCATTTGAAGTAATTTGGGGGCTTTTGGATAGACCCCATGCATATGATTTCTGGAGTAAACAATGTTTTACTAGCTCATGCATTCCCAAAACAACTTTTTTACACAGAATAATGGGAAAAGGAATTGGGTCACCCATTCCCCGATGCAAGCTTGGAGTTGTCTTTCTTTCTGATCTTTAAAACAAGCATAGCAAGTCAGATTCAGGAAATTAATTACAAAATAAACCAAGGGGCAGACTGATAGATAAACAACATTTTCCATCATACAGGAACTATTGATCCTGGTAAGTAGTCCTGTGAAATCTGGGCAGATCAATCTTGTTTTGTCTAACAATCATTTGCAAGAAAATTCATCTATGACAGTAATTCCCAACCTGCAGAGTTGTGGATTGGTCTCCTCTCTGACAGCTACTACTGTCACACCAGGCTCAGACTGGTCAGCTGGAGGATCCTGTGGTAATCTTATTGAATTCATTTTTATGCTGGATTTTTTATAAGGGTTTATAAAATAATATGGTTAGTGATATAATGGCACCAGTAATTACACTGCTTAACAACTGACTAAATAAAGCCTGTTTTGTGTGTTTGTGAATAGAGGTCTGTGAGTTAAAGTGATACTAAAGTCTTGTTTTTTTCTTTTGAAAATAATAAACATGTTATACTTACCTTCTCTGTGCAGTTGATTTTGCACAGAGCAGCCTGGATTCTCATCTTCTTGGGTCCCACTTCAGTGCTCCTGGCCCATCCCTCCTGTTGAATGTCCCAACAGCCAGCAGCTCGCTATGGGCGCACCAGAGCCGAGCCACAGCTCCCTGTGTCCATTCAGACATGGAGCCGCGGTTCAGCCCCACCCCCCCTCTCTCCCGGTTGGCTAACTGACTGACAGCAGCGGGAGCCAATGGCGCCACTGCTGTGTCTCAGCCATTCAGGAGGGAGAGCCCCGGATGGCCGAGGCACTTGTGTACATTGCTGGATAGAGATGGGGCTCAGGTAGGAGGGGCTGTTGCACACAGAAGTTTTTTTTATCTTAATGTGAAGAATTCCATTAAGATGAAAAAAAAAAACCTTTTTGACTTTACAACCACTTTAAGGGGTAAATAAGGCATTACCTCAAGTAAATAACACCAGAACAAGATGCAAAAAGGTTTGTGAATTGAGCCTATTGGTTGGTATCTAAGAGTTAAAAAGAAAATGCAATAAAACCGTATATTGCCATTAATTCCTCCTGATGCATTTTACGTTTTTAACTATTTAACCTACCCTTATTTCTGTGCTTTTAGAGTGTTTTAAATTGTGTGAACCTAAAGTCCATACAAGAAGAAAATATTCATAGATTTGTTTGCCCCAGCTACATGTGCTGCAGGCCATTCCAGAACTATATATATAGTGGAATGAACAGTCTCCTTCACCAGTCCTTACAATAGTTCATTCACAGGAATTCCATTTCACATTCCAGTAAAATTTTAATTGACTTTCAACATTATACCCTTATTTATCAAATATTATCAGTACTGTATTCAGCAAGGGAGTATCTATGGAAAATAGTACCTATGAAAAGGACTCAAATCCTGCTCCTTCCAAACATTTGACAGATAACTTTTCCATAATAACTCAAAAATACAAGTCAGACTCCATAATATTTTAATTAAAATGATTCTAAGGCCTCATGCACATGGGGCATTAGAAAAAACGAGCTGGGGACAAGGGTCTCCTCCCGACAACCCTGGCTGGTGGTTTGTCGGGGTCTGTGGGCAGGGGGCTTGTTGGAATCTGGAAGCCCCCTTTAACAAGGGCCCCCAGATCCCGGCCCTCCACCCTATGTGAATGAGTATGGGGTACATTCTACTCCTACCCATTCACCAAAAAAAAGTGTCAAGAATGAAAACACTACACAGGTTTTTAAAGTTCTTCTCCCCCTCCCGGTGATGTCTTCATCCTCTGGTTCTTCTCTTTCCTCCACTGACGTGTTCTCCCCCCTCTCTTCTCCTCTCTGCACCGTCTTCTCCCCTTTCCGGTTCTTCTCCTCTCTGCGCGGTCTTCTGCCTCTGCCGGGTCTCCTCTCTCCGCTATCTTCTCCCTCTGTTCCTCCTCCGATATTGTCTCGATGTGCTCTCCCAGTGTAATGCTAGGACCGCCATGTGCTATTACTTATATAGACATGGGGTGGGGCCAACCAGTGATGTCATCCGGAGGCCTCATCCCCTTGTGATGTCACCGCCCCATCCCCCCATTTTCTGACCTGCCGGGCTGTATGCTTGGATAAGGGTTGGGTATGGATCTTAAAGTGGACTCCAGGCCATTGTTTTCATTTTGGCAAGGGGTGCCCCTTCATGATCCTCAGCACACAAGCCGCGCTGCAAGTCGGATCACTTTGATCTGACTTCTGGTGCGACTTCTATTCAAATCAATGGGATCCCATAGGGAACCATTGATTTTGACATGTCAAAAAAAACGCTTGACGAGGCTTAACATGGCTGTATCCAGTCTTAAGCCACATTTAGCAGCTTTTACCAGCATCAGATGTTTTTACAGCTCTAAGCCGGTCCTTAGAACGCTCTGGTCCTGTTTTTTTTTTTTTTTTTTTTTTTTTTTTTT
>BLSH010251074.1:2155970-2169260 GCA_018402905.1 Glandirana rugosa
TTAAATGTGATGATATGTTCGACATGTGAGTGATGAAATATAACATGGTTTCACAGTAAAGAAGTCACAACAGTGTACTTTTTTATATTATTTTATGAATGTTTTTACACCACCCACATGAGTGAAAACACTCTATGACATATAAAAATGTTTATATTAACATAATATAAACTGAAAAATTACTTATAGTACTTACATTTACTTATACTTAAATGACAGCCGGTAATAGCCGTGGAAATCGCGTTCTTTTTACGTAGGGGTAGTAGGCTTTCGAGCCTATACAGCTTGGAGTAAGACAACATGCATAAAGAGGATGATGTGGTCAAAATACTCATTTGCCTAATAATTCTGCACACAGTGTACATAGAATTTAAAGGGATGCATTTTTCTTGCGCTAAAGGTGCCGATAATGGCCGACAGTAAATTCATATTCATTTACATTCATGATATTCATTAAAAAGTCAAATATAATACAATTATATTTGTAAAAATATACAGTATCTCACAAAAGTGAGTACACCCACCACATTTTTGTAAGTATTTTATTATATTTTTTCATGTGACAACACTGAAGAAATGACACTTTGGTACAATATAAAGTAGTGAGTGTACAGCTTGTATAGTAGTGTAAATTTTCTGTCCCCTCAAAATAACTCAACACGCAGAGATTAATGTCTAAACCGCTGACAAAAAAGTGAGTATACCCCTAAGTGAAAATGTCTAAATTGGGGCCAATTAGCCTTTTTCTTATGTGATTTGTTAGTGTTACAAGGTCTCAGGTGTGAATGGGGAGCAGGTGTGTTAAATTTGGTGTTATCACTCTAACTCTCTCATACTGGTCATTGGAAGTTCAACATGGCACCTCACGGTAAAGAACCCTCTGAGGATCTGAAAAAAAAAATTGTTGCTCTACATAAAGATGGCCTAGGCTATAAGACCGCCAAGACCCTGAAACTTGGCATGGTGGCCAAGACCATACAGCGGTTTAACAGAACAGGTTACACTCAGAATAGGCCTTGCCATGGTCGACCAAAGAAGTTCAGTGCACGTGCTCCGCGTCATATCCAGAGGTTGTATTTGGGAAATAGACGTATGAGTGCTGCCAGCATTGCTGCAGAGGTTGAAGCGGCGTGGGGTCAGCCTGTCAGTGCTCAGATCACTGCTCCAGGAGCAGGTTCTCCATGATCATAACAGATTGTCAAATATCCACATAAAAATCTTCCATAAAGAGCCTCTCACCATAAAAGCCAATGCAGATTTATTTTAAAGACTTAAAGCGGTTGTCTACCCGAAAAAAAAAAAAAACTGCAAGACAATAGCTCATTATGCTATTGTCTTGCAGGTTTTTTTTTTTTTGCGGGTAGACAACCGCTTTAAGTCTTTAAAAGAAATCTGCATTGGCTTTTATGGTAAGAGGCTCTTTATGGAAGATTTTTATGTGGATATTTGACAATCTGTTGCGATCATGGAGAGCCTGCTCCTGGAGCTCGAGTATAGAAGAGAAACTCTGAGCCTGCATTGAAGTGCAATTTTATCAAGTAAGCTGACTTTTTACCATGAAATAAGTATTGGCTATATGGACACTTTAAAGTAGCTTCTGTAGTAATAACTCAAAAAATGTACTGAAAATATGCTGTACTTTACCATTTATTGCCAACGATCTTGCTTTGTTAAAGTGTGAATTTGGCCTTTGTAATTACATTTCATCTGGAAAGCCACCTTAATACATCAGTATGTTTGAGACATTTAAATTGCATACTGTTAAGGAAATCTTATATTGCTCAGATGTCAGTAGGCAATCTGTAGCAACTGCAAGAACAGAATGTCATCATTAGCTGTAGTAGTACAATAGATCCATTTTATTAGGGCTGCCACAAAGCCTTCACTCTATGACAGTGCTTTATGTCTTCTGCCTGCAATGGGATAAGAAGCCGCAGCAGCTGACTGACATATTTTTTTTCCAACTGTTAGGCTTCATGCACACAGGACTTTAAAAAAACAGCCAAAAAACGTCCGTAGCTTATCAGGGATGTTTTCAGCTTTTACCAACGTTACATTACCGCCGTTTTTTCGCGTTTTTAAAGGGCCAGCGTTTTTTTTTTTTTTGTTTTTTTTTCCAATTGGTCTAAAATGTCCAAAAAACATTGGGGATTGACGTTTTTAAGCGTTTTTGAGCGTTTTTAAGTGTTTGAACGTTTTTACAGCTGAAAACGGTCCAAAAAAACCCTCCGCTCTTGGGTTTTTTTTACAGCTCAAAAACTTCACTACTAAAAACAGTTGATAACAGCCTATGAACACATAGGATAACATGATGGAGGGTTTATTGACTGTAGAAAAAAAACGTCTGCAGCTGAAAACAGCTGCTAAAAACAGTCAAAAAACGTCCCGTGTGCATGAGGCCTTACTTTGAAATTCTCTTGGAATCTCACCATGCAATTATAATAATCTCTCATTCACCACAGATAAATAGTCACCATATGATTGCAGTAACTCTGGCTTGAAAGCCTTTGTTTCTTTAGTGTGATATTAGATTGCATGGTTTCCAGTGATGGAAATGTGTGGTCCAGGCTATAATGGAAACGTCATTATTTTATTTTCCACAGTGACCTGCTGGCTAGCTAGACAACACAAAACATCACACTCTATCAGTGGCTTACTTTACCGTGCTTGCAGTCCTATTTTTTATAAAGATTATAATAAATGTAATACATTTTTTAATTAGAGTTCCTTTTTCAAAAAAAAAAAAAAAAAAAAAAATAGGAACTTAAACTTGCAAAAGTGCATTGTAATCTTTTTCTGGAAACTTGGCATAAAGCTTTCCCAGGTGATGCAATAGCAGACAAGCACTTTGAAGGCTTGCCCAAAATCTACTGAATAATTATCAGTGAGGTCTGGAGGGAGACTCAATTTAAACACATGCACAGAGTCTTCATTCCCTTCTTGGTGAATACAACGAACCCTACTGTATCTGTCTGCTCCTGATATAGCTCTCATCATCCCACTCTGGTGTGCTGTCTCTGGGACTGACGTATAATTTCTACATTCTGGGATCAAGTAATCATCTACCTCTGGAGTCACGACGGTGTGTGTTACTAAGGATCCCATGCTCTGCTTATTTGGATATGCATGACAGACTTATTCAACTTCTAAAATGTGTGTTCTCTTTGGATTTTACTCTTATTAACAGTTCACAGAGCGATCCTCAGATTGCGGATTGGGACCCTACTTCGAAAAATTAGACACTATAGTGCAGAGAGCCCAGTTAAGTAGATCTTCTGTTTTCATTTTTTCTTGTTCTTTTCATTTAAAATTAGTGTCTATTTGGCTCTGATCCTTGCCTTTACAAATATGCATCTACTACATCTATATTGGCTATACCCATGACTATTCCATGTCTTGAATTGCATCTATTATTCTATAACACAGACTTGGATTCTTGTAAATTTGAGGATTGTATCACTCCAATACCGGATTTAGTTTATTTTGTACAGTTACTCCAAAAACTAGTAAATGTTATAAACAAAAGGAACACCTAGCTAGGTGGGGTATGTTTTTATGTACGCTATATTGTCAAGTTTTTGGGATGCCTGCCTTTACATGCATATGAACTTTATTGGCATCCCAGTCTTAGTCCATTGGGTTCAATATTGAGTTGGCCCACCCTTTGCAGCTGTTACAGCTTCAACTCTTCTGGGAAGGCTGTCCACAAGGTTTAGGAGTGTGCCTATGGGAATGTTTCACTATTCTTCCAGAAGCGCATTTGTGAGGTCAGGCACTGATGTTGGATGAGAAGGCCTGGCTCGCAGTCTCTGCTCTAATTCATTCCAAAGGTGTTCTATCGGGTTGAGGTCGGGACTCTGTACAGGCCAGTGAAGTTTCTCCACCTTAAACTCGCTTATCCATGTCTTTATGCACAGTCATTTTGAAACAGGAAAGGACCATCCCCAAACTGTTCCCAAAAAGGTGGAAGCATTAAATTGTCCAAAATGTTTTGGTATGCTGACGCCTTAAGAGTTCCCTTCACTGGAACTAAGGGGCCAAGCCCAACCCCTGAAAAACAGCCCCACACCATAATCGCACCTCTACCAAATTATTCTGACCAGTTCATTATATTCTGTAATATGGCTATTCAGAGAGCAGGGCTGCGGATGACGGGGGCACTTACGCTGACCATGGTGTCAGGGCTCAGCAGCCTTGATATATCGTGGTCAGCCTACAGCGGGAGGGCATGGCCAAGCAGGATCAGCCAGGTATTTCAGGTGTTACAAGAGTCCAAATGACACAGCACAGGCACTGTGCTGTATAAAATGCTTTAAGGGCACAGGATCTGTTTTTTTGGGGTTAACAAATGCTTTAAGACCTTATATATTGTTCTGTATTGTACATTATTTTTCAATATGATCGAATGTGTGTGACCTATTTTAGAAAAGCTTTATGATGTTCAAACAAAACCTTCTTGACTTGCCCTTGTGTCCCAAAGTGTGGAAATAAGTATGGTATATACTGTAATTAAAGGGTAACTCAACTTTCAAGGGGAAAAGCTTATAAAAGCATATAAAATAATATAGCATATACAGTTGCTACACAAGTCATACATATTGTCATTGAATGTTATTAAAAATTACCTTTCCTTTTCAATCTGCAGCCGCTGTAATTTTCTCACCCAGAGGGGAATGTTTTTGTCTCAACAAAAGTGGAGTTACGCTTTAAATCTGTCTAGGGGAGGGAGAAGCAGCACAAGGAGCAATTCACTTGGTGCTGACAAAAGGAGGCAGTGCAATAGAGATGAGCTCATCATTCTGATGCTCCTCCTTTGCTGTCACAGGCTGATTTCATGGATAAGGCCTAGTTGTATTGCATAACTGCAGATGTGAAATGTTGGGTAAATCTATGCACTAAATAGCCAGAAATTACATCTTTTAGTAGGTAAAACAGATTATTTGTGACCACCTATCAATTGCCTTCCATATAAGAAATGTTACTAAATAGGGCTGCCCACTGTCACCACTTATTTATGATCCCCATTACTAAGTTCCGGGGGGCGGAGTGAAATGCATTGGGGACGTGGCCTGGTTGAAGTCCAGGCTGAGGTTGCCACTCTATTCACCTTTAGGACATCTTAGATGTGTGACTTCCAGGGGCTACCCCTTTCTTTCTTGACCACTTATTTATGTGTTGACCTTATAACCCCTCCTTTGGCACTTGAGGATGAACCAGGACATCAGTAAATGATAGAGAATACAAGGTAGTGTCATTTGTGGATGATGTCCTTCTCTTCTCATCTGAGCACATAACCATCCCAAATTTGATTTGATATCTGGAAGATTTCTGTAGGATCATTTGCACTCAATTTGTCCCTTCCACCTGGTGAGGTAGCTAGATGTCAGGAAAATGTCCCTTTTTAAATGGAAGTCAAATGCCATCACTTATTTGGGGATTCAACTCCCCGCGATTCTTTTGGAACTCTTGACAGGAATTTCCTCCTCGAACTGACTAGGTTACAATGCGTTCTACAACAATGGAATAGACCATTGAGGTCTCTGCCTTGGATTCCATGGAAGCAGCTTGAGATATCCTTACTGACACACCCATTAATTGGTTCCACTATTTGCAGTTTTGATGAAGTGTGGAAGACCTGTTTCGTCACAATTGACGTTATCAAAGGGCACGTTATCAAAGTGCCCTTTGATAACGTCAATTGTGACGAAACATGTCGGGCGGTCTGACGCACTGACGCCGTCGCCCCATGTGACCCGGAAGCACGGGTGGAACGCAAAATAGCCGGCTGCTGTTCGTTTGTCTTTATGCGCATTACTTTTATTGGATCTGTAAGTAGCCATTTGGCTTTTTAAACTTACTTTTTACATTAAAACTGTGTTACACTATTGGAGTCTTCTTCCTTTCCTATATACCATCGTTTGGGGGAATTTGGAGACAATTTATGATCAATTTGGAGGTCGTCCAATATGCATATCTAGTACACCTGACGGGTTAGCTGAAGAGGAATCGGTTCCCTTTTAAGCCTGCAGAGGCTAGTCTGCATGCGCTGTCCGTTTACCTAGAGATAGGTAAACAAAGGTGTTCCGGTAAGAGTACCTGAATTATTTGATTGGTGACACTACATCTATTTACTTCTCCTTTTCACCTGGTGGAGGAAGTCATTCATCTAACATCAGTTTTTGATCAACCTATATGGACATTTATTATTATTATTTTTTTCTGGACTTATTGTGGAATTTTGTGCCAACATAACATATCAAATTTGCGCAAATCTTTTTTATTTATTATGTGTTACTAGGTGGTTCCTAATTGATTTGCAGCATTTAATCTATATCTAATTTTTAGCGCGGTATTTCTTACAATTAATTATCTAGGTTAGGGATATAGCTGGGGGCCGATTTGTGGATGGCTTTGTAATTTATTGTTAGAATTTTGAATTTCATTTGTTGAGTGAGTGGAAGCCAGTGGAGGGACTGACAGAGAGGGGTAGCAGACACCGAATGGTTGGTAAGGTTAATGAGCCTGGCAGCAGCATTCATGATGGACTGAAGGGGAGATAGCCTATGTAAAGGTAATCCCTTGAGGAGGGAGTTGCAGCAGTCGAGGCGGGAGATGACCGGGAGTCGAGCACTAGGAGCTTTGTGGTATCATTGGCTAGGAAGGGACGTATTTTGGAGATGTTGCAGAGGTTGACACAGCAAGATTTGGACAGTGTTTGGACGTGGGGCCGAAAGTATAGTTCAGAGTCCAGGGTTACACCTAGAACCTTGGCATGTGGGGATGGGCTCATATTAGTGCTATCGATCTTGACACAAAAATCAGGGGAAGAGGCGCGTGGGGCAGGAAATATTATGAGTTCGGTTTTGGATAGGTTTAGTTTGAGCAAGTGGTGTGACATCCAGGCTGATATGTCTGTTCATAAATTAGTAATATGTAAGGAGACCGAAGGAGTGAGCTGAGGGGTAGAGAGATAGATTTGGGTGTCGTCAGCATAGAGATGGTATTGGAAGCTATGGGAGACCTGACCCAGAGAGGAGGTGTAGATGGAGAATGAGAGGTCCAAGAACAGAACCTTGGGGGGACCCTGATAGAGAAAGGGAGAGAAGAGGAAGAAGTAGAATTGTAATTAACACTAAAGGTGCAGTTGGCTAAATAGTATGGGAACCAGCGAAGAGTACAGACGTGGAGTTTTTTGAGGAGGAGGGGGTGGTCCACTGTGTCAAAGGCAGCAGAGAAGTCAAGAGTAGGAGTACAGAATAGTGTCCATTGGATTTAGCTGTTAGCAGATCATTTGTGAGTTTTAGGAGAGCAGTTTCCATGGTGTGTTGAGTGCGGAATCCAGACTGAGGGGATCAAGAATGTTATTCTGGGTGAGGTGGTCAGTCAGTTGGTTGTAAACCAGACAATCAAGGGGTTTGGATAAAAAGGGGAGCAATGAGATGGGGCATAGGTTGTTAAAATTGGTGGGATGTAGTGAGGGCTTTTTAAGTATGGGGGTGATTAATGCATGTTTTAGAGAGTTGGGAAAGATTCCAGAAGAGAAGGAGAGATTGAAGATGTGAGTTAGAGAATGTAGAATAGAGCCAGAGGGTGAATGTAGCATTTGTGAGGGAACAGGGCCCAGGTAGTAAGGTGGAAGTTAGAGAAAAGTTTAGCAACCTCGTCTGTAGTGGTGGGGTTGAATGACGGAAGTAATGATTGTACCTGTGGACATGGGTTGTTAGGTGGAGAAGGTATCTGTACAGTAGAGATTTCCTCACAAATTGTATCAATCTAAAGGTTAAAGGGATTGGTGATCTGGATGGAGGCAGCGGAGGACAAAGTAGAGAGTTGAAGGTAGAGAAGAGTTGACGAGGACGAGATAAGTTATTAATGAGAGTGATAAAATATGTCTGCTTGGCAGTGAGGAGGCAGGAATTGTATTTTTGGAGGGTAGATTTATATTGATTGAAATCTTTCTAAGACTTAATCTTATGCCAACAGCTCAGCTGTTTTTTCAGACTTCTAGTGTCATCTGCTTGCCAAGGTTGTAGGGGTCGTGATGTGATTCTGTGTGTAGTGAGGGGGGCCAGTTTGACCAGGGAGGATGACAGAGAAGTGTTGTAGACAATAGTGGCTAAATTGGGGCAGGACAGTGATGAGATGTTGTTATAGAGGTGGTCAGTGGCAGAGTAGAGAAGAGAAGGTTTGAGGTGGCGAAGGTAACTTAGGCGGTTGGAGGGAGAGGAGGTGGAATGGAGGGAGAGAGTGAAACTAATAAGGTAGTGTAGAGTAGAACCGTGTATCCATTGCTTCAGGTCAAAGGTGGAGGTTAGACTGAGAAGTTTGGAAGTAGCAGGAGTGTTAGTATTAATAGGGATGTTGTCACTGAGTATGATTGTGGGGAGCTCAGAAGAGCGAAACTAGGATAGCCAGTCAGAGAAGTCATCAAGAAAGGCTGATACTGGTCCAGGGGGGCGGTAGATCACAACTATCCTTAGAGAAAATGGAGAGAAAAGACAAATGCAACGTGCCTCAAATGAGGCGATCAAGAGGGAGGTGGGTAAAGTACCTGAAAGGTGCTATGTGGGGCTCGAAGGATTCCCACTCCCCCTCCCTTCCATCCATTGGGTCTAGGGGAGTGAGACCAGAGAGGGCAACAGGAGAAGTAGTGTCAGGTTCATGAAGCCAGGTTTCAGTAATAGCGAGTAGATTAAATGAGATAGCGACAAAGAGGTCGTGGAGAGAAGTAAGTGTGTTACAGACAGAGCGGGCTTTCCAAAGGGAGCTAGAGAAGGGAAGTCTGGCTTTGGGAAGAAGAGGAATGGAAACTAAATTGTGTGGATTGTGGCTGCTGCCAGAGGGTGCAGGGTAATGGGTGCGTTAAGTACAGTTAAGTGATGGAGGCCCAGGGTTTGGGGATATATCACCAGAGGTCAGGAGAAGCACAGGGGTGAGGGAGGTAATGTGGGAGTGAGATTTATATGAAAGGACATGGAAAGTGACCTGGAGGTTTTATTAGTGTGTGGATTTAGAATTAACAAGAGTTGGTGAGTGCAGTAATAAGGAGAGGACAGAAGTGAGGGCGTTATAGATAAGCTGTGGGGTGGAGAAAAAGGGTGAAGGAAAGAGTTTAAGCAGAGAGGACACAAGTGTCAGAAGGAGTGAACGAAGTAACCTGCATGCTGTGTGGTGGTTTTCAAATTATTTTCCTGTATATTTTTGCTTTGTGCATTCGCAGAAGTGCAGAGTCGGAATTGCACCCACTTAAATACATACCCCCACTTATACAAAGAACCCCAGCAGCAAATGTGCCCCCTGCAAATGACATAGGAGATTAACCCAATTTCCTTCAGTTTCTGAATGCCTTCGGCAAGTAGCCCATATTGTGGAAATAGAGGAGCTAATACATTTGTCACTGTATAAAATGACAAAATTCACACAAATCTGGGCCTGTTGGATGCACCTTGTGGAGACACCCTCTTTTCGAAACTTGGTAACTAATGCTTGACCGCCCATTGGAGCCACATATGGTTCTGTCTTTTGGATTGCTTGCCAATGTTTCTTGAAGCTGCTCAACCCCTGCTAATGGATGTGAGTTTTGGATTGACAGTGTTCTTGGCCTTAAGGAGGAGGCGACCCAAGATGGGGACATCTCCTCTTTCTCCCTCCATATTCCTACTCCCGCTTGACCCCCTTCCCCTCCCCATTTTTTATTTCTTTCCTCTCTTCATTTTTCTTCTGTTTCATTGTCTCTCTCTTTCCTTCTCTGTCCCCTAGACTCTTTCTCTCTCTGTCCCCTAGACATGCCTATTGTGGGTTCTCTTACCGCTTGAAATAATGTGGCTGCCCTCCCCCAGGGTCATCCATCCTTTTTAGAGATAAATCTGTTTTAGGGCCATGGTCACTCTTTTCTATCCTCCCACTTTTTGCAGATACTCCTTGACCCCTCCATAAGTTGATATACATGGCCCTGTGGTGGGCACCAAGGATTCGGTGGTGGGCACCAAGGGGAAGAATAGGAACTTTTAAGAGTGTTTCTCCTGGGTCTAGAAGACCTTTCAGGGACAGTACAAATCTTTTGTGGAACTGGATATGTTGAGTTTTTTTTATCTATTTCAGTGTTTCTCAACCCTGTCCTCAAGTACCCCCAACAAGCCATGTTTTTGGAATTTCTCTTGGATAAAATAGCTGCCCAAAATACCAAGCCATTGACTCTGATTTAAAGCACCTGTGCAAGATAAAGCAAAACCTGCAAACATGGCCTGTTGGGGGGTACTTGAGGACAGGGTTGAGAACCACTGGTCTATTTCACCTGAGTTAGTTAACCTTCACATCCTTGGACAGTACATATTTCTATAGTTGCAGATAACAATTTTTTGTCTGTTTTCTTGATAGATATGTGTACGGCATCTGTTAATTTATATGTTGGCTGTATCTGTGAAATGATTTCAATAAAAATTAATATGAAAATAAACTGCTTATTTCTATGTCATTTTTAAAATATTTTTTAGCTGTTGGTTTGCAGTTCTTCTTCTTCTTCTTTACTCTGAAGATTTTTCCTAATTACATTGGCTGTGTGTTTGGGGTAGTTGCACTGCTGTAGAATAAATTTGGAGCCAACCGCATACCTCCCTGATGGTATGACATGATGGCTAAATATCTGCCTGTCATCTCTCAGCATTGAAGTCACCATTGATTCTGACCAAATCTCCAACTCCATTTTCAGAAGTGCAGCCATAAACTTGCAAAGAACCGCCACTATGCTTCACTCTTGCCTGCTAATACTCATTATTGTACTGCTTTCCAGCCCTTCAGCAAACAAACTTCCTCCTGCTACAACCAAATATTTCAGATTTTGACTCCTCAGTCCAGAGCACCTGCCTTTTGGAGGCGTGTGGTTGGCCCCAAATTTATTCTGCAGCAGGACAACGACCCCAAACACACAGCCAATGTTATTAAGAACTATCTTCAGCATAAAGAAGAACATGGAGTCCTGGAAGTGATGGTTTGGCCCCCACAGAGCCCTGAACTCAATATCATCGAGTGTGCAAGTGTAACTAGAAAAATTGATCCTGGTTCGAAGGGTAGTCACCCAAAGTATTAATTTGATTAAGATTTTTCTCCTGCTCACTCACGTTGCCTCTTTTAGAGTGAATAAAATTGATTTTAAAAAAAACAATTAAAATATGTATTTTTGAAAGCATTGACAGCATTTCTTCACACATGCTGAAAACATATGCACAGTACTGTATATCTGCAGATTACTTGCTTTTTGGTATGGGTATCTGAAACCTTGGCAGCAGAAAAAGGATAGTCTGACAGTGGACATGATTTTGAGAAGTGTAGATTCGAATGAGTTTTGTATTACACTGATGGTGCCGTAGATAAAAAGCCTTAGAAATCCTTCCTAGCAGTCTTTGAAGAATGAAATCAACATGAATGCAGAATAGCAAAGACAAATATATGTTTTTGTATACTTTGTGTATATATTTTCCTTTTGTATGTCAGAATGACTTTTCCAAGAGTGAGTGTTTATGTTTAAGTTTAGCCTTTTGTTGTCATGCTAGAAATAGATTGAAGAACAAAGGAGATTTTTGCTTGTTCACTAGTTCCTGTTAACATCTTTTGCTGATTTTTTTTTTCTTTTAGAGCAAAGTTACATCAGGAATTTTGTCACTGGTGATATAATCCTTATGTAAGCCCTAAACAGATTTTAGCCTATTTTCCTACATGTTCTGAAAAGCAAACAGGATGGTTTCATTGAGCTAGATTTTAATTAAGTTTGTTACTAGCCGCGATGGAGTGTGTCCGGACAGCATGAAGCTCTTGCTGTATGTGCCCATGCCAGGACCCCTCAGTGTTTCAACAGCTTATGATGTGCAGCAGAGATGTCGGCCTTGACCCATTTAGAAAGTTCTCTTTTGAAAGCTCCTGTAATGTCAGAGATTTATGCACTTGTAAAGTAATTGCAGCCGCCTGTACCAAACACACAATTCAAATCCTGTTGGTTTAGTAATTGTGTTCAAGCTGTTGTTGCCTAATCTGTTTTTAAAGCATCTCCTTTGTGTGCTTTTAGGCAAAAACTGTTACTACTAGAAATAATACAGTTCCAAAAGCAATATGTATAGGTTATGGATGTCGATGCATGTCTTCTTTAAGTACAAGAATAAAATGGCAATGATTTTATTTGGTCTGTTTGAAGCGGTTGTAAATGTAGAAGGCTTTTTTACCTTAATCCATTCTT
This sequence comes from Glandirana rugosa, assembly GCA_018402905.1. Taxonomy (NCBI): domain Eukaryota; kingdom Metazoa; phylum Chordata; class Amphibia; order Anura; family Ranidae; genus Glandirana; species Glandirana rugosa. Next base: position 2,168,197 of record BLSH010251074.1, read on the forward strand.
TGCACTATGGGGAAAAAAAATGTGTGTGCAGCTCTCCATCCCAGCCCTCACTTCTCTGAGCCCAATCTCAATCTAGCACTGTGCCCAAGATCAGTGGCTCTCTCCCTCCTCACTGGACATGGAGGCAGTAGCGGGAGCTATTAGCTCCTGCTGCTGTCAATCACAGCCTGTGAGGAGAGAGCATGGGGGGTTCGGGATCAAGCCTACAGGAGTGCCCTCATTTTAAGCGCCTTGCTATGGGAGCACTTAGTGGGAGGGCCAGGATCGCTGGTGGGGTACCCCAGAACAGAAGGATAAAGGCTGCTCTGTGCAAAACTATTGCACAGAGCAGGTATTACGTTTTTTTTTAAAAATCTTTACAATAGTATTAACTTATTGTGATAATATATGGTTTTTCACTGGGGTTGGATTGTTTGCAATTTAGGAAACCTTTTTTTCTCCTACGTTCACTGACAGACGCAGCTCTTCTTGACTTTGTGGGTTTTATGTTCGTCTTACCAGGAGTTAACTAGGCAGGGAAAGAGTTCAGCTGGCCCCTCCCCTGGGGGCCGTCCTCCTTTCCTACAATAAAACCCCCCCTCACAGAGGACTCTCCAGTTTCAATGCCTAGCTTGCAAGGAGTTGACCTGGCTTCCCTATGGGAACTGCGGTCCTATTGTGACCATTTTTTCTTTTTTATTTTATTTTTTCTTTTTTCTGCAATCAAGATGATCTGCTATCAAGAAGCCGGTCGGGGCATCGAGGGTCTTTGTGCTCTGTACTTTCCCCGACCTGGCCAACATGATGCGAAGCCGGCCCCAACACAGGGACCCGCCGCATCTTACCCGTTCCGTGCGGGTGGCCCGGGGCGAGATCCCCCATTTTGGTCCCCTTCCCGATTCGTTCGGCAGGGTGACCCTGGGCCTGCAGCGACCCCCCGCCAAGGGTGGAAAGTCTGCATCCGGGTGGCTACCGTGGCGTCGGACTGGTAAGTGAGCGCCCTGCCTCCCTCCCCACATGGGGAGTGAGAGGGCCCGACGTCCGCAAATGCGATTTTTTTCTCTGCTCCTGTAGCTGTCCGGGGT
>BLSH010251074.1:2174027-2189259 GCA_018402905.1 Glandirana rugosa
CGAGTGTATTTACCGTAAACTCTTTTACCGTATGTGTAAAGTCATGGGGTGAGGAATTATCCAGAGACGGACATACGATAATATAATTATATCGAGACAAATCGGAGTACAACATATGAGGACGTTTTCTACCAACAAAACTCCTGGTAAGACGAACATAAAACCCACAAAGTCAAGAAGAGCTGCGTCTGTCAGTGAACTCGGAGAAAAGGATTTTACGGTAAGTTATAATAAAATCCCTTTTTTTCTAAAAGTGTTTAAGTGGAACTCCGGACAAAGCCTTTTTAAGATGGACAGAATAGGAATGAAGGGCATGTTAATTATAACTTCACAGTGTTCATTATTATTCATTCATGCACAACAACCATCTTTTGCAGGAGTATACAACATGAGGCTAAACAGAGCTATATTAATATAATAGCATACAGGCAGAGACCTATTAAGGAGTGGGGTACTGAAATGTGTATGCCATTTTCTCAAATGCCATTTATGTGAGCATGTGCACAAAAAGTTTTCCTCCACTGGTGGAGGACTGGTAAAAAATGAAATTTGCTTTTATAAATAGGGAAGAAATTGGGAAGAAAGTTGCTGTAAATCTTAAAATGTTGTTTTTTTATGGTTGAAGTGATGGTAAAATCCTATGGGCATACAGAAGGAAATGCTACAGAATGTCAGCACTATAAAAGAAGTGTGCTGTATAGGTTGGAATTGGTGACCAGGGTAGAAAGTAGTTAATTAGTGGTGTAAATGTATGAAAAGCGTGGAAACACATGGAGGAGAGGAGATGTACACAGAGTGATTTAGGTTAGAAAAAAAGGATTTTGTATTGTATCCTTTGAACAATGAAACAATGGTATAGGAATAGACCACAAGGAGCAAAATGGGTGTCTAGGAAGAGGTTTGTGAGCTAGCCTTCATCATTTTTACAAATTGGAGCAGGGCTAATCTGTTAAACTGTCCATACACATATAGCAGGGATATGCAATTAGTGGACCTCCAGATGTTGCAGAACTACAAATCCCATGAGGCATAGCAAGACTCTGACAGCCACAAGCACACCCAGAGGCAGAGGCATGATGGGACTTGTAGTTTTGCAACAGCTGGAGGTCCACTAATTTAATTGCATATCCCTGACGTTTAGAGTTTCGTCCGAAACTGGTAGTTTTCGGAAAGACCGTTCGACATTCGTGCAGTTAGTGGGCTTCACTTTACCATTGATTTAGACAGTAGGCCCGGCTAATGTTGATGGATCCAAAACTAAAACTTTTACCATTTTAACCAAAGTGTATATGTGCATGTTATATTAGAAATGAAAAAAAATCCTCTGTCTTGTATTGCGCATGTCCTTTCAGTATTGGTAAACCGAAATTATATATGATGTTATTGTTATTGACCAATCACTTTTGATCATGGAAATTATTTTATTTTATCAGTTAGTGGACAAGTCACTAGTAGGCCAGGTTCACACTGGTATGACACGACTGTTGTAACACTGTCATCCTACTTTGCCCTGCAACGTCGATCCTACTACCATCCAACTGGAATGAACTGGATGAGATTTTGCTCTGACTTTGAGATAGCCTGACTTGTCCTTTAACCAATCAAAACAATCTCAGTGTGACAAAAATTATTTTTACTGCTGCTGTAATCACCATGTCAGATGTCAATAGTCAGATGGTTAGGACAAGGGTCTGACTTTGATCCAACTTCAATGATATTCAATGGGCTGAAGTAGGACCAAAGTCGGACCAAAGTAGTGCAGGAATCTTTTTCAAAGTCGGACCGACTTGTGTTGGACCAGTTGAGACGGCTTTCATAGGGAATCATTGATTTGCACACGTCATGCGACATGTGCTCCCAAAATCGGAGCGTATGTCCTACCAGTATGAATCTGGCCTAAAGCGACGAATAGTCATTCGCACTGCAAACGGACGAAATATGTGGATGGCCAGCTTTAGTCGAAAATTGCAGTTAAGGGTGTTACGGTAGATGCTTAGTTAAGCTTGGAGCATTTATAGTATCCTTTTCTGCCACCTCAGGATAGTTATATAAATCTTAATTACTTGCAGCCCTATCCTTGTGAAATCTTCACTGTGCAGCTTGTGTGAACTGAAATGTATAGGTTTCTGCGTAGGAATACCTATGTCTGTGCATCGTGGCCTCCATTTACTTCAATGGAAATCCCATCTGAAGTGAATGGACCTTTATCTTTTAAAAAGGCATCCTCGTCAAAAAAAAATATATATATATGATATAAAATACTGTCAGTGTCGGAGCTAGCAATCAGTTGTAAGGAGGGTTCTAGAGGCTGTTGTAGGTATTGCCTGCCCTTTTTACTTCCAGCTGTTTCTCTTTATCACCTAGTGAGTACTTTGAGAGGGATTTCCTTGAGTGTTGTAAATGGAGATACCAGGTGTGTTGGCTTACCTATTTTTCTTAGAACGGATCCTGTTAGCTGCACAAGTTCTGCTATATCATGTAAATAGAACAAAATGTTTTTGAACTATGCAATTTCTATTTTGTAACAACTGACAACAGTTTAGTAGCTGTCATTCAGATGGAGACTTCAGTACAATGTGTCTCATATGGAGGAATGAGGCAGGTTGTCTTTCATAGACCCAAGAATCAGTGCTCTCTATAAATAGCAAGATCCTACATTATTCAGTATTTTATTTCTCTTCACGGAAGGCTTCAGTCAGTTCTGGAAACTTCAAATTTTAAACCTTAGTTGTCATAAGCTGACACTTATTATGAACAATGTTCATGCATGCAATCTCTAAATATTGTGGTTTTTAACATAGGTTACATGAATTAGGACAGGTTAATAAATCCCTTTGGGAAAATCAAACTGCCCGTCTGTTAACTGCATTTGGGGTGCCATTAATAAGTAATGCCACCCTGACAAGAATGGAAAAATTAACGGCTCTCTTCATTGTAGAAAGTGAATTGCACACGGTTACACCTTGCATTTGTTCTACCACGGTGGGCTGCTACGAGATAGGGGGAAATTCTCCAGGCATTTTGTGTTCTCCCATACCCCATTACAAAGAGAGCCATCTTTGCTCTCTTCTAGACCAGCTTCTGGTACCCACACTTTCTGCCTCAGTCTGTACACAATTCGATGCCCCCTTCACGGAGGAGGAGGTTGCTATCAACTCCTTTCTAAATGGAAAATCACCGAGCCTGGATGGGCTACCAGCTGAGTTGTATAAAAATGACCCATAGTATCTAACACCCAGACTGTTGAAGCTGTATAGAGAGTGCTTGTGTGGGGGAAATTTGCCTCCCTCCTTCTACGAAACCCATGTGGTATTATTACACAAACCAGACAAAGATCATCTCTACTGTGCCTCCTATCACTCTATAGCCCTCCTAAACATGATTCTTAAAATTCTTACAAAATTGCTATCCACCAGACTTGCTAAGGTCCTCCACTAGCTAGTCTCCTATGACCAAACAGGCTTCATACCTCAAAAGGCCGCTGACATAAACCTACAATGGGTTTTCACTTATACACAGCTAGGCTCGGATGTCTGGCTGGGAGATTTTGGTGTTCCTAGACCTGGAAAGGGTATTTGAATCAGTTGATTGGACCTATGTGCGAAGTGTTCTATGCCGCATTGCTTTGGACAGTATTTTCTCAAATGGATAGATCTTCTTTATGACTGTCCTGAAGCTGCCATCAAGACCAATGATCAGGTGTCTAACTCTTTTCCACTGTCCAGGAGCACCAGATAGGGATGCCCCCTCTCTCCTGGGCTGTTCGCACTAATGATGGAACCTATTGCTATGGCTTTAATTTCCTTTTCCACAACACTGGGCATCTAGGTGGGTAGTCTTATTGAAAAATCTGCTCTCTATGCTGATGACCTTGTTCTCTTTCTTCGGGATGCTGGGACCTCCTTGTAGGTGGCATTATCCATATTAGACTAATTCTCCACTTACTCAGGTCTACAAGTAATTTGGACTAAATATAAAATCCTCCCCCAACACTCCTATGTGTATTGCACAGGTACCACCTCACCTGTTTCCCTCAGTAGGTGACGCGAGTGAAATACCTTGGCCTAGTCATTACAAACTCCATTTTGGATTTCATCTCTTCTAGCATCTCTCCTCTCAATCCTCAAAAATAGATTACCTGGAAGAATCTCCCTGTCAGGGAAGAGTTCGTGGAAGAGCTGGCAAAGTCTCCAGTATCCAAGAAGGCCATGCAGTCCCGCACAGGCGCTGTAGCAAACGGCCTCCGTTAGCGAACGGTCATTCATTACGAACGTTCGTCCGCAAGGCATGCAATGTGCGCCGATTACCAGCAAGAACCGGCCTATAAAAGGACACCAGTGACTGTCACTAATCGCTGGATTATCTTCAGCTCAGTACCCTGTGTTCCTGAGATCTGTGTTCCTGTGCTTGATTACCTGTTACCGACCCGGCTTCCCTTGACCTACTCTGACTCTCTCCTGGCTCTGATCCCGGCTTGCTCCATGGACTTCTTCTGCCTTATTTGGACTGCCTTATGTGTTTGACCCTCGGCCTGGCTTTTGACGCTGCACCTTGCCTGATATTACCACAGTTGTCTGCTTGCACTTCCAGATCAGCCTCATAGCCGGTACGTGACACTCACATTATCATTGATTGGCAAAGTAAATCTTATTAAAATGAAAATCCTCCCCTTTTCCTCTATATTTTTTGGAATTCCCCAGGGTGGATTCCTAAACACATTTTCAATTCCGTTGATAGGCCGTTGTCCAGCTTCTTGTGGCAGGTTGGGATCCTAGAATAAAAGTGACGGTTTTGCAACAGCCCCGGTGGGAGGGCGGTCTGTCTGTGCCCAATTTTTTTCAAATATTTTCTTTCCGAACAACTAGTTTTTGCTTATCATTGACTACCATTGTCGTTTGATGATACTGCAGTGCCCCTGAAGGCAGCAATTGATTCCTCTGAGGCCTTGTCCCAGTTGGTCCACAGGGGCCTGAAATCTCCCTATGGGATGACTTGCTCCATTTGCTCTGTTCACAATGCCTGTGGTATTGTTCATGGGCGGGCTTGCTCTAGGCTCCTTCCCAACACACTCTACTCTGGAGAAACCCAAACTTCACTCACTTTTACTCCTATCCTGATCTGGTTATATGGACAAAATTGATATTCAGACAGTTCAATATGTAGTCAAAGAAGGGGTTTTGTTGACCTCAGATAAAATCATTTTATCACTTACCAAATACTCATCTGTTTAGATACCTACAATTCAAACACACTTTTTGCTCACAATTTACCCTCCAATCTAAAGATCTAGAACATATACTGCAAGATGACTCCCCATCGAATGCACTTTCCACCATCTACAAAGGCTTATTTCCAGAAATGGGTACTGTGTTACAGCTGTGTAGATCTGCATGGGACACTGCTGCCCCTGTGCTGGATAGGGATGATTGGGACAATATCTGGGAGGTCCCTTTGACTGGACTGGTGTCAGCCGGAGGCCTCCTTATCCATTCTAAATGTTTGCATAGAATCTATTTCACTCTGGCTAGGCTTGCCAGGATATATATAAAAAAATCTTCCTCTTGCTTCCTTTACCCTTCCACATATGCCAATTTCCTTCATATTTCTTAGTATGCCCAGCTTTTCAGATATATTAGAGAAAGGTCCTGGCTTGCATTACTTTGGTCACCACTATGCCCATAGTCCATTCCTAAGAAATCTGTCTTGGTGAACTCCCAGACTTCTACAAACGCCATATATATTCTCCGATTATATTGTCCTGAAAGAAAACAATGGCGCTGACCAATATGAAGTGTATATGAGCCGACTTCTTCTGGTATGGTGTTCCAGAAGAAAGAAGCACTTTTTATTGGCCAGCACAACCACATGGTCCCCATTTAAGTCTGCTGCACAAAGGATTGCAAGAGGCCTCCTGTTATAGAGAAGAGAGGCAGGTGTTATTTGGTGCTAACAGTGTTATGCTGCCCTAGCTCGCTCCTTGTCCTAGGGTCACAATGCTACAAAGTACGGCTGGCACCCTAGGACAGGAAGTGAGTTAATGGCAGGATTACCAGTTTGACATAAAGAAAAAAGTGAGAAAAAAATATGAATGCAGCCATCACATCTAAAGACCAGTAAACTGTAATAATCTAAAACCAACTGTCTCCTGTTGGGAAAATTCCCTTTCACTTCCTGCCATGGCCACAAGAAGAAGTAGGAGGAAATCCACCCAAAATGAAGAAACCCCTGGTTGTCTCCAGGGTCCCCAGAACTAGTGCCCTTATGGGAAGATTTGGCGATAGCCCAAAATTTGGCATTTTCTTTCTCTTTCTGTATTAACGGTCACTAGGACTGGGGGGGGGGATTGAATCTCCCGAAGGCTAGGTTCACATTCCTGTGCCTGCGGGAATGTATGTAAATCACACAGATTCCTGCACCCACAAGCAACTGCTCTGCTATTTAGCAGTGCACGGAGTTGTCATTACGCATCTGAAAACGCACCGCCTTTTGATTTGCAGGAAATTGCATGATGCAAAAGCACCATGCAAATTACGTGTGGCTTTGATTTAAGAAAATTGCAGGGACCTTTTCCTGCATTTCCCACAGGTACAGCAGCCCTTTCAAATGGATGGGCTGCTGTGCCTGTGCAAATGTGAGCCACACCAATCCCATAGGTGTCAACCTAGGCCTAACAGGACACAGTCCATGATAAGGTATTCAAAGCCCTCACTATCCAAAACTAAAAATATATATACATGTAAACCCATTTACTCTCTCTTATTTAAGCTGTAGCATTTCAGTGTCATTAAAAAAAGTCATTTTCAATATTATGAAATCAGAAGTTTTTTTTAACCACTTCCGGACCGGCCACCGTCGATATACATCGGTCCTTTGATTATGTGATAGCTGCCATAACCCCAGTATTTTTTATATCGGTGGGCGATCCGCTTTAAGGTAAAAGTGGTCTGCCGCAAAATCACTTTTATCGGCAGCTGGAGAGGTGCCTCCCGGTCATCTCCGCCATTTACTGGATCCGTTGGTAGCGACAGAAACAATCCGATCCTCTTTGCTGTTGGATTGGGCGAGGTTGAGCGAGGACATGATAGCCCCCACTTGACTCTATGCCCTTGGAGGACCGGAGCGACGTCAAACTTCACTTCCGGCCCTAAAAGGACAATTAAAAAAAAAAAAAGACATTTTTTTTTTTCTTTTTCTTTTAAGTGTAGATGTGAGATATGAGGTCTTTTTGACCCCAGATCTCACATTAAAGAATTTCTGTCCTGCTTATTTCTATTACAAGGGATGTTTACATTCCTTGTAATAGGAATAAAAGTGACCCAAATTTTTTTTAAAAGCACAGTGTAAACATAAAAAGTAAAATGAATAAGAAAAAAAAAAGACATTTTAAAGCACCCTTTCCCTCCGAGCTCACGCGTAGAAGCGAACACATACGTAAGTCGCACCCACACATGAAAACAGTGTGCAAACCACACGTGAGGTATCTCCACAATCATTAGAGGGAAAGAAATAATTCTAGCACTCCCCTGTAACTCAAAATTGATATTCTGCTGAAAGTCGCCTATGGAGATTTACTTAACATTGTCTTTCACAATATAGAAAAAAATTGGGCTAACTTCGCTGTTTTCTTATTTTTTTAATTAAAAAAGTGTATTTTGTCAAAAGACCGCTGCGCAAATACGGTGTGAAATAAAGTATTTTAACGACCGCCATTTTATTCTCTAGGGTGTCTGAATAAAAAAAAAATTGTATAATGTTTTGTGGGTTCTAAGTAATTTTCTAGCAAAAAAGCTGATTTTAACTTGTAAACCAGAAGTGTCAAAAATAGGCTTGGTCCTTAAGTGGTTAAAATAATAGCATGTCATTGTCCCATGAAGGTCCTTGTTTAGGCACTTCCTGTTACAGGTTAAAATGTTCCTTCTGTGTATCCCAACTATTTTCCTGAGTTGTCAGATCTCAACAGCTTTTATGCAGATAATGTCCTTTGTTGTCACCATAAGGAACTGCATCTTAAGAAATGCCATGTAGATCAAAAGTGGCTGCAAAGAGACAGCCAGATCAGTGACCCTAACATGTAACAAACAATGAAAAAGAAGTAAATCTCTTTTAGTAAAAATGCAATTGTTTAATACACGTTTTATCAAATAAAATGTGATTTAGGTAGGGTTTCTGCATGACTTATTAATGAATACAAAGCTTCTATAACTTGTGGCGTATATCTGCTTGTAGTTTTGCTTTAAGGCCTCATACACATGGGCGTCTGAGAAAAAATAAGCAAAACGTCGGGTCCGACGTTTTGGAAAAATCTGCATTTTTTTCGGTGTTTTGCATCGGTGTTAGTGACCGTTAGTAAGTGTTAGTGAGCATCGGCGTCAATAAGCGTTTTTTTAAAAAAAATCAGTCCTCTGCTATTTTTCAACCTAAAAACGCCGGCACAGTGCTAGCGGGCATTAGTGAGCATTTTGTCGATTAGCGTCAGAAAACGCTACAGCCTCAAAACGCACTGGTCCCGCGTCCTAGAAACAGCTCACAGCCGATGCCCTCTACTGCTCAAAAACGCCGGCGTTTTTAGAGGGCCATTGAATAACATGGAGAGCTGCAAAAAAATGTCCCATGTATGAGCCCTAAACATGATCTTTCTGTATCTTGTAGCCCTTTTTTCATTCCTTCTCTTAGGAAAAACAATAGTAAACAATATTCTAGCTTTCAAAAACTGTTTTCTCAGACTGAAACTTCCACTAATAGCAGATCTATGAATACATAGATGACAGACGCTTAAAGAGAAGCTGTGATCCTAATAGCAACGTAGCGTAACATGTAACAATGCACCTCTCACATGTAGAACATAAAATAGATGTAAATATGATTCTAAGTACTTCCATTTTGTGTAATTATTCAGACAGCATTCTAGTTATAAAGCTAGTTATGTGTGAACTGAAGTCTTTGCCTTCCATGGAAAACCTTGTATAGTCAGTGCAATCTATATCTATGCTGGGTTTAGCTCTGTCCACATTCCACCTAGGCACAGCCAGCTCCAAGCAGTGAAGCCAGTAATGAGCCCCTGTTATTTCATTTTGTCAAATGCTTTTTTTGCCTTTTGTCTTGATTCGTACTACATTGGGAAAATGGATGTGATTATGGGAAAAAAAATAACTTAAAGCGGTTGTCTACCCATCGATTTGATAGTGTCAAAAAAGTTAATATTCCCATGCCGGAAATGCTAGCTGTCTCCTTGATTGTGCTCTCAACCAAACTAGCAAACCATCCAATGGGTGGTGTCATAATGGATCACATGTGCAGCATCATGGCAGTTGCAGATTAAACAGAGGCTAAGATGTCAGCTTCCTTAGCTGAAAACGATAGGAGAGTATACAACCACTTTAAATGTTCTCAGTTGTCAGTTTTGTAAGCATAGGAGAGAAATACATATGAGGGTGCAGATCACTTGCAGTTGAATATTTTTTTTTCTTTTTAAGTCTGATAATGTTTGAGGACACCAGACTTCCAGCTTGACAAATTCTCAGATTTCAGGGTACCTGGTAAGCTTGGAAAAATTAAACCTGCCTCTCTGTGCAAATCCTTTCATACAGAAGAGCCTGTACAGTAGTGCAAGACCAAATGTAAGGCTGGAGTTTAGCTTTAAGCAAAGCTATGCTTTGCGTATCCAAGGCAGGGTAAGAGGTTCATTTTAATGCCCCCTGCCCAGCAGCTCATACTAACATGTCTTTCTTCCCCTATGCTCCAGTCAGTCCTCGGTAGGCTCCAAATCCTAGTATGAGAACTCTTTCTACCGCATTTGACAATGCTGGACCAGCCACCAAGCATCAATGCCCTCCTATGCTCCTCCATAACAGGAGGCTGCAAGGAGACCAGGGAGAGAGAGCAAAATAAAGGAGTTTTTGGAGGGGGTATTAAATCAAGCCTGCATGGACAAAGCAATAGTATACTTAAAGCTAATATGTCCTGAGTTTGATATGGATGCTGCATTTGCTGCCCACCTCCTGAACATGCTATTTGCCTGGCTGACAATTTTAAGTTACAAGCATGCAACAAGTAAAGTCATAATGAAGTCAGAACAAATGGTCTGCATTCTTTTTCTGGGTCGGTGACTCAAAGTGTTAAAATGTTTTGATTATCTTGACAACCAGCAACCCAGCAGCATAAGAATATAAAGAGATTGATTTTTTCATTTTAATACATACCTATAGTTCCTTGCACAGCAGGATTCAGACTGAAGAGAAAGGAGCAGCGCCATAAGTCGCTAAAGCTTAAGTACATTGCATAGTGCAGAAGCAGCTGTGTTAGGATGGGGAGCAGAGGGTTGACTTTATCAGTATCTAAATACAGGCAAGGGTGTCCCTTGACCGAGCTGTATTATTGCAGGAAACAAAGGTGAGGATAGAATCTCAGTGCTACTTACTATACATGGAACTCTGCATCAGGGCATTAAACAGAATTACAGATTTTTTTGTCATATATGATGGTTTATAGGTATGCATTTTAACTATAAATTGAACTGTTTGCAGATATTTTCATTTGGGCAATGGATGTCCATGCTACATTTATAAGTAGGCTTCAGGGAACCCGAAGAGGGTATGAAATTAGAATACATTAGCTGAGTGACCAACAGAAAGCAGGCAGAACAATCCACACAGGATAGACCGTAATAGGAAGGGAGGGGAAATTGGTTGCAATGAATGCCAAATGCAACAAAGGGTTACATTTTAAAAACTTCCGCTCTTGCACCTGCGTACCACTTATGGTCTAAAGCAATGTTTTACATTTCATGATTCTAATATTTGTCCTGTGTATGAAAGTACATTTCTGCTACAGTGCATTGTGAAGTTATTACCAAATTGTGTAAAAAAATGGCTTTGTCTGTGAAGAAGACAAATGTCCTAGGAAGTTAGGTGGAGGTTTTTGTGTACCCAAGATTCATGAGTGGTTAGGTAACCAAATCAAATATTTTTTAAGCCAATAGGACCTAAAAACGAGCCAACTAAGATGCTGTAAGGACCACAGAGACAGGATTTCTAACCAGCCTTTTTTGTTCTGAATGTTTTTTAAATGGATATGGTGAATGATTTTTCATGTCTAGGGCCATATGGTCTGTCCCTTCAGATGTAGTAAAGTTCTTAGAGAAACATATATCTAAATACAAAAGAGACTTGCCAGATTGCATTTGCAAGTGGCAAATGCCATTAAAATGGAAAAGATGAATGTACAAAGGTGTAAAAAGCAGTTGATAATTTCGATTTCTCTTAGAGAACCACTTTAATGTTATTCATATGTTGTGAAATCTACTACAAATAAGTTAATTTTAGAGCATTGATAAAACAAATGTATGTATTCTTCAGTTTTAAAAGAAAAGTCATTTGGTGCCTTTTATTTGTTTTGTTTTTTTTTTTGCTCTGGATTCTTTTTGGCATGGCCTAGATATTACATGACCATTACAAAACCTATTTTTTCTTTTTGTGAATCGCTTGCTGATGGAATAAAGCAATCACTTCCTTTTCAAAGTAGCTCAATTAACACACCTTGCCAGCAAAACTACATCAAGGCACTATCTATATGCCATTATGGGCTATTGATTCTTTCCAGTTCACTATAGAGAGCTGAAAACTGGCTTATATTGTGGGGTTTCTTTTATGGTTCCAACAGTACAGTCAACTTTAATAGTAGTGAATTTATGTTACCTATAATGTAGAATTTAAACTCTAGAAAAGAGTGCTTCGTCATGTTAATCAACCATAAAAGAAAACTCTAAACCTTAATTGATCCAGAGGGAAGGCAGTCAGATTAATCACTTGATTAACATTCTACTATTTATTTTATAATACTAAATAGCAACTGTAATTTTGCAGTTTGAGGTAAGCATGCAATGCTTTTTTTTTAATATAATCCGCTAGAACCTGTCTCCATGAAAGACTCCTTCACGCTTTTTTTTTTTTAGCACATATAGTAAAGAACCTGTTGAATATAAAAAGAGGTGAAACCTCTCTCTCCTTTAATTTACTAGGGAAGCTACTGTTTTCAATATTCATAATATACATTATTTATGTAAGATTATTTAAGATTATTATATACCCTCAATCATTGGTTCTCAATTCCTGTCCTCAGGACCCTCTAACAGGCCAGATTTTAAGTATTACCTTGGGGAGATGCAGACTAGAATACAACAATGACTAAGCAGCAAATTATATCACCTGCGATGTATTTCAGTTATCTTGAAAACCTGGCCTGTTAATGGGTCCTGAGGACAGGGGTTGAGAACCACTGCTCTAAATGATCCCTTCTCGTGGGTGAATAACTGTTCATTTAATGTTGAGATCTTCCAAGCCCTTATATGTTTTCCTTTTACTTTACCCTTTCTAGTTTCAGGGCTTCCTTTTTTCTTGAAGGCTGCCAAAAGCTTATTGTTTTATATGGGGATCTCTCTCCTCCTTAAAGGTAAAGGGAGCTCCAGATAAGCCTTCTCTGTTTGTGCATTGTTCTACACGTTCCGTAAGTGGGAACTTTGATATTTAGAGTTACGAACCACACTTCTCATAGGTGCTTTGATGCGACAATGTGGCTTCCACATATGTTTGCAAAGGCATGTCCCCAGAAAAGTAATAGAGAGGGGAATCTTTCAGTGGGGACACTAACTCTGGTCCCCAAGAAATCCCCTTAATTTACAGGCATTTCCTCTCACTTCCTATTTGGCTATGGGACAGGAAGTGAAGGGAAATCTCTGCAATGAAACAGAGATGGCAAAAAAAAAATGACGGGTTATATTCCTCCCTTACTCTATCCAAAATTAAGAAAAACAGAAAATTGTATCATACTTACCGTAATTTTCTTTTCCTGGTGCCTATCCATGGCAACATACCTGTGACAAGCTCCACCTTGGCTCCTCCCTCAGGACTAGTGAATATTATAAAAGAAAAGGGCTTGTGCCCTCCCAGCATTCAATGTAATATAGCATACAGAGGGTGGGATTGTATGCTGCCATAGATAGGCACCAGGAAAAAAAAATTACGGTAAGTATGATACAATTTTCTGTTTTCCTGGTGCCTCCATGGCAGCATACCTGTGAAAAAATAACTAGCTGAAATGGGTGGGATGATACATAGTAAAAGATTTATTTGAGAAAAGTATTCAACATAGGCAAATGCCGGCCTGGTTAGTCTGTGTGCCAGTTTCTACAGATGAAAAATCTGTCGAGTCTACTCTGTAACATCTCATAAGCGCATGTTGTGATGATCATGATGCTACCCTTCAGATTGTTTTGATCGATACGTCTGCTCTGACTGTCCAAGAAGCAGAAAACAAGCAGGTGGCATACAGCCCAATTGAAGAGGGGTTCTAGCCCCCTAGACCTGTACACCCTCCTAAACAATTTGATTATCCATGGAACTATTGTACTGGAGCAGGGATCTGCAATCTATCCCCAGCTGCCGCAGAACCACATATCCCATGAGGTATTGTAAAGCTCTGATATTTACAGACATGACCTAAGCATGATGGATACTGTAGTTCCGGAATGGCTGGAGGGCCAGATTCCGGAGGCCTCCGTTCCAAATGATGCTTCTCTGCCCGCTTTTTTGTTTTTTTTTTTGAGTATTACTAAGGCTTCATACACATGGGCGTTTTTTGACGCCACTTTTTTGGGCGTTTTTTGCAGCTCTCCATGTTATTCAATGGCCCTCTAAAAACGCCGGTGTTTTTGAGCAGTAGAGGGCGTCGGCGTTAGTGAGCTGTTTCTAGAACGCGGGACCAGCACGTTCTGAGGCTGTAACGTTTTGGTGTTTTTGACGCCGACGCCACAAAACGCCCACTAACGCCGCACCAGCGTTAAACGGCATTTTTGACGCCAGCGTTTTTACGTTAAAAAACAGCAGAGGAACATTTTTTTTAAAAAAAAAACGCAGATTGATGCCGACGCTCACTAACGCCAATGCAAAACGCCGGAAAAAACGCAGATATTTCCAAAACGTCAGACCCGACGTTTTGCTTATTTTTTCTCAGACACCCATGTGTATGAGGCCAAATAGGTTAGATGAAAAGTCTGAAGGGAGTTGTGGCTTGAAAACAGTGTCTTAGTACAAAAGTAATGTCATCTTTGTGAAGATTGACATTGGATCTGAAAAGATTGGCAGGGTCCAAGGCTTAGAGATAGTAGAGGAAGAGGAGAACTTAGGGATGAATCCATGTACCATTCTAAGTCCAATCTTATTCAAGCGCAAAAAGAAAATTTTATTGTCTTCTAATACCAGAGCCTGAAGCTCTGATGCCATTGCCACAAAGACGAATAGTTTCAAAGTTAGATTCCACAAGGTGCTGAATCAGATGGGGCAGAAGGCTGTTTGGATAAGGGATCCAGAATGATCGAGTCCCAATTGGGAAAGATTTGTTTTAACAGGTGGGCCTATTTTTCTTATCTGCCTTGAAGAATTTGATTTATTAAGGGATCTTTGGCCCATGTCTTGTTGTCTTAGCTGAGATTGCTACCAGCTGTACCCTTAAGATGCTTAATCCTGATCCTAAGTCATGGTCTGCTTGCAGGAAGTCAAGGAGTTGGAAGGAAGAGGGTACATGAGGATTGAGGAAGTTTTACTGTTAGCAAAAGATCTAAACTTATTCCAAACGTTGTCATTCGTATTGTTCGTTGAAGGCTCCTGTGGTTTGAGCAGGAAACAACTCTAATGGAGCCTCCTGATGATTAAAGACTCTGTTTTAAGATCCTAATGTGAAGGCTCAATCTGTGAGGATTCTGATGGGTGTGATGCCTTGAGCCAGAAGGAGGAATATCCGAGGAATATTTACCAGAGGCTCTAGGGCACAGGTGTCAAACTGGTGGCCCCCCAGCTGTTGCGGAACTACAAATCCCATGAGGCATTGCAAGACTGACAGTTACAAATATTACGGAGACCATTTATAAGGAGCCTATAAGGAGGAAGACCGAGTTCCGTAGTGTGGGTAGTCTTAGGAGTGTCTAACTCGGAAGTGTAATCCTAGAATTTTGTCTCAGAAATTAGTAGTCCTCCGAGGTAATCTCAACAAAGGACGAGTTTGGTGTCCTCGGAAGTTGCTTGTTATGCTTACTGTTGCAAACCTTATTCAAATCTAGAAAACGATTGTCATTTTGAAGGAGTTAGGAGTACATGGGAGAAGGAAGGTTGAGGAACTGAAGGACGTTCGTCTGGTACTGAATCCTAGTCCTAATTCGTAGAATTCCCATGTCGACCATCGT
>BLSH010251074.1:2189658-2212928 GCA_018402905.1 Glandirana rugosa
AAGAGAGGGTCTAGTTCCTGTTTAGTCAACACTAAACCTATCTGTTTCCTCGGCGTTATAATAATGTAGTGGTTTCGCCTTGGGCGTTGTCAAGGACTTCCTTCACCTTGGGTAGAAGTAAACCCGTCTCCCCTTAGATTTCCTAGATTATCATCAGATAGAAGGTCGGGTGAATCTTGTGTCTCCGGTTAGTGGATAGGGTTCCTAAGAGCCTAGGGTTACCTATCAAGGATGTTGACTTCAATAAGCCAACCTAACACCCGGTCACCCAAAAAGGGTTTGACGTAGGAAAACGATGTCGTTCGTTATGGTTCGACGCCTACAATTTATTGTTTTCCATTTTTTCACAAGAGATCAACATCATTAGTGGACGTTTAAATAGTCTATTTTTCTTTCAGAGACTTGTTTTGCGCTGCACTATACTTATTGGATATTATGCCCAAGGACTTGACAGGGTACTTTTTTGCTTCTGCCCAAGGGTGAGGTAGGTGTGAAATAAACATCCGCAGCTTGGTATTGCTTGCTGTAGCAAAAGGATGCAGTTTGGGAAAAACCCACTGGCCCACAATCCAACCGAATAACTTCAGTTGTAGGAACTATCCATTGGGATCCGAGAATCCTTGGGATAGGTGATTGGCCTCTGTGTTCTAAGTGGGCTGGAAGATAGACTACTATTAGATCCTTTAGATTCCCCTCTGCCCAAATGAAGATGGGTTCCACTTCCTTCAGGAACTGTTGCGGGTTCCGCTTTGGTGATGTAATAATATTGCGGCTCCTTTGTCTATCCAAATCACAACTGATTTGTCCTTGATCTGGGAGAGAAATGCTGCCAATGCGAGATAAGCTGCCTGGATTTTCAGGAGATTTGCGATGATGTCTGCCGTATTAAACGCCCATCTCTCTTGAACCAACGTCTGGCAGCAATGTGCCTCCTAGCCTATTGCATTGGTGCCTGTGGTAACTGTGTTCCAGCAGACATGCCTTAATGGATGTGACTTTACAAGCATCTCCCTCTTCGTCCACTAGTGCAGACCCCTGTGCATCAAACATGTTTGATATATGGACTGGGATAGATGGTTTGCTCAATTGCTTCAGGAATTCTAGATAAAGGTGCCTGAGGTATCCATGTGTCCATGGGACCATCTGGATACATGTAGACAAAAAGCCCTATTAAGTTGAGTTAACTCGAGGCTGTTAGGTAGGACCATGTCCTCACTCTCCTTATTTTCTGAATGATCGCCCACACCTTCTGAGATGGTAGGGACACCATCCCATTAGCGGTATTGAATAAGGCATCTAAACTGGAGAAAAGATGACTCCTTTGATGATTTACCATCCAGCCCTATCTTGAACACAGGTGGAGGCCACAGGAGCTACTAGCTGGGCTGGATCTTTAGATAAGAGGAGGATATCATCTCGTGAGTGATAAGGACTACGGCCCAGTTCTTGTAGAGAAGCTTGGATAGTGATCCAAGCTCCCGTGCGGGCTCTGAAAGAAGTGCAAGGTCCGAAGGGGAGGCTCTGGAATTGTAAAAGGACATATTTGGTTGAAAAACCCAGGTACTTCTGTAACAGTTACAGTAGGGTGTGTGCGATTAAGCATTCCTGAAACCCCGGGTACTTCTAATTCTGTTGTTCTGGGAGATCAAGTCTGACTTTTTTCCTGCAACAGAAACAGCTTTCTGTAACCTTTCTTCAAAGAGTGTTTTACCATCAAAGTATTTAGACAAGGTTTCCACTATTGCAACCTCAAAGTCGCACGATTTTGAGTGCGACTCTGATGCGACCCTGAGTGCAGCTCTGACCCAACTTTACACTCTCCAGATCAAAGTCGCATCAAAAGTTGGAACAAAGTAGTGCAAAAACCTTTTCTTGAGTCGCTGCAGCTTAAGTCGCACCAATTAGAACAGGGACCATGGAAATACATAGATTTTCACTTGTCATCAACTCGCAGCAGCGTAAACAGAGCCTTAAACCAATTTTGTTCTGGTGCAGTGTCAGCCGCCTATAGTTCTAACAACAATGCCTGTATTGCTAATACAAGAAGTGACATTGATCCTGCAAATTATTGAAATGTATCCATTGCCGTCTCACCAGCGAAGTCTGCTGCAAGCTATAATTCGCCCAAAGCCTTGCCTATATTTTCTCTAGGGACATTTGCGGAATCGCTGTTTCCCTGTCTTCGGTCCATGCCTGCATGGCTTTGGATACAGATAAGGCAATTGCTGGCTTCCAGGCGTTTGCCCGCTATTTGGTAAGCTCCTTTCAGTCAGGCTCTATTCGTCTACCTAGAGCAGGGATAAGCAATTAGCAGACCTCCAGCTGTTGCAAAACTACAAGTCCCATCATGCCTCTGCCTCTGGGTGTCATGCTTGTGGCTGTCAGTCTTGCTATGCATCATGGGATTTGTAGATCTGCAACAGCTGGAGGTCCGCTAATTGCATATACCTGACCTAGAGGATCCGCCATTGTGGCTGCATCATTGATTGGTGAAATGAAATTCTTTGCCACTGCTGCGTCTACCTCTGGTGGACTGTCTGGTATGGCAGAATCTTGTTCTGACAGTGGATACATTTTCCAAGGCAAATGAGAGAAATTGTTATTTATTTATTTGTTTTTTTTTGTTTTTTTTTATGACATCTCTGATATCCCACAGAGGAAAGAAGGAAACCTGCTCCCTTTGAAATGGGAAGTACATCTTTGACTTCTCAGATGTAGTGTTCCCAGCCAATAGTTGGCCTTACAGCCTGGACTTAGGGCTGAACTAAGGAAGAGTTGACGTCCGGAGGTCAAGCTATTCTGAGCTATCCTTAAATGTCCATTATCATCCCGATGTCTAGGAGGGATACTGGCTGCGTGGTGAGAGCATTCTCTCAAGAACGGGCTAGGAATAGTTAGCTTCTCTGTAGGAGGTTGAGCTAATTGCTGCACTGGAACTGCTGTTGCTCATTCTGATATGCAACCTTTGCACAACTTTTGAGCAGGTTGGTTACCTGTTAACCGTCTGACTCTCTGTTGACTAGAGTCTAAGCCTCGGTTTCCACTATTGCGACCCCCACAGTCGCACGATCTGAAGTTCGACCTCGATGTGACTTTCAGTGCAGCCCTGATCCAACTTTACACCCTCTGGACCCAAGTTGCATCAAAGAATGGAACAAAGCCATGCAGGAGTCTTCCCAATATTGCTGACCTTCAAAGTCGCATATATGGGAACGGGTGCCAATAAACACATGGGCTGTGGTCTGTCATGCGACCCATACGACAAGTTGCACTAGTGGAAACGTGGCCCAAAGCAACTTTTGCAGACCAATTCAGTTGGCAATGGGATGGCCCCACATGATCAGGGATTTGAGAATTGGTGAACATGAAGCACTGTGACCTTCCACAGATGCACTCTTGCCGCTTGCATGATATCCTGATCTGGACGGTCTGCTGGTTTGGGCTTTTATATGTTGCTTTATGTTGCCTTGATGTCCACTTGCACTTCTTCTGGCGTACATGGCTGAAATACATAAACGTACCAGCCTAAGTGCTGTTTTGTTTTTTTTTTTTTAAGTTCGTGAGGGTCTTGGTTGCGTGGTGTACAGCTCCTGAAATGCAACGGGCAGAAAAAAGCAGCTATAGGAACATTAAGGAAGTTAGCGACTGTTATTTCAATGGGAGCAGGGAAGTGGTATTCCTAAGTACAAAGAAAGAAAGGACATTTACCGTGAACAGAAGAGGGCTTCCTCCAGGAGCTTCCAGTAAAGGGAACCTTCTAAGATGGCAACAGTTTAAAACTTGCCCCTATTGAAGATGGCCACTAAGGCCTCATGTAGATTGAAAAGGAAAGCAAGATGAGAGGAAGGAAAGGTGAGGGTAATGAATGATGGGCGGGAAAGGCAGAATAAAGCAAAACAATAAGATACAGCTGCACAACAACAAAAGGGATCACACAATCCCATATACACAATCCTATACCCACAGTTGATCCAAAGGAAGGCGAAAAACCCCAGCAAAGCATGATCCAATTTGCTACAGCAGGGGAAAAAATTCCTTCCTTACCCCCCAAGAGGCAATTGGATATTCCCTGGATCAACTTACTTATAAATGTTAGTACCCAGTTATATTATGTACCTTCAGGAAAGGAGGTGAGAGGGGATGGATGACAGGAGAGAGACCTGGAAGGGTAAGGCAAAATGAAAATTCGATACAGCTGCTTTCTTTGCTGCAAGCCTGAGCAAATGCCAGTATATAAATGCAGATAAGAGCTCTTAAAAGACAACTGCTGTCCCAAAAGACCCACAGAAAGGGACTCCCGATCTTATTAGCGCATTTAGCTGCCCAAGAATAGGGACTGCACCTGGGAGAGGCTTGAACCCAGATGGAAGCTACCGGTTGCAGAGGTAAGGACGTTCGACCATCATTCACTGGCCATGCCCTTTGAGGAAAAAAGGAGAGTGCTGGGAGGGCACTAGCCCTTTTCTTTTATAATATTCACTAGTCCTGAGGGAAGAGCCAAGGCGGAGCTTGTCACAGATATGTTGCCATGGAGGCACCAGGATAAAGCTTTTCCCATAGTTCTACTTTAAGCTAGTATGTAGATCAGGAAAGTTAAAATAAAGTCAGGAATTCTTGATAAAAGGGTGAGCATGACTGCCAAACTACTAGCAGAAGAAGAGATCACCAAATCATTAATGGGTGCCTCCACAATCCCTTTATGACAGCTTTCCTTTAAGAAAGGAATTTTAGGGAATTTAGCAATGTAATCCTTCTGTTGCCTGTAGGAATTAATTGTGCAATGTTTTTACAGATTTTTTTTAAAGATGAAATGCACTCTGTGAACTAGGCCCAAATAAAGGCAGGTGGACAGCAGATAGCTAGTCACCAGTTTTGCCTGTAGTCCCAATGCAGCAGTTTGTTTCCCCATTCCTGATTTACTATGCTTTGTTGTTACGATACCTTTCCCTGTGTCTGTGTGTCTGTGTGGAGGCGGCCATCTTGGAAGACTTTGGAAGTATATGAATAGCTAAGCACAAATATATTTCCTTTTTTGGGGGGTAATACACACTTTAACATTTATAATAATCTGTGCTTTTATTGAAATTAATTGCTTCAGCAAGCATCTTTTCTAGTAGGGACTTCTAGAATTTGTCCCATAAAATTTGTCTTCAGTAAGTTTACAAGTTTTCACCCTGTGCTCTAACACAGATCAGTTTCATTATTTTTAAATGTTCCCATTATTTCTACCTTGCATTACTTTCCATTTGTGTAAGGAGTCTCTACCTGCTCAGTTACATTACGGTGACTGTACTCCAGCCTCAAACATTCTCCATATTTATTTTCAGATCACTTCTCACATAGAGACAACTTTGCTTTTTTAGCCTTTTTCTGCAAGTGAGAATATTAGGAGCCAAATGATGTGAACAATTAAGCCATGATTCTGTAATACAAATAGCCATAGAATTCCTCTCTCGTTCTGCTTGCTGGCCTTCATGTATTTTATATACACACTTTAAACCCCCTCTTTCTACTGTTTTATGTCCAGTTGAGTTTTGTCATTATTTGCTATTTTCTAACTTGCCCTCCCTCCTCCAGCCTAGTTCAACTAGATCTCCCACAATCAAAGATATACTTCTAATGCAGCAAACCCTCTTTCCATTTAAAGCCTAACTCCACTTTCAATGTCCCTTTAAACAGTTTGTTTTGGCCAAGCTGTTCCAAATAAATGATTTACTGTACTAACAGGGGCGCTGTATTAACTGTCATCCAGTACATACAGTATACAGCACTGTATTTCAGCATTGAACAGGGGCATTTTATGAATGAATACAAAGCTTCCTCCAATTGGCTGAGGCAAAGAGGCGGTAAGATGATGTAAGGATCTCCACCTCAGGCAATCAGAGAAAGCTTTGTATTCATTTATAGAATAAAAAAACTTCCCATGAATGCCTGGGCAGTGCTCAAAAACTCAGAACACAGTGCTGTATGCTGGTTACCTGGTGATGTAGCTTGTCCCCCAAAGGAACTATTTAAAGGTACATTAAATGTGGAGTTAGGCTTTAAGTACAAACATCCTTTAGCATAAAGGTTGTGCTCCAATGAGAAATGAGCCCAGTGCTTTAGGAACACAAATGCATTAGCTTTAAGGTTGTGGCCCAGTGAAAAGTTCACCCAGTGCTGTGGAAACGTAGATCTTTCCTTCTGACAGCAGTACATTTATCTCAATGATCTTCTCCTTTTCAGCAGTGAACCACTTGTATAATTAATTACTAAGTGGCAGTTGTGACACTCCTTTGTTTAAAAACAGCATGCAAGACACATTAAACGTGTGTTACTGTGCATGAGAGAAGAAACCTAGTTCTTACTTAACTGAAACTCTGAAATTTTCTGCTTTCTGTTATAAATCATATCCAATAAAATTAAATTTCATCATAAATTTAGGCCAAAATGTATTCTCTCCAGCTTTATTAAATTAACCCTATAGTGTTTATGCTGACAGGCCAAAAAATTCTGCCATTGAAGGACAGGCAGTTTGACACAGACTGATTTTATTATTGACAGACAGAATGACCAGCATTCATGAACAGCCTATCACAAATACAAATACCCAGTGGCTGCTGGTGGGTTTCTCCTTTGGCGGGGGGGGGCGGCACTAACATTGAACAATCGAACACCCCCCTTTCCCCGCACCGCGGGACTGACGGCGGTTTACCACTGTTATAGCAGCGAATGGCGCCGCTATTCAGCCGGTAGCGGGACGCTTTTAACCCCCAAGAAGGGGTTAAAAGCACCCATGATGCGGTGCCCATGCATTTCAATGGGCAGGGGTGGTTTAAACGTATTCCAAACTTTGTCATTCGTATTGTTCGTTGAAGGCTCCTGTGGTTTGAGCAGAGTTGAAACAACTCCTAATGGAGCCTTTTAATAATTAAAGACTCTGTTTTAAGATCCTAATGTGAAGGCTCAATCTGTGAGGATTCTGATGGGTGTGATGCCTTGAGCCAGAAGGAGAAATATCAGAGGAATATTTACCAGAGGCCCTAGGGAATCATGGGTGTTCCTGCAAATATGGCAGGGCTGTTATCACCATTATTGTTGATATTTGTAAGTCTCAAGAGAATTTTCGAGGTAGGAGGCCGGAGGAGGGCTAAATTAAATTGCATGCCCAAGGACTTGACAAAGTATTTATTGCTTCTGCCAAAGGGTCAGGTAGATGTGAAATAAACCTCCGCAGCTTGGTATTGCTTGCTGTAGCAAAAGGATGCAGTCTGGGAGAAACCCACTGGCTCACAATCCAACCGAATAACTTCAGTTGTAGGAACTATCCGTTGGGATCCGAGAATCCTTGGGATAGGTGATTGGCCCCTGTGTTCTAAGTGGGCTGGAAGATCGACTACTATTAGGTCCTTCAGATTCCCCTCTGCCCAAATGAAGATGGGTTCCACTTCCTTCAGGAACTGTTGTGGGTTGATGTATGTATAATATTGCGGCTCCATTGTCTATCCAAATCACAACTGATTTGTCCTTGAGCTGGGAGAGCAACGCGGCCAATGCGAGATAAGCCACCTGGATTTCCAGGATATTTGCAATGATGTCTGCCGTATTAAACACCCATCTCTCTTGAACCAACGTCTGGTGGCAATGTGCCTCCTAGCCTATTGCATTAGCGCCTGTGGTAACTGTGGTCCAGCAGAAATGCCTTAAGGGATGTGGCTTTACAAGTATCTCCCTCATTGTCCACTAGTGCAGACCCCTGTGCATCAAACTTGTTTGATATTTGGACTGGGATAGATGGTTTGCTCGATTGCTTCAGGAATTCTATATAAAGGTGCCTGAGGTATCCATGTGTCCAGGGGACCATCTGGATACAGGTAGACAAAAAACCCTATTAAGTTGAGTTAACACGAGGCTGTTAGGTAGAACCATGTCCTCACTCTCCTTATTTTCTGAATGATCGCCCACACCTTCTGAGATGGTAGGGACACCGTCCCATTAGCGGTATTGAATAACACATCTAAACTGGAGAAAAGATGACTTCTTTGATGATTTACCATCCAGCCGTATCTTGATAGTGTAGGCCACAGCCTCCTCCTGTGTTCCACTAGCTGGGCTGGATATTTTGATAAGAGGAGGATAGCATCTCATTAGTGATAAGGACTGGGACCCAGTTCTTGTAGAGAAGCTTGGATAGTGATCCGAGCTCCTGTGAGGGCTCTGAAAGAAGTGCAAGGTCCTAAGGGGAGGCTCTGGAATTGTAGTAGGACCTATTCTGCCATTGAAGGACAGGCAGTTTGACACAGACTGATTTTATTATTGACGGACAAAATGACAAGCATTCATGAACAGCCTATCACAAATACAAATACCCTGTGGCTGCTGGTGGGTTTCTCCTTTGGGGGGGCGGCACTGACCACAACCCCCCCCCCCGGCCACGGGACTAAGATTGAGCACCCCCCTTCCCCGCAGCGCTGGACTGACGATACCTCCCCCCCTGTGGGAGGTCAGGCACTTACTTGTTTGGGAGTGCTGTGCTGCTATGGTGTGCTCTCGTCTCCTCTCCTCCTCTGGAGCATGGGCATGTAAGCAGCGGCGACTTCGGCTCCAACGTGTCTCCTCTTCCAAAGCGTTAGGCTTCAATAGCCTGGCGCTTTGGCCGATTGGGAAACAGGTCTCACTGACAGGGAAGAAACAAAAAGGCACACTAGGGCGCACTGGCCTACCGCATTATCCTTGATAAAATTTATTTGAAAAGAATCATAAAAACATACTCACAGACAACTCATGTAACAAGCATTTCCAGTGCTGGAGCAGGTAAAATCCAATCCACCGTCTCCTACTGGTAACCTTGATAGACTGGCTAACGTGTTTCAAGGCAGTAGCCTCTTCCTCAGAGGCTCTGAGGAAGAGGCTACGGCCTTGAAACGCGTTAGCCAGTCTATCCAGGTTACCAGCAGGAGACGGTGGATTGGATTTTACCTGCTCCAGCACTGGAAATGCTTGTTACATGAGTTGTCTGTGAGTATGTTTTTATGATTCTTATCAAATAAATTTTATCAAGGATAATGCGCTAGGCCAGTGCGCCCTTGTGTGCCTTTTTGTTTCTTCAGTTTTGGGATGACCCCAGTCCATCATGTGGCAGCACGGTGGCACGTTATCCAGTTCTGATACCATCAGACATCCCCTTCCTCACCACTGCAGAGAAGATTTTCTCCTTGAGAGCGGAAAAATAGTGATTTGACTTTGCTCACTGACAGGGAACCTGATAAGCATTGATACTAAGACTTTTATTAAGGCTACTTTCACATGTAGCCAAACCCACGGTAGTGGTAAAGAGGCGTTTTACCGCTGTTATAGCAGTGCTTGGCGCCGCTATTCAGGCGGTAGCGGGACGCTTTTAACCCCCAAGAAGGGGGTTATGCGGTGCCCATGCATTTCAAGTGCAGGGGCGAATTGCGAGCAGTGTATACACCGCTCCCGCACCGGCCCAAAGATGCTGCTTGCAAGGCTTTTTTTCCTGTCCTGCAAGCGCACTGCACTCGGGCTTTCGCACTGGGGCTGCAGTTGAGGCAGTTTTCAGGCGCTTTATAGTCACTATTTTTAGCGCTAAACCGCCTGAAATCTGTCCCAGTGTGAAAGAGGTCTTACACAGACATACAGTAACACACTGGTGGACAGATTGGTTGGTTGTCCCTTTTGAAGGGACTGGTTTGCATTGACACTGACCGCATAGGCAGATATACAGTGCATCCGGAAAGTACAGCGCTTTACTTTTTCCAGATTTTGTTATGTTACAGCCTTATTCCAAAATGGATTAAATTCATTGTTTTACTCAAAATTCTACAAACAATACCCCATAATGAAAACGTAAAAGAAGTTTGTTTGAAATCTCTGCAAATTTATTAAAAAGAAAAAAAGAAAAAAATCACATGCACCTTTGGCACCAATTACAGCCTCAAGTCTTTTTGAGTATGATGCTACAAGTTTGGCATACCCATTTTGTGCAGTTTCTCCTATTCTTCTTTGCAGGACCTCTCACGCTTCATCAGGTTAGATAGGGAGCATTGGTGCACAACCATTTTCAGATCTCTCCAGAGATGTTCAATCGGGTTGAAGTTTGGGCTCTGGCTGGGCCACTGTAGGACATTCACAGAGTTGCCCCATAGCCACTCCTTTGTTATCTTGGCTGTGTGCTTAAGGTCGTTGTACTGTTGGAAGATGAACCTTCGCCCCAGTCTGAGGTCCAGAGTGCTCTGGAGCAGATTTTCATCAAGGATGTCTCTGTATATTGCTACACTCATCTTTCCCTCCATCCTGACTAGTCTCCCAGTTCCTACCACTGAAAAACATCCCCACAGCATGATGCTGCCACCACCATGCTTCACTGTAGGGGTGGTATTGGTCAGGTGATGAGTTGTGCCTGGTTTCCACCAGGCATGACGCTTGCCATTCAGGCCAAAGAGTTTAATCTTTGTTTCATCAGACCAAAGAATTTTGTTTCTCATGGTCCGAGAGTCCTTCAGGTGCCTTTTAGAAAACTCCAGGTCGGCTGTCATGTGCCTTTTACTGAGTAATGGCTTCTGTCTGCCCATTCTATGGCAAGCTTGATTGGTGGAGTTCGGCAAAGATGGTGGTACTTCTGGAAGGTTCTCCTCTCTCCACAGAGAAATGCTGGAGCTCTTTCAGAGCGACCATTGGGTTCTTGGTCACCTCCCTGACTTAGGCCTTTCTCCCCCCGATCGCTCAGTTTGGCCAGGTGGCCCGCTCTTTGAAGAGTCCTGGGGGTTACAAACTTCTTCCATAAATCATGGAGGCCACTGTGCTCATTGAGACCTTCAATGCTGCAGAAATTTTTCTGTACCCTTTCCCAGATCTGTGCCTCGATACAATCCTGTCTACAGACATTTCCTTGGACTTAACTTAGTTTGCGCTCTGACATGCACTGTTAACTGTGGGACCTTATATAGACAAGTGTGTGCCTTTCCAAATCATGTCCAATCATCGGAATTTACCACAGGTGGACTCCAATCAAGTTGTAGAAATATCTCAAGCATGATCAGTGGAAACAGGATGCACTTGAGCTCAATATGAGTGTCATGGCAAAGGCTGTGAATACTTATATAAATGTGATTTTTTTATTTTTAATACATTTGCAAAGATTTCAAACAAACTTCTTTCATGTTGTCATTATGGGGCATGGTTTGTAGAATTTTGAGAAAAATAATGAGTTTAATCCATTTTGGAATAAGGCTGTAACATAACAAAATGTGGAAAAAGTGAAGCGCTGTGTATACTTTCCAGATGCACTGTACTGTAGGTTGGCTGATATTGATGATCAGACTGGTTGGCATTGCAAGGCAGACTGTAATTAGGAGAAAAACGAATTAAACTGATTGATATAGACTGATTGGCATTGTTGATGTACACAAATTAGTATTAAAGGACATATTTAATTTTTGCTTATGTATAACCAGATTTGCTTTGACAGAATTGAAGCAAAGATTTGCAGTACTAATTATAGAGGCAGATATCGATAAACAGGTATTGATATTGGTGGATAGCCTGGATAAATGGATATTTAACGGCACACTGGCACTGGTGTGCACATTGGCGGACAGGCTTATTGGCACTGAACAATAGACTGAATGGAATCAAGGCGTAAAGTCATTGGTTTTGACAGAGGCAGACAACATCTGAGGGAGCGAAGTTTGCCTACCCTGTCCTATAGTTACTGTGAAAGGGAAATACAGCAAGTAAAATGCCTTGTGTAAAGATTGCATTTTAAAAATTAATTTGCATAAGTGTGACTTGTTTAAACATGCTTCGAAAGGACTTTACATTTTTTATTTTAAAACATGGTGCTGCTATTGTGCATGTGTGGTAGTGTTGCCATGGTTCCTCCACTAGATGGATACACGTCAGGCTTTGCTGCTATCCTACAAATTGGTGCTTCTACCGTATGTGTGCAATAGGTGCTTATATCCCGTTCTCCAATAGGGATACCATTTTGTGGAAGACTAGGCCATAAGGGCCTAAATGTACAGGTACAATAAAGATTCAATTTCATGGGAGACCAGACTATAAGCTCCTACCATGCATGGCAGCAGTGCCATTTTTATGAAGGCCACATGCCATTTTGCAGTAGAGTGTGGTGGTTCTAAAATGACCCCAACATAAAAAGCAGAAGGAAAGGGTTCTTTTAAACTTGAGCCAGATGGAGCTGGGACTATTAAAACAGATCTTCTATAAACATGGAAGGTCCCATTTACTGACACCCCCCACCACCACTAATACAAATAGCATGTTAAAAATAAAGTTTATACAAAATATTTTTCAATAACTTACCTCGGCCCCAGCTTCTGAGCAGGTGATGCGATGTCTCTACACCTCCTGAGAAAATTGGGTGCTTGAAATCCTGCAAGAATGTACTCTAGCCTATTGCAAACAGCCAGCTTTCTAATGAGGCACTGTGACTTAACTGGCCTCTCCAAGAAGCATTGAAAGCTTGGCCTAATATATATATATATTTTTTTATAAACTCTATTTTTAACATACTCTATTTGTATTAGGGGATTTTTGTTACCAAGCCGCAACGCCTAGCCCAGGCCTCGACAAACCCCAGGCGCCAGGTCGCCATGGCGACCAGAAATCGCGTCCTGGCGAGTGTCAGCCGTTCCTTCTATCACTATGGTAAAACAGCTGTCAGATTCAGCGAGAGCCGAGAGCAGTTCTCTGCTTCATCTAACAGCTGTTACACTTGGCCGCTGCCCGGGATATTTGTTTCCACTTAGACTGAAGAAAAGTAACAAACAGGCTGCCTGGATAGTTGTTGAGAGTTAGAAGAATAAAGGAACAAACAATGTATCTTCTCGTTCTATCAAAGCAATGATCTCCGGGCTATCAGGAAAGTTTAACCATTTAAAGACTAAACCCTCTCTCACATTAGTGGCTTACAATTAAAGATCCAGTGTTTTCTGCTAGAAAATGACTTGGAACCCCCAAACATTATATATTATTTTTTAGCAGAGACCCTAGAGAATAAAATGGTGGTTGCTGCAATATTTTATGTCACATGGTATTTGCGCAGCGGTCTTTCAAGCACAATTTTTTGGAAAAAATACACTTTTAATGAATAAAAAAAAACTAAACAATAAAGTTAGCCCATTTTTTATTTTTGTATAATATGAAAATTGATGTCACACCGCGAGAAAAGTGACCTTTATTCTAAGCAACAAAATTGTGATAAAGCCCTGTGTACCATCAACAATTACCACTCTATGTGCAGCTGGGCTCCAGTATTTCATGGTGACCGGAAACCCACCAGAGCAATGAAAAGTCACTGTGGGGGACACACATGTAGGCAGGAAGTGGCTGCAAAGAGGCAGCAGAAGTTCAGCAGCGCTGGAATACTTTTCACCTTTTTTTTGTATTTTATTTACAATGTCACTAAGGCTTTATTTAGATGTACAAGTTGGGTGGTAAAAATGTGCAGTAGAGACATGTTTTTGCCACCCACCATTGGCCTCCCTTAGGTAGCAGATGAGGGCGTTTTACATGCCACAGTCACGATGCATTTGGCATAATGAGTTTCCCCCATAACAGATTTTTTAGTGTCACTCTTTCTGGCCAGCTTATAACCCTGATGTAACGGTGGAGTTATTGACTGGCTGCTCTGCGCTATAAAAAACTGGCTCCTAACTTTTTTAGCTGGCTCCTAGATTCAAGGCAAATTTGTCAAGCCCTGGCCTAGCCATTGTCTTGTACTCTGGCAGTTTTTATTTATTTTTCTCACTGTCTGTCATTGCACTTATTTTTGTGTCACTTTCACTCAAGGATTATATTTCCATTCTACAAAAGGCAGACATTAAGGATTAAGCATATCTCTGCTTTTTATATTTCCCTGCCCAAGGTCTAATCTGAATAAGATCTAATCACAGAAATTCACAGTACCTGTCCTTGGTAAACTAACACAACCAAGAATAATACGAACATATAAGGGTCAATTTGCTAGTTACATCCTAAAATCTGTTAGCAGCTCATCAGCTTTTTTACTGAAGAGAGAGAAGGCTAAACATCTTTAAGACCCCTTTCATATGGAGTGGATCTGTTCATACGGATCCGCCTTCTCAGCGGGGGATCTCTCCGCTGAGCTGGCGGATGACAGGTCCATGACATGGACACAGCCCTCTCTCCTCTATGGTGCGGTGGGATGGAAACCGCCTGTATGTCCATTACCATCCGATTGTTATCCGATCCACTGGACGGAGGGCAAAGGTATCCCCATCCGTGTGTTTTTATTGGATTGGATGCCGGCGGGTGTCAGTGGAAACATGTCCGCTGACATCCACCGCTCCATAGAGAACAATGGGTGGTCCGATCGGGTCTGCTTGCAAAACGGACAGGCGGACCCGATTGGTTCACTGGTGTGAAAGGGGCCTAAAGCTGATATCCAGGTTAACTTCCACTTTAAATAGTTTGTTTGGGCCAAGCTGGCCCAAATGAACCATTTCCTTCATTAACGTTGCGTCCACTGGGCGCGCTGTATAAACTTGATGTAGCCTCAACTACATACAATATATAGCACTGTGTGAGACAAGACTTTCCTGTCTCACACGGCACAAAATAGTGTCGGGCTGAGCAGCACTCAGTGATTCATAGGCAGCTTTGCATTTTATCAACAAATACAAAGCTTCCTTTGGTTGAGTTGGAGAGGGGGGCTGAAGATGTCTCTATCTCAAAAATTAGCTGCATAATTGAGTTGCCAGAAAGAAGCATTCACTCCAGATTAAAGTGTGCCAGAAGCTGTGAGGCATGTTAGGGTGTTGGGCATATTGGCACAGTGAAGGTTTCTTTCTGGCAACTCGACCACGCAGCTCATTTTTGTTCAAATATCGTCATGTTGTGCTCCTTGAACAAGCACGCAAGCAAGCAAGTCTTTTTCCTGAGTAGCCTGTATTTCTTCTGAGGTTACTGGTGTGTTTTTCTTTGTATCCCCAATAATTCTTCTGGAAGTTTGGATATCTTTCTTATATCCTTTTTCATCTTTATAAACTATGTGATAATAAATGGTTTTGTATGATCACTATCCTTAATTAAAAAACAGTTTTTTTGGCATGATCAGTCATGTTTTCAATATCAATGCCAACGTTTCATGATTTCTGCCAGGTTATGCAAACTTTTGAGCACAACTGTATATGTAGCCTTTTGACTGCCAAGGGCATCTTTCATACTTCATAACTGTACCTCCCCTAAGTAGCCAATGACATATGAATTACATTTTGACAATCAGATCATTAAAGCAAGATTATGGCTGCAGTGACCATTTATATTTAGTGGGAATTTTGGAGATTATTTTGTGTTTGTGTGCAAATTGTGCATTTTGAAATATTGTTTTGATGTCCTTCACAAGCTTTAGGCCCCATTCACACCTGAGCGTTTTCAGTTCGTAAAACGCTCATCTCAGAAGTTCCAAAACGCCCAACAAGCAAAATCCCATTTATTTAAATGGCCCCTGTTCACATCTGAGTGTTCTGTCGCCTGAAGCAAAACACCTGAAGCTCAAAAAAGTACATGAGCAGCTTTTTAGGCAGATTACAGGCGTTTTACTGCTTTTTACATTGGTGATCTTTGGACCTCAAAATGCCTGTACAAAAATGCCCAAAAAAAACTCAGAAAAAACGCCTGAAAACGATACGCTTAGGTGTGTATCCAGCCTTAAGGTCTGTAATGTGGATGTGAAATGCAGAAAAAATGAGCCATCTGAAGTTTAAAATGGGAGGCAACGCATTGTAGACCTATGGCAAGCATGCCCAAACTAAACACAATGCAGTTGCAGTCGGTGCAGACTTTTATGTAACAGGTTGAAGGCTGGTGTTCTAGCATCACCAGCAGGTATAAGTACAATCCAGTTGTCCTGAATCCCATGGCAGTATTTATGAATCTGAACATAATTCAGGCTTCAACGGCTGTATGGCTATCCTACAGGTGCTTTGCATTCCAGCACCTAGTACTGAATTTATGCCAGCATGGTTGTGTAGAATAATCTCTTGCTTAACAGTTCTGGCATTGACAAAGAGCGACTCCAAAGATTAGTGAACGAAGAACACCAACACTGTGGTATTCTTCATCTCATTGATGCAGAGAATAGGGCATGTTCTTCCACCCAATTACACAGAACATGTTCTTCCTCCAGCTGACACAGACATGTGGGGCATGTTCTTCCTCCTGACAGAACACCAACACGGGCACATTCTTCCTCCCACTCACACAGGCAGTGGGGTATGTTCTTCCTCCCACTGACCCAGATGATGGGGCTTGTTCTTGCTGACAGATGATGGGGCAAATTCTTCCTTTCACTGATGCAGACAATTGAAAATACGGTACATATTTTTACTTCTGTGCTGACACAATGTGGCATGTTCATACTCCCGCTCATACAGATAAAGGGGCATGTTCTTCTTCCTACTTACAGACAATGGGGAATGCTCTTCCTTAAGACTACACAATTAATGTGACATTTTTTTTTCCTCTGACACAGTTCTTCCTCCTTCTGACAGACATTGGGGCATGTTCTTCCTCCTTCTGACAGACATTGGGGCATTTTCTTCCTCCCTCTGACACAGACATTGGGGCATGATCTTCCTCCTTCTGACAGACATTGGGGCATTTTCTTCCTCCCTCTGACACAGACATTGGGGCATGATCTTCGTCTTCCTCCTTCTTGTACGGGGTTACAGACACAGTCTTCCTCCTTCTTGTACGGGGTTACAGACACAGTCTTCCTCCTTCTAGTACTGGGGCATGATCTTCCTCCTTCTGACACAGACATTGGGGCATGTTCTTCCTCCTTCTGACACAGACATTAGGGCATGTTCTTCCTCCCTCTGACACAGACATTGGGGCATGTTCTTCCTCCCTCTGACACAGACATTGGGGCATGTTCTTCCTCCTTATGACACAGACATTAGGGCATGTTCTTCCTCCTTCCGATGCACACATTGGAGCATGTTCTTCCTCCTTCTGACACAGACATTGGGGCATGTTCTTCCTCCCACTGACAACAACAATGGGGTGAGTTGTTCTTCCGACACCAGCAATTGTGCATGTTCTTCTGCCTACTGAAAACCAACACCAGCACATTCTTTCTTCCCGCTATTTTAGAGGTCATAGATTTCAAAGACCAAAGTTGTACATTCCCGCAGGACCCAGGGGCATTTTTGAACGGATGACAATTCTGTAAAAATCAATGAAAACCCTAGAAATAAACTAATTAGTTTGTCTTACCCATAACTTGCTCTGCCCTTTTGCTTACAGTACAATGCAGGGTATATGATCCTTTAGGAGGCTCTGTCACAACAATAAAAAAAACAGGATATACAGTTGTGATTTTAGCTGTGGTAGGGATCAGCATAATGTAGCACAGAGAGGAAGCAACTAGGCCCTAGCAAAAACCAGGAGAGTTGGCATGTTTTTTTATGTGGAGAGGGAGAGGTAGCCATGTGTGCCAAGCAGGGCTTCATTGCTTTGCACAGTGCAGTTAGAATAACACTGGAAACATTGGAAAGAAGAGCACAGGGTTGCCCTCACAATGCTCCTGTTCCCTCATAGTCTGTCAGTCTGTAGCAGCGTTTTTCCTACTACCCCTCCATAAGATGGAGTACCATTACCATGTTTTTGTGGGTGAAATAAAAATAAGCCATTTATTTTCTTATGGAAAATGTGTATTAAAACTTTACCTGCCAAGAGGATTTGTAATTCTGTTTAGTCAAACTTTTTAAGGAGTTATCAATCTGCTTTTTTCTGCTGTCACTTGTGCTGCAGCCCGGCTGGCTCCTAGTTCTTGCCCACCATCTCATGGACTGTGTGTTACTAAGCAGACTTGTATATAGACAAATGCATCTACTGTTCGCCACTAGCAATGTAAAACGTGACAAAATTATGTTACAAATACATTTCTATTAATATAATGAAACCTAATTTATTATGTATTGAGTGTCCCCAAATACAGTCAAGTTTGCTTTCTTAAGAATCAATACAATGCAGAACTTCCTGCCATGGTCAAAAACAGACATTTGAGACATGAGAATATTTGGCACATTCTAGACCTGGCTGTGTATCTCCATACGTAATAAGGTTAAGTTCAGCTTTTTTTTTTATCTCCCATTGTGTTGGATGTTTTTTCTAATCCTTGGAATCCCATGTATAAAACAGCAACCGTCTGATTGTATTGGCCTAAAGTCAATAGCCTTTGCAGGCAGCGTCACTCTGTCCAAGGTCAAGCATGAATCTAATCACATAAGCTTAACAAAATATAGTTTGGTATGCCACGTCCTATATTGTGTATGAAATAACGGTCTGGTGCATCCCTTGCACTGATTAGCTGGAGAAGAAAAAATGATTAGTGATAATGACCTCTAACTTGTTTCCTCTTGTTGAACTCCATAAGCTACAGTCACATTGCTGATCAAGAGCCAAATCATTTTATTCTTTTAAATTAAGAAAGCAATAGTTGATCATGCTTATATGTCCTCACCTAGATGATTATCCACGTGGAATGGCTTTTGTTAATAGTGGAGGTGTAACAGTGCACTTAGGAATGCCCTAGTAAATTATTTTTTTATTGTGCTTGTGTTCCACAACAGGCTTGCCTCCTGGATATGGTGCGAGTCTGTGCTTTCTTAGCAGTAATTGTCTTGTCAGCATATACATATACTAGACAACTGTGTATTATAGCAGTTGCCTAACCTCAAAGATTAGAAAATATGACTAGAAGAATACAGTAATATGATGATACATAAAAAGGGAAAAGGAAAGATAATTCAGTCTAAATGAAAGCATGAGTAATGTTGGGCTTTAGATAGATCATTTTAATTCTTAATTAACACATACAATTTCAGTATTGTTGCTATAGTTAGAACAGACAACAATATATTAGCTAGTGCCAGGATATATTTATAATTTGCTTAAGACATTTGCTGGCTGCTTTGTGCTAGGATCAAACACCATGCTGGGTGGGTAACCCATACCTGATAACTATCATTTTAATTATCAAGAGTCATTCAATTTTCAATCAACAATAGTAAATTTGCCCTAAATCTCCTATTAATCAAATGTCCTGTGCTTTTTCTACAGCAAGATCCTCTTTACTGGTAGTGAACGCTGTAGAAACAGTGCAGTATTTTGCGAGAGAACACTTCCAGGGCTTTCCAGTACAAATCAGAAGGATGCAGAGCAGTAAGGCAGCAAATACCATAATGAGACTCATTGTACTGTATCCTGTTTGTTGCATCAATAAACTGGACCTTGCCAACAACGTCTGACTTATGATGTTAATTTCCTATTATTGCTGATATGGTATTCCAAACTCTAAAGCCTCATACTAGTAGAAGCAGGACTGAACGAAAAAAAAACTGACAGCTTAGGAGGAGCCGCTATACTAACAACACAATGTTAGTACAGCAGTCTCCTCTTCTGTGCTATTGTGTTCTGACAGGGAGGCACCCCCCCCCCCCCCAACACTCTGGTGAGCTCTCTTAGCCAATAATCGGGAGCCGGTTAGCAGCCTTTTTTCGGTCATGTCCCTTCGACAGAAGCCGGCTCGACTCCAGTACACATGGACCGAAGGTCAACCGGTTTCTATTGAATTGACCAATGCTGCCCGACATTCGGCCCATGTGTACTAGGCTTAACACTTAAAGTGTGTCTAAACCCAAGAACAAAAGTTGCTAGTAGCCGAATGATACTTAGATGTGGTGGCTGCATTTGTTTTTTTTCACACTCTTTATGTTAATCTGCTAATCCTGCCATGAAATCACTCCCTATCCTAAAGTGACAACTCTATTAAGGAGCATTGCCATCCTAGGACAGGGAATGTGATAGGACTACATAACTCTGTATTGGGACCACATGACACCATACATCTGGCACCTGGGGCTGGACGATTTTTTGCACCCCCCCCCCCCCCCCAATGGTATGTGGCAATATAGCGGCGCCACGCCAAAACTGTGTCTGTGGTCAGATTGCAGCAACAGTGGGAGGGGCTTAAATGGCAGTATGCTTTAATGACTGTGCCACAAGCGAGTATTTATCAGACAGTACAAACCTCAGTATACTCATTTTATTAAAATAAAACTGTTCTACTGCATATCCTTTACTACACACCGCTAACCTGAAAGTGGTATTAAATGTTCAAGCATAAGAAAAAAAACCCTCTTGGTGTGACTTTATATGGGAGGACCAACTCACCAAAAAACAAATCTCATACAATAAAAATTAACATTTATTGATGTATTTAAAAGATCAACCATCTAGGCATAATGAAAGTAGACAAAAAGAATTGAATGAAAATAGGACAATACTCATGAAATGATTACATACATACAAAGACAAACATTCTAAAAAAGACCACTAATCTGCCAAACAATGGACTAAACTCTAAAGGAAAAAGTCTATGCTTGTGGCCCAGTACGTACCCAAAAAGTGAGGATAGGCAGGGCTCGTAGGCATAAATGTGGATAGTAGATTGCATTCACAATTGTAGGGGTTGGGGAATAAACCGACTAAATTGCAGTATACTGTACACAAATGAAAAGAAAGTACATATAGCAATGTTACTTAGAGGATGATTTTTAACTATTTAGACCACGCACCCCTGAAGAAGATATCGAACTAAACATCGAAACACGTTGGGTCCCATTTCTGCCCATGTTTGGCAGATTAGTGGTCTTTTTTAGAATAGTATTAGAGAGTTTTTAGAGTATTGTTCTATTTTCATTCAATTATTTTTGTCTACCATCATTATGCCTAGATGGTTGATCTTTTAAATACATCAATAAATGTTAATTTTTATTGTATGAGATTTGTTTTTTGGTGAGTTGGTCCTCCCATATAAAGTCCCACCAAGAGGGGTTTTTTTCTTATGCTTCAACATTGAATGATTGGGATGGTGTTAGGTCCACTCTAATTGACTTTAGATATAAATTTGAATACCAAAGCAACACATATTCCACTAAAAGTGATATTAATCTTTTTTTTTTTTTTTCTAAATAATAAACATGTTATACTTACCTGCTCTGTGTGATTTTGCACAGAGCAGCTCAGATCCTCCTCTTCTTGGGTCCCTTGCCAGAACCCCTGGCCCCTCCCTCTTTCTGGGTGCCCCAACAGCAAGCAACTCTCCCAAGCTGTGGCTCTCTGTGTCCATTCACACACAAAGCCATGGCTCGACTCCACTCCCTCTGTCTTCTGATTGGCTCACTGGCTGTGATAGACAGCAGTGTGAGTCTCTTGCTACTACCAAAAGCCAATAAGGAGTGCGAGTCCCCAGACAGCCAAGGCTCTCTTGGAGATCGCTGGATCAAGAGGTGGCTCGGGTAAGAATTAGATGCGGCTGGGGGGGCTGATGCACACAGAAGGTTTAAAATGCATGACGATTAAAAATCACATGCCCTTTACAACCATTTTAACAAAGAATGTGCTGTCTTTAGAATACAGT
The DNA here is from genome assembly GCA_018402905.1 of Glandirana rugosa. Taxonomy (NCBI): domain Eukaryota; kingdom Metazoa; phylum Chordata; class Amphibia; order Anura; family Ranidae; genus Glandirana; species Glandirana rugosa. Next base: position 2,211,131 of record BLSH010251074.1, read on the forward strand.
AGTCAGGAGAAAGAAATTTAAAACTCAGTGAGGGAAATTTATCAAAACTGGTGCAGTCAGAATTTGGAACAGCTGTGCATGGCAACCAAACGGCTTCAGTCTTCAGCTTGTTCAGCTTTAAAAATGAAAGCTATGAGCTGATTGGTTGCCATGCACAGCTGTTCCAAATTCTGTCTGCTCTAGTTTTGATAAATCCCCCTAAAGCTCATTCAGACAGTCGCTGAGACAGGTCCTGTATGCTGAGACACTTTTTGCTGCATCTGCATCCACCAGAGAGCTTCACCTATAGAAGTGGGTGCACAGATCCGAATGCAGACACTGTGCATTTGGTTACATGCATCCCTTCCTGTCTGAGTATCAAATTTTGACATTCGACTATGTCCATGCAGCTGATGCATCCCAATTGACTTTGACTGGACTGCCTGCACAAGGATGCACAGAACACCAATTATTGGCACGTGGTACACGACCATCACACAGGGCATGAACGCATATGCTCCATGTGAATGAGGCCTAATTGTCATATGGGGCAGATAGAAGGAAAGAGGAGATGTCGGGTAATTAAAAAGAGAAGTGTGGGAATTTTATTTATGAAATCATACTTACCTAAGTAGATACTGCATCTGTCCCCTGCCGGCTCTAAGGCTGAAAATCGAGTAATCAAACAGCCAATCACTCTCAGTTCTAAGTGCTCCCTGAGCAGAGAGCTGGTGGCTGTCAGTCTCTGGCTCTGCTCTGCCCCCGGTGCTCACTGAAACACTGGGCTGTGGAGGGGGCAGAAGTGGCCAGCTCGCTGAGAGGCTGTGCTGGGTGCGGGTGCCGGTCCAGGCATGTGGACAGATCCTAACTATAGGATTGCAATCTTTCCCCAGCCTGTACCGACTCTGTGACATCAGCTGAAAATGGGTAACAGGAGTGCAAAACAATCTGCCCTGATGTGATCAACAGGAGAAGTACAACCAAATAGGTTTTGACTGTACTTTTCCTTTACTAAATCTATCCACGACCTGTCTCTCTGCTCCTGTTTGGCATTATTCACGACAATTGATAAATGTCCCCATATGTGTTGTGAACTCGCCCTCCAGGGTCCAGGCAGGCTCATCCTCAACCCAGGCTTTAAATTCAGGCTCTTTCTCCCTGAAGCTGGAAGGTCCTTCAGACACCCTCTTTCCTACTCCAGAGGGCCTCCACGATCCCCTTATCATAGTCCCGGGCCTCCAGACACCTGCTGCCCTAGTTCAGGGCCTCCAGACACCCCTTCTCCTAATCTGGGACCTCCAGGCACCCCCTCACCTAGTCCAGTATCTCCCTTGTACCCCCCTATCCAGGGGCCTTTGCCACACCAACCAACATTTCCTAGTCAATGGCCTCCTCTGCACCCACCCCCTTAGTCCAGGGCCTCCACTGCACTCCCCTCCTAGTTCAAGGCCTTCTTTACAGCCCACCCCAAGTTAGGAGCCTCCTCTGCACCCTGCTCTCCAAATCCAGGTCCTTTATCAACCCCACTTTTCAAGTCCAGGGCCTCCTCTACACCCCCCAGTCCATGGCCTCCGGTGTACTCCCCTCCTAGTCCAGGGCCTCCTCTGCATCCCCCAGTCCAGGGCCTCCTCTGCACCCCCCAGTCAAGGGCCTCTTGTGTATTCCCCTCCTAGTCCAGGGCCTCCTCTGCACCCCCCACTCCAGCACCTCCTCTGCACACCCCCCCCCAGTCCAGGGCCTTCTCTGTACCCCCACCCCTGCCCAGGACCTCCTCTGCATCCCCCTAGTCTAGGGTCTCCTCTGCATCCCCCTAGTCTAG
>BLSH010251074.1:2213290-2239721 GCA_018402905.1 Glandirana rugosa
GGGCTAGTTCACATTACCTGTCCGTCCAGAGGGCGGATCAGGACGGGTCACAGTTTTGTCGGATACATAAAAAACGCACTCCGTAGGATCTTTGAAGCCTCCCCTTCTCTAGAATGCCTCACGCAAAAAATACATAGGCTGTTTTGACACTGGGCAGGACTAGGCGGGAGACCTGCCTGTCCATTACACTTGATCGGGCAGCAGTGACACCCATAGAGCAGTGGTTCACAGTGCGGGTGGGGGCGGCACCCCCCTAGATGTGTCACCCGGGGTAGCCGCCCTCCCCACCTAGTTTCGGCCCTGTTACCACCTCATCTTTTCCAAAACGCATCATTCACACTGGATGATTTCAATGTGGCCGTTTGGACCACATCTGGTGTTTTGTTTTCTTCTCTGCCTCTAAATGCTCCTACATGTTGGCCTGTGTGTCCATGTACACATTTATAGAAGTTTAGAGGCAGGAAAAAAAAACCCCACTGCCTGTGCTTCCAGGAACAGCTGCGTTTTGGCAGAGAAAACACTTGATGCTTGAAAACGCTCGTTAACACTAGGCGCATTTATCACTTGAGCGTTAATTAATTTCACTGGCCAGATAAATTGGTATTCTGGCCAGTGAAATAAATGAATGCCCTTAATGCTTGCCGCACCTAAACATGTTGCATGCATTTACAAGCGTCAATTGCTTTTTCTGCCAAAATGCTGCTGCCAGGAGGAAAGTCATCTAGGAGAGATGGCAAAACATCCTGTGTGCATAAAGCCTAACAGGGCGAAGATGTTTTGTAGTCCACAGATATAGCAGAGAAACATGCTAACTGATAACAGTCTAGAGGCAGAAAGCACAGGAATTTCAAGCTCACACAACTTTTTTGCTCATGTTGAACTGGCATAATAAAACACATTCAATTTTATAATTAACAGACCTAAAGGGAGCAAGTAAAAGAAATATATTGTTACATTATAACTATAAGGGTTGATTTACTAAAACTGGAAAGTGCAAAATCTGGTGCAGCTATGCATGGTAGCCAATCAGCTTCTAGCTTGTTCAATTAACCCCTTCCTTACCGGGCACTTAAACCCCCCTCCTGCCCAGACCAATTTTTGGCTTTCAGCGCTGTCGCATTTTGAATGACAATTGCGCGGTCGTGCGGCGTTGTACCCAAATAAAATTTGCGTCCTTTTTTTCCCACAAATAGAGCTTTCTTTTGGTGGTATTTGATCCCCTCTTCGTCATTTCTGATCGACGCTATAAACAAAAAATGAGCGACAATTTTGCAAAGAAGAACAATATTTTTTACTTTTTGCTAAAGTACAAATCCATTAAAAAAATTATTCATCAGTTTCGGCCGATATATATTTTTCTACATATTTTTGGTAAAAAAAAAAAATATATTGATTGGTTTGCGCAAAAGTTATCGCGTCTACAAACTGGGAATTGATTTATGGCGTTTTTATCATTTTTTTTTACTAGTAATGGTGGCGATCTGCGATTTTTATCAGGACTGCGATATTGGGGCGGACATGTCGGACATTTTTTACACATTTTTGGGACCAATGACATTTATACAGCGATCAGAAATTTAAATGTCCACTGATTACTGTGTAAATGTCATTAGCATTGAAGGGGTTAACCAGCAGGGGCAGTGAAGGGGTTAAATATGTTCCCTGGGTGTGTTCTAACTGTGGGGGGGCAGGGCTGGCCGGGACATAACAGATCTAACTGATCCCAGTGACAGGGATCAGTAGATCTGCTGTCACAGAACGGGGAACCGCCGTGTTTACAACGGCGGTTCCCCATTCTGAGGCTCCTAAAAGTGATCGGCGAGTCCGCCCGACCCACGGGCACGCTCCTGCCGCCAGGGGGCGCGCAGGAGCATGCGCAGTGGAGGACGTCCAAGGACGTCCTCCGGGCATTTCAGATCCGCGCTGGAGCCGTACTTTGGCAATAGCGCGGATCTGAAGTGGTTAAAGCGGAGCTCCACCCAAAAGTGGAAGCTCCACTTATTTGCCTCCTGTGCCACATTTGGCATCTTTCGGGTGGGGGGGGGAGCGGGTACCTGGGTTTGACAGGTACCCGCTCCCACTTTCGGGTGATCCCGCTACGGATTACTTCACTCCAGGTTTAGACTGCATTCACGCTTGTTCACACATATAGAAGAACACCTTTTTATTTGTGTCAACATACGTTACAAGAATGCACAGTGTATGCTCCATGGGGTTCCCATCCATTCATTTTAATGACACCCTAGTTTGCAAGAACTCTAAAAACAAATGTACCTGGACCTCGGCATACTACAACACTAACAAAAAACAAAATGTTATACCGTGGAGAAAAAAAAGTTTTTTCTGTGTTTTTTGGCCCATGACTGCACATTGAGGACCCATAGAAAATGAATGTTGTGTGAATGACCCCTCAGTATTTGGGTGATAACCATTCTGTCTTCTTTTCACTCACCATTAAGCATTACTTATGTATTGTAATAAAAATAAATAGTGATGTACTGTACTGTATATGCTTAATGTATTACACATGGAGAATTCAAAGCATTGTGCATTTTGGTTTTACTTTCTCCCTAGATTGCACTCTGGGTTCATTTCCAAACCCAAGCTGTGTATCAAGTAGATAGTTGCACTTCATGCTAACAGTTTGCCAAGTTTGCTGACAGATACTCGTTTGTAGACGTAGTCAAAAATGTCAGAAAAACCTTGGCATATCCTCAACATTTTAGTCCTTGGAAAGTACAAAACAAGTTCAGTAGACATTCAATAATAATTGGAAGAATAGTAAGCAGAATCTGCTTACCGTATATTTTTACCATTGCTTTATTTTTAATATATGACACTTGATGAATAGTTGGTTCACTATAATGGAATGTCTTGGACCTGTTAAGGGAAATATTGAAGTTGCTAGACACTTTACTTTTTCTTTTTAAACTTAGGATTTTTACAGCAGAAGCATTAAAGATGAACATATCTATGAATGGTTTCAAATTCCAAGATATTTGCAACACTGTAAAATCACTCTTTAGCCTATCAACCTGCTCCATCACGTTGCTGAGGCCCTTGCTGTACTCCCTTCTCCTGTAGCTCCTTAGACTGCATTCACATCTCAGCGCATTGAATCACTGGCTGATTTGCTGCAAATCTGCCCGCAATTTGACAGCACCGATAAGTGAATGGCAAAATGTGGGACGCATATTTGAGATGCCATTCATTTGAATGACAGCTCAAAACAAAACATGGTGTGGGTCTACCGCGATTGTCGAGCGATAAAGCGCGCTGCCATTCACATATCAGCACTGTCAAATCGATACGCTGAGATGTGAATGCAGTCTAAAAGCAGACCTGCTATAAAAATGGAAGATCTGCGTTAAGATGTCTTTACACTGATAGACTCTTTTCATGCTGGCTGAACTGAAAAAAATCTAACTGATTCCTTCATCCATGCTATACAGCACAGATGGATGAATCTGCTGAGCCATATAAAACTCAAAAAATACAGCGCTCACAGCAAGATGCACTATATGCAAATAAATAAAATAAAATATATATCTAATCAGAGAAAGAGAGGGGAGAGGAGGGGGGTGAGAGAAAGATAAAGGGTGAGAGAGAGAGGGGGTGGGGGAGAGAGGAAAGGTGAGAGAGAGGGGGAGATGGGGGGTGAGAGAAAGGGGGAGATGGGGGGTGAGAGAGAGAGGGAGATGGGGGGTGAGAGAGAGAGGGTGCCTTTGGGTAGTTTTAGTAGGGTAGTAATGTGGCGTGCGTCACAGCAAACTGTGGGTGGAGCCACATTGTGGTAGGAGTGGGAGGGGCTGTTCTACACACGTGATTCATGGGAATATGTGCGCTATGTCACATCTGCATGATCTGGCCCTGGGTGTGATGGTGATCAAGGGTGTTGACTGGCAGAAATGGCCTGGTGATAATGTATTGCTGTGGTGATGATCAGACACAGTGGCTGGAGGCACTAACATACAGTGATATCAGAGCAGTCAGCCTTTGTACATGATCACCGCCACAGCAGTACAATGCCACCATAGTGAACACTACACTTGCCCTGGTAACATTATTTAAAAAATAATTTTTTGTATATATATTATACAATTTTTTTTTTTTTTTTTGCATACTGGGCTCCATTCACAAAAGCAGATTGCATGCAGTATTTAGGTGTCCGTACACATTTTCTCTAAATACCGCATGAAATATGAACCCTTCCCTGCCTCTCTGCTAAACTCTGCACCTTTAATCCACCTCCTCTCAGGTGAAGAGGAAGTAAACTCAGATGGGGTTTACTTCCTCTACATTCCCCTGTAAAGTAGAAACATAATGGGCTACTATACATCGCATAGTATTCCATTATGTGCCACTTACCTGCAAACGAAGCCTGCGATGTCCAACGCTGTACCCTGTGCTGGTGGCGTCCATCTTCAGCCCCTCTTCCTTCCGAGGCCGCGACTCCGGCTCTGTGACTGGCTGGAAACGTGTGACGGCATACGCGGGACCCGTCAGTCACAGCACAATCACAGTGAAGATGCAGCACGGAGGCCATTTCTTCACTGCGCATGTGCCAAAATGACGTCAGCACAGCTAGTACACTGCATATTTCCTGAACCGTGCAGGTTTGGGAGATATGCAGGGCACCTACAGGTAAGCCTTATCATAAGCATACCTGTAGGTTAAAGTGGTTGTCACGAGTTGACAACCACTTTAAGCTGTGCATTCTAAATCAGTCTGCTAAACTCTGCACCCTAAACTGTGCCCTGCACCCTAAACCCCCACTTCTCTGCTTAACTCCACATGCCTCTGCTCATCTTTTCACCCCAGCCCTCCTGCACCGTCACGCCCACAGCGACTAGCTTACTGAGACATGGTTCAATGACTGGGGGTATTTGAGGAAATAAGGGGAAACTTATACTGAGCAATAAGACTTCACTGTACTTTCACAGCCCGTACTACCTTTGGCCACCACTAGAGGGAGACTTCAATTCAGCTGGCTGACCACACACCCTTCCCACTGTCCACACACCCACACACCAGACACACAATAAACGATAGTCGGCCACCACCCAACAGTTTGTCCGCAGACTGGTCTGCTGGACTACCACACACACACAAAGATGGTCTGGCAGATCTCTTAGCTCACAATCTGCATACAATCTGCCAACACGCAGAGCAATTGTATACCGATTGGCACGTAACTTAGACTGACACTTAGGCACTAAAATGCAACAATTTCTCCAGAGATATGAGCCCTAGCTTAGTACAAAGAAGTCACTTATTAATTTTATGATTTTATATCCCGAAAGAAGGCAGCGCATAAAAGATATACATAGAAAAAGGAGTTACAAAACATACTAAAAAGACACACAATTGGCATTTCACTATGAAAATAAAAATGGGTAAAACAGAAATAAACTTTACTGAAGTGTATCCTTTGATAGAAGTATACCGAACCATATGGGGACTCCCCAGTTTTTGAACTGACTTTGTGGAAAAACAATGTTCATATCTCGGGCTCACCAATTTATTGAAATGGATGTGGGCTGGGCTATAGCCCTTGGCCAATCAACCCTGGGGGGGGGGGGTGTTCCGGTCTCAGCCCACAGGATGTTTAGTGTTCTTAAAGGACCAGTGTCGAAATGGTCCAGAGCGGCGCTGATCGCTGGGTCAAGGATAGGATTTCCGACACCAGCGCATCGGTCCGATTGTGACAGTGACAAATTACTGCCTGCCTGCCCCAATCAGGCACCATTTAACGGTTTTGTGTGTTTCTCTAGAGTTCCAAACATGCTAAGAAATACAGAGTTACATGTACATATAAACCATCATGTGTACAATCAAAAGGAATTATTTTCATCTCTCTGCCGCTAATACTTTATCTTTTATGAGAGATATAATAGGTTCTTTAGATCTGTTAATTCCAATCAAAGTTTGTAGACCGTCTGGGGCCTTGCGTAGGCCCCCTGTGGACCCTCGTAGCCAAGATGACTAGCAGTTTTCTTTGAGGCTTCAGAAGGTAACAATCTTATGTTTCCTCTGATGGGAATTTTTATTGGCATCTAGGTATCAATTCTACCCTAGTAACTGGCACTGTCCTTTTCAAATGCTAATGAAATATATTTATAACTGCTTACTGTGAATACTATATCGCTAATAACCAAAAATTAAACTACATCTACAATTATACTACTTCTATAGATCACATCACATCTCGCTAAGGCAAAACTCTCCTACTCTTACATTTATGTTACATGCACACCCACTCCTTGGTCATGTTTGCCCTCCAAACTGTAATCTTTTCTGTGTTTACCTCTGGACAACCCCCGCTCCCCCAATCCATCACCTTTGCAGTGCAGGCTGATGGCAGACTCAGTGACTGTGGCAGGCAGGGCTTGTTGTACATCCCAATTGGCAGCATTCAACAAAGGTGATGGTGGACCATGGCTTAGGAAGTTTGACATACCTATGAATGCTCTAACAATTTACATATCAATGCAGTCACGATTTACATATCCATGCCGCAGCGATTTTAATTTTAATGCCGCAGCGATTTACATATCAATCATGTGTACACTGCACCCAGAGCAGGGATGGGCAGCATTTGTGACTCGCTCACACCTCTGGGCCTATCTTAACCAGTTGCCGACCGCCCACCGTGGCTTGATGGCGGCAACTTGGCTCGATATCGCAAACCGCCGACACCCGACGGCGGCTGTGAGATCGCGGGCACGCTCGCGTGCTCACTATGTAGCAGGGAGCGGGTAGGGCAGACTTGATGTCCGCCGGCTACCCATGATCACTCCGCCACAGTGACAGAATGGGGATCTGTGTGTGTAAACACACGGATCTCCGTTCTGACAGGGGAGGAGTGTGATCGTATGCTCCATGTATATGAGAGCAGCAATCACTCTCCTCCCCCAGTCAGCCCAGCCCCCATACAGTTAGAAACACAATGCAGGGAACACAGTTAACCCTTTGATCGCCCCCTAGTGTTAACCCCTTCCCTGCCGGTGACATTTATACAGTAATCAGTGCATTTTCATAGCACTGATCGCTGTATAAATGCCAATGGTCCCAAAAAAATGTCCGACGTCTCCACTGTAATGTTGCAGTGCTGCTAAAAATCGCAGATCGCCACCATTACTATTAAAAAATAAAAAAAAACATAAATTAATTCTCATTGTTTGTAAATGTGGCAACTTTTGCGCAAACCAATCAATATACGCCGATTGCAATTTTTTTTCCCCCAAAAATATGAGGAAGAATATATATCAGCCTAAATTGATAAATATTTATTTTTTTTTTTGGATGTATTTTAGCAAAAAGTAAGAAATATTGGGGTTTTTTTTTTTTTTCAAAATTATCCCTCTTTTTTTGTTTATAGCGGTGATCAGAAGTGCCGCAGAGGTGATCAAATACCACCAAAATAAAGCTCCATTTGTGGGAAAAGAGAACGTCAATTTTGTTTGGGTACAATGTCGCATGACCGTGCAATTGTCAGTTAAAGGTCACAGTGCCGAATCACAAAAAGTGCTCTGGTCAGTAAGGGGGTAAATCCTTCCGGGGCTGAAGTGGTTAAGGAAGGGGCCTAGAGCTGCAGCTCCAATAGCCCCTATGTTAATCCAGTCATGTGTGTGAGGCCTGATGCACATCCTAGTGGCAGATTGATATGTTTACCATAGGGGAAAAAAGTTTGGCTATTTGAGATGTCATTTGGGCTGGAGAATGAGAAGAACCTGGCATCATAGGTAGTGCATAACTTTCTTTGCAGACACTGCCTTTCACTAAGCTATCTGTATATCGGAATGAAAAAAATAGGCAGTTAAAAAACTGGATTGTGTGCCATGTGTAACACAAGGATTTTCTCCTTTCAGTCCATTTCATCAGCTATGAAACGGAGACAGACTTAAAGTGAAACTTCACCTGAAAAGTTCCGCTTTTTCTAATCCTCCCCTCCTCCTCTAATATTTTTGGACTGGCACATGCGCAGGGGGGAGCTGGCTTCCGACATCCAAGATGGCGGCATCAGGGACCCGAAGACCGGCAAAGAACTGGTCTAGGAGAGGACAGCAATGGATCCCTGGACTGGTGTGGTGTTTTTATTAAGGCCTCATACACACGGACGTTTTTTGACGCCGGCGTTTTCTGGCGTTTTTTGCAGCTCTCCATGTTAGTCAATGGCCCCATAAAAACGTCGGCGTTTCTGAGCTGTAGGTGGCGTCGGCGTTAGTGAGCAGAAAGTAGAACCCATGGCCATCGCATTCTGAGGCTGTAACATTTTGACGTTTTTTGACGCCGATGCCACAATATGCCAAGAAACGCCAACATATGCCACCATATGCCACCTATTATTATACCGGCGTTTTCCGGCGTTTTTTGACGCCGACGTTTTTAGGTTGAAAAATAGCAGAGGGATGATTTTTTTTTAAAAAAACGCCTATTGACGCAGACGCTCACTAACGCTCAAAAACGCCAATGCATAACGCCGAAAGACGCCGACTTTTTTTCCTTGACGTCGGGCCCGACGTTTTGTTTATTTTTTTAGAAACGTCCGTGTGTATGAGGCCTTAAAGTTAGCAGCTACAGTATTTGTGGCTGCTGAATTTATTCCTTTTTTTTTTTTATTAAACCTCTAACGTTTAGATCAAGCTGTTCTTTCCAAAGCTCACTTCCTGGAAGTTATGGCCCCTTTATTACATATTGTGTTGTGGAGTGCTTAATATAGAAAAAAAAATTCCGACGTATAATAAGGAAAAGAAGGGAAATTACAAATGTAATAAACCAGCTATGTCCTCTATATTCTGGTGCCTCTCTGTTTTAATTTCCAGTAGTTATAAAACTTTCATAGTGCATAAAGTTTACATTTACCAGTATGACCTTGCCTTCTGTTGTATCTAATATTTAGTACAGATGTGAGCCATGCATAATTAATAATAAATATGCAGCTTATCAGTAAAAAAAAAAAAAAATGTTGTGGCTGTCCAAATATCAGATGTGTAGGTCCATAAATTAAGACTTATTGTCACAAGTTAGAAAAAAAAAAAAAAAAATAAGTTTTTTTTTTTTAAATTTAATTCGTTACCTGAATAAGAATGCTTTGATGGCGCTTAGAGCAAGTTTGATATACAAACACATCCAGCCGTATTCTGCTTTTTGTGTTTATTTTTATAGGAGAAGAAGAACAGGGGGTAGAGATATTTCCCCAGGCCACGTCCAGCTGCCCAGTAACACAGCTTTTTAGAAGACCTCAGTAATGGAGAGATATGAGTGAGTGCTGAGACAGCAGGGGAAGTCCTTGTGGAATGTCCTGCTTGGCTCTTTGTGTTTCAATGCTTGGAAGTACGATCCTGCAGATGTTTCCTCAGGCGAGAGACGCTGTGTTTACAAAGCTCTTTCAAGCTAGTGGCCCTCTGGAGACCAGTGTTGGGCATGAAACGGAATGCACCATGAAGGTCAATGGGAAGCTTGAGTCTACTTTTTAAAATTCATAGCCACAGCAGTGTTTTAAAGGGAAACCCCAGTCATAACAACACAGCACAGTCTAATTGGAACCAAGCATGACAGAGCATTTCTTCTACACGCTCACATTTAGGCCTCATACACACGGGCGTTTGCACAAAAATAAGCAAAATGCCGGGCCTGACGTCAGGGGAAAAGACTGACGTTTTGCTTAGCGTTTTGCATTGACGTCAATGCACGTTTTTTCACGCTAGCTTTTTGCGGCGTTTTCTGCCTCTATTCAAAATCAATGGTTCCCTATGGGAGCCCATTGATTTGAATAGAAGCCGCACCAGAAGTCAGATCACGGTGATCCGACTTGCGGCGCGACTTGTGTGCTAGGTGTCTTAAAGGGGAACCCCGCAAAAAATTTGCGTGGGGTTCCCCCCCCCCCAAGAGCATACCAGGCTCTTCGATCTGCCATGGATTTTAAGAGGAGCACCTACGCCAAAAAAACGGCGTAGGGTCCCCCCCAAAATCCATACCAGACCCTTATCCGAGCACGCAGCCTGGCAGGCCAGGAAAGGGGGTGGGGACGAGCAAGCGCCCCCCCCCCCCTCCTGGACCGTACCAGGCCACATGCCCTCAACATGGGGAGTATGGGTGCTTTGGGGCAGGGGGGCTCTGCGCCCCCCACTCCAAAGCACCTTGTCCCCAATGCTACCCAGCTCTGCCCTATTGTTGTGTATATATGACTTACCTGCAAACCCTGTGTTGATATTTAAATAGTGGCAGTATTCATATGTAAATAGAGGTGGCATTCATATGTATATCATGCCCCCCTGAGGTCATATCCACCATCACCTATACTGAATGCTGCCCACTGGGGAGACAAAGGGGCATGCTTGAAAGTCCTGCCTGCAACTCTGGTCATTAAGCCTAACATCAGCCTGTTCTGCAAAAGTAAGCAAGTAAATTGGTGGGGGGAGGGTAGTGTGGGGTGTGCAGAGGTAGGCAGAGAAGGAATTACAGTTTGGGGTGCACAGGTGAACAAGGAGATAAGGAAGGTGCAAAGATGAGCAGAGAAGGCAGGTAAATTTAAAAGGGGAGGGTTGGAGTGTAGAGGATGGGGGAGGTTTGGGGTGCAGAGGTTGGCAGGGGTTTTAGGAAGCAAAGGTGTACTGACGATGTGGTTAAAGATATAGGTCACATGTAGGGCAACTCATTCATTTCAATGGACTGCTCTATGTGCTAGAAATGCAGAACAGAAGTCCTTAACCCTTTTTCAAAATCACACGGTGCCACAGCACATGTCAGCAGATGTGTGAAGGTGCCATAAACAATTGATGGCACTGCTGTGTATCTTCTAAAGGGCAGCACGTTTCTGTGGTGTCAGGAATGCGACCTTGTGTTTCCCAGTCCATGGCGTGCAGGCAGTGAGGAGATGATGTGCTGTAATCTCTAGCAACCAATCAGTGAGCAGTATTGATGTATAGTAATCTCTAGCAACCAATCAACAAGCAGAAATCATTTGCTGTAACCTATAGCAACTAATCAGTGAGCCATAATATGTGCTGCAACCAGTCAGTAAGTGGTAATGATATGCTCTATCCCTTTGGTAACCAATCGCAATCGATACCTGATCTGATTCTGTGAACTGATTTTGAGTTTAGCTGCTATTTATTGTATGTCTCAGAGCAGGTGGAGAGCGAAATTGCATTGGGGGGGGGCTTGAAAATGTTTGCCCAGGGTCCAATCAGACGGCCCTGGATGGAATGTATAATATATATGTGTAAAGTGCAAATAATTTGACGGCGCTATATAAGTACCTGTAATAAATAAATATTCGCCGGCATATCTTCCACCTCTAGGAAACGACTGAATTAGGAATGTTTAGAACCTCTGTCAGTTTTATAACGCAGAAGTGAGATGAAATCTAACAGGGACACAACAAAGATAAACACGTTTATTACATAAGGGATTACTTAAGCCTCATATGCGTGGTCTTAGTCTTCCAATTTTTTTCAGACGAATACTGTACTGATTAAACAAACATCTTTCATTTTGGTATCTGTCACAAAAAAGTTTTGTGTTTGTCCCTTTGGATAATTTGGCATGAACTGGTACGAACGATCAGATTATTGTATGATCGATTTGAAAGAGGTATTTTCATCTGGTTTTTCTGATCATGTGTACTAGGCATTAGACAGTCCACCTCACTGTTATCTGTGACCCCATTGGAGATTTCCCTCACCTCCCAACGATGACATTGTCACTGGATATCTCCCCAGTGTTGTCACAGGCTGCAGTAATATCTTATATAGCACTTACCCCTGCTTGGTCCAAAGGCATGAACACAAAATTGGCTGGAGTTCCAGTGAAATTTACCTGGTAGTCCTGTATATCCTCTAATTTAAATACACTCAGAGTAACTGGCTTGGAACAGGCAGACAAGTGGAGTCAGGCCTCTTGGTGCGTTGTTTCATTATTTTGCACTAGGGTGGGCTATTAACCACTTCAATACTGGGCACTTAAACCCCCTTCCTTCCCGGACCAATTTTCAGCTTTCAGCGCTGTTGCAGTTTGAATGACAATTGCGCGGTCGTGCGACGTTGTACCCATATGAAATTTTTTATCATTTTTTTCACACAAATAGAGCTTTCTTTTGGTGGTATTTAATCACCCCTGGGTTTTTTATTTTTTGTGCTATAAATTAAAAAAAGACTGAACATTTTCAAAAACAATGCATTTTTCTGCATTTCTGTTATAAAATTTTGCAAATAAGTAATTTCTCTTCATACATTTTGACCAAAAATGATACTGCTACATTTCTTTGGTAAAAATAACCCAAATCTGAGTTTATTTGGTGTTGGCGGACAGACAGATGTGACGGGGACTGTGACAGATGTGACGGGGACATACAGATGTTTTGTGTATGGTGACAGATGTGACGGGAACAGACAGATGTTTGGGGATTGTGACAGATGTTTTGGGGACATACAGATGTTTTGGGGACTGACAGATGTTTTGTGTATGGTGACAGATGTGATTGGGGACATACAGATGTTTTGGGGACTGCTTTATGGGGACACTTATATGTATGGGGACAGGGGTATCAGTGTGCTTGGTGCACTGTGTGGGGGGCGATCTGTGACAGCTTTGTGCATGAAATCCTCATCATGCAGAGAGCTGTCACATAGCTGCAGCTCCCCCCCCCCCCCCGCACTGAGCTCTCACTCAGCTCGGCAGGGGGAGAACTGTCACAGAGATGTTCGTCTCTGTTTACAATGTGACGGCTGTGATTGGACACAGCCGTCACATGATCGGGAGGGCCAGTCACTGCGCCCGTATCCCGATCTCTGCTCAGCTGGATCCTGTGATCATAATGATCACAGGATCCAGCAGCAGTGCGCCACGTGGCCGCGCTGCGAGCTCCCGTTCTGCAGGACGTGCATACACGTCCTGTCAGAACGGGGAAGCTCCCACCCGGCCGTATATATACAGTGGCTGGGTGGGAGGTGGTTAAATGCCGTGGACATCTGCATGTAGCAATAAATGATGAATTACAAATCTGTAAGACAATTTCCAAATATTTCGTGCAAATTGGGTGTTTTTGATCAAGTGGAACTCCAGCCAAAATACATTTTATATCATATATGTATATCATGGAGAAGGGTTAGATAGAACAGGATTCTCAAACATTTTAAACAAATGTTTTTTCATTTTCCATCATAATGTTTTGGGGGCATACTGTGGTCAGTAGGAGTGCAACATTTGCCCGGGCGATTGAAAGACAATGGGTATAAACATGCCTGTACATTGGTAGTCAGTATAGGTACTATGCTCCCTTGCCAATGGCCATTGAGGATACTAAATGCACCAGTGATAAGTAAGTAAAAATGACCCTTCATTAGGAGTTAATAAATGCCCTGCACTGATGGTAAGTGGGAATAGTTAAATGCCCCTGTGTTGGAGGTCAGTAGCAGGAAAAAATCCCTCATGAGTGAGCTATCAAAAGACCCCCGCAGGACTTCTGAATTTGTGTCAGTAGGCTAATAAAAGACCCCCAGCATCAGTGTTAAGGGGGGGGGGGTCAGTTTCTCAATGTGATTTCACAAGGCTATAAGGAAAGTGTTGGGCAGGAGATCACTCATAGTACCTGTAAGATATTGCCAGGTGCCGAAACCCATTGCACTCCAACACCTAGTATTTGCTGCCACTATGCACAGCAGCTATCCATGCATGCAGGGCTTTCATGTCGTGGGAGCCACTCTACAGTGACCTCTAAGTGTTTTATATTTTCCAAATGGGATGCAGATAACAAAAACCTCACAGAGGTTTTCCAACCCTTTCCAATTCAGCTAATACACATTCGTTTTTATTGCTGTCCATTGTTGAATAAGCTCCCCATTGATAAGGAGAGCGATAAAGTTTGTGGGGACAGTGGGGAATCAAGAAAAACTTAGTGGTTGTAGAGCCACTGATCGGAATTCCTGCCAGCCTCTGTAATAAGGCATACTTCACAGTGTGTGTTTTTTGAAAATTCAGCAGCTACATACCTTTTTCACATCGCCAATGTGTGGTCACATGACCTCCCTCCGCTCTCCTCCCCCGGTCTAAGGACTATAGTGGGAGAGGCTGAGATTTTCCTCTAAGTAAACTGAGACAGTGGGTGTGGCGCTGCCACGGATTGTGGTGAAAGAATAAGTGTCAAATAAATTAATGATTAAATAAAATTAATTCTCTATAATAGCAGCATTGAAAGGATGATACTAAATAAAAACTAGAAAATAGATAACACTGTTTTGGCTGCTGCCCCCACAGAAAACTTTGGGCCGGAACCCAAAAAGGAAATTAAAAAGATGCAGTGGGTGTGGCGCTACCTCAGCAATAAATGCGTGTGAATATATGATGAATAGTTGACTATCAATGCTAAAATAAATAAATAAATCGATGAGTAAATCAAATCAACCTATCAATAGTGTATATCAATAATAAGTATCAACAATTCATAAAACCAGCATGTGACCAGAAAGAACAATTGTGCAAAAACATGTGCAAATGATTAGTGAATAAAGTCCAGTCAAGACATGGTGTGGGGGGGGGGTGAGGAGACAGGCAATGATCGTGCTCCCCTCCTTCAAACACCCCTCTCACCTCTCAGCATAAGTTCCCTAAGAGTGTGTATTCCCTTCCTGGGGCTAGTGCAGTGATGGCTGGCCTCGGTCCCCTGCTCCGTGGGGTATGAGCGCCCCAATTCCAGAGTTAACTCCGCGGTATCCAAATTTCCAGATAACTTGCACCCCCGTCCGGGGTCCCGGTACTGATCAATCGTAGGTAAAATAAACAGCAATTTAAATTATAGGAGTATCAGTAGCGTGACACCAGGTAACATACACTTACAGTGAGGAGATAGAAGTCAGACTCGTCAGGAACTTCCGTGCGTTCCACTCAGACAACTGACCGGAAGTGCGTGTGACGCTGGTAGGCTCCGCCTTATGCGTTTCGTCACAAAGTGCAATTAGCATTGATAGTCAACTATTCATCATATATTCACGCACATTTTTTTCTTAATTTATTGCTGAGGTAGCGCCACACCCACTGCATCTTTTTAATGAGATTTTCCTCTGACATCAGTCGGGTGGTCTTGTGACCGCACATCGGCGATGTGAAAAAGGTTTGTAGCTGCCAAATTTTCTAAAAACATACACACTGTGAAGTATACCTTATTTCAGAGGGGCTGGCAGGAATTCTGATCAGTAACTTTACTGCTGCACACAGGGCCGGATTAACAGGGGTGGATGGAGCTGCAGCTCCAGGTCCTTCCCTCTAAATAGGCCCAGCCAGCAGTATAAACCTGACTTCTCCTGTCCATAAATGTCTATGGGACAGGGGAAGCTGTGTGTAAATGTGTGTGGCTGCACCTGTGTTGGCTCAGTGTGGTAATTACAGTGTCACAGTACACAGCCCCCCCACACACAAATGGTCTGCTCTACCTTCCCCCGCCCCTCTCCCTCCATGTTCCTACACCCTCTGAGGTCCGTGCAGTGAGGGAGCCGTGTGGGTGGGAAAACTGAGCTGACAGATAGAAGGTGAATAGAGATCTCTGATAATCCTCAGGGGACCATCCAAGTGTGAGCACAGTGACTCTTATCTCCCTTCTCTCTTCATCTTTGTTAACCCTTTCCTCCAAGCAGTCGCTGCTATAACTGCAGCCAAATAGTTTAGAATTGTGTCACCAGCGTATGGCAGTACTTGGTGCCTATAAGTAGATTCACATTGGTTTGCTGTGTTGTGACCGTATTGCTGGTGTATCTGCAGTTTTCCTGCATTTTAGCTGCAGTCCTATTGATTTCTATTGTGCTGCGTGTTTTTTCTGCAGTTTCTGAAAGTGCACCAAAATTCCCGCATGCTTCATCTTTGGCGCACTGTCAGAAAATGCAAAAAAATTCAAAAACCAATAGAAATCAATAGAAGTACAACTAAAACTGCAGCTGAAGGGCTGAGCGTACTGTGTACAGTGCTCGGGTTGACATCACTACTGTGTACAGTGCTCGGGGTGACCTCACTACTGTGTACAGTGCTTGGGGTGACATCACTACTGTGTAAGGTGCTTGGGGTGACATCACTACAGTGTACGGTGCTTGGAGCGACATCACTACTGTGTACAGTGCTTGGGGTGACATCACTACTGTGTACAGTGCTTGGGGTGACATCACTACAGTGTACGGTGCTTGGAGTGACATCACTACAGTGTACAGTGCTTGGGGTGACATCACTACTGTGTACAGTGCTTGGGGTGACATCACTACTGTGTACAGTGCTTGGGGTGACAGCACTACTGTGTACAGTGCTCGGGTTGACATCAATACAGTGTACAGTGCTCGGGGTGACATCCCTACTGTGTACAGTGCTTGGGGTGACATCACTACAGTGTAAGGTGCTTGGGGAGACATCACTACTGTGTAAGGTGCTTGGGGTGACATCACTACAGTGTACGGTGCTTGGAGTGACATCACTACTGTGTACGGTGCTTGGGGTGACATCACTACTGTGTACAGTGCTTGGGGTGACATCATTACAGTGTGCGGTGCTTGGAGTGACATCACTACAGTGTACAGTGCTTGGGGTGACATCACTACTGTGTACAGTGCTTGGGGTGACATCACTACAGTGTACAGTACTTGGGGTGACATCACTACAGTCTACAGTGCTTGGAGTGACATCACTACTGTGTGCAAGAAGTCCAGAGATAGGACGGGGGTCTCCAATGCTGCCTGGAAACACTGAGCTGTCACTGCAACAAGTAGATAGTGTGCACAAGATACCGACTGCTGTTTATGAGAGCCCAGGTGGCAGCTGTCACTGGTGAGAGACCGTGTGGCAGCGGTCACTAGTGAGAGACCGCGTGGCAGCTGTCACTGGTGTGAGATCGCGTGGCAGCTGTCACTGGTGTTGCTGCAGGGTGACCTCATGTCCCAGATTACCTGGGACAGTCCCACATTTTACAGGTCTTCCTGAGTCCTGGGCACCTTCATTCCGGGACAATACCGTGTCCTGGAATGAAACTGACAGAGCCAGCAAACTTAGCAGTGGCGCTGGCTCTGCCTCCAAGCTACTGGTTGCTAGAGCCGCCTGGCGTCTAGCAACCAGTGACATCACTCGCCAGGGACGAAACCGTCCGGTGCCAAATTGAGAGGGGCGCTACTGGCCCCATGTGTCAAATTCAGAAGAGTGCCGCTGTCGCCGCCAATGTTTGCACTGCTGACACTGGCTGGAATTTCACAGGGAGCAGTGTTCACACACGACTTTCCGGTGAGCCCGCTTGTACTGCCTCTGACTGCAGGAGAGCTGCTGAGTCTCACACACACTGGCTGTTCAGTGGGCCCACTCACAATACCGTTGATCGCTGGGGAGTCGCAGGGGTTTAGGACCTCAGCCTGAGGCATTCAGCCTTGAAGAGATCTGGCTGGGACCCGGAAGAGTCAGCCTTGAAAGGATCCAGTACCCAGGGGGAGTTAACCTTGAAGGGATCTGGACTAAACCCCAAGAGATCCACTACCCAGGGAGATCAGGTCTTCGGGAATCCAGTATCTGAAGGCAGGCTGCGGATGGCAAGTGACATTGTATCTGGTGGCAGGCTGCGGGTGGCAAGTGGCACATTATATCTGGTGGCAGGCTGTGGGTGGAAAGTGGCACATTTTATCTGGTGGCAGGCTGTGGGTGGATTTGGCAGCAGGCTATGGGTGGCAAGTGACAAGCTGCATCTGGCTGCAGGCTATGGGTGGCAAGTGACACTCTGCATCTGGTGGAATTTGATCATCCTGACACCAGATAAAGCATGGTGTCGGGATGATTTAAGTGCTAACACCAGCCATTTGCCTGAAAAATCACCCCTGCCGCTGAATTCCCCGTCAACCCCGAGACTACATTCCTCCCCCATCTTTTTTTGGGAGGGGGGTTGTCCCTGAATGGCAGTTTGGAAATATGGTCACCCTATGTTGCTGCTGGCGAGAGACCGCATAGCAGGTGGTATTGGTGGTGTTGCTGCTGCTGAGAGGCTGCATGGTATTACTGGTGAGAGTATATTTATTTTGTTTTAGCAAAAAATAGTTTGCATTTTTATTTTATTTATTTCCATTAAAAGGCCCTCCAAAATCCTCAGCACCAGGCCCATGATGATCTTAATCCGGCCCTGGCTGCACAGGATAGAGGCGGGGGGGTTCAGCTCACACACAGGAGCTGACAGGCGGGGAGGGAGGGTGAGAGGGAGAGCAGCGGGATGAAAGAGGCACATAAACTGACCATGGTATCATAGATCAGCAGCCATTATTACCGTGATCAGTTTACATAGGGGGGCACAGGATCAGGCAGGATCAACCAGATATTTTACAACATACAATGGGACAAATCACACCACACAAGCACTATGCAGTTTAACATGCTTTGAGGGAACAACATCTTTCTATTTTTTTTAGGGTTACAACCTCTTTGACAGTGGTTCTAACCCATACTAGCTATATCCAAAACTATGCATATGGCTGTATTGATATTTTTGTAATTGTGAAGCTCCTTTAGCAAACACATCTCAACACACCATGTTTAAGTCTAAAAATCTTATCGCGGGTGAAATAAGTATTGAACACGTTGCCATTTTTCTAGGTAAATATATTTCCAAAGGTGCTACTGACATGAAAGTTTCACCACATGTCGGTAACAACCCAAGCAATCCATACATACAAAGAAACCAAAATAAATAAGTTCAGAAATGAAGTGATGTGTAATAAAATGGAGTATGGGGGAAAAGTATTGAACACATGAAGAAAGGGAGGTTCAAAAAGGCATGGAAAACCAAGACACTGGCTGAAATCTATCTGTAATTAGAAAGTAATCCTGCCCCTTGTCAGTGCAAATTAATATCAGCTGGTATATGCAGTGAGGATTAAAGTGTTACTAAATCCAGTAATATGAAAATAGTTCATCTGACACCCCCAGTGCCCACAGCTTCTAAATCTGCTTTTTACATTAAAATGCTGCCACTATATACCTTTTTTGGATGATCTGTATACCACGGTTTCCTGATAACCTGCACAGTTTGTCCATAGTTGTCTGTTCAAATAGGAGATTTCCACTACAGCCTCTATAAACATCCACGTGTGTGATGTCAATATCGTGTAACCTAAACAGTTCAACTGAAACAGGAAATGTACTCTCCAGCATAAGAGACCAAACTGAGCATGTGCAGCTTTACCACCTTGCTGTGTATTATATGAACTTGCTTAGATGGACAGTACAGGGAGGGAAGAATCTATGCAAACAGGATAAAACAGCCTTTTTTAAACAAAGCTGAGGATTAACCCCTTAAGTTCCACAGTGAGTATAACAAGCATGTCATGCTGCATATACAGATAGATTTTACTGTTGGGGGTTTAGTAACACTTTAACCCTAACTCTAAACATTGCAATATTGCTGCACATGCTGTAACAGACAGTGAACACCTGCTGATTTGGCTGTGTGTTCAATACCAAAGAGATATTGGAAACACATGTTTTACAAGAACCACATGTTGGCCACCATTGTCAAATATTGTCCACTCCCTCTCTTACCCCACCCTTCTTAGACACGCTGAAAGTTGTTTGGATAGTGGAAAAAATTATACCATTTTATTTTTCTTTGAAAAATCTCTTTATTCTAAATTTCAAAACATTGCCACAGGGGCATACCCCGCTGATTAGTGCACACAGTCAAGTGCATAACAACATAACATACAACTTATTACTAACTCTAAAATTCTAAATATACACTGCTCAGGTCCATTGTAGGCAGGATTCGAACAATGAGCAATATTACTGGTGAGATTCAGTCACTGAGGCCACACATGCCAATTTCCAAAATGTCAGGTTATTGTTGTGTTAAATTCCAAGACAGTTTAGTCATTCCAGGAGCCCTGGCGTGGGCCCCCAGGAACAACCAGTCCCAAGACATAGTTCAGGAAGCTAAAACATTTTAGTCCACTGGGTCCTGATCATGAACCATGGAATCTGAATCTGTCCACAGATGCCAGAACATTCCATACTTCTTAGGGCACCCTCTGGATAGATATGTTGCCTTGTATAGCGGTATTACTGCGTTAACTATTTGTTTCCATAGTGACAAGGTGGGGGGGACTAGCCGACTTCCACCGAAGCACTATGGCCTTTCTGACATAAAATAGAAGGATACCTAACAAGGTACACATTGCCTTAGAAACGGCCAGAAAGTCCACCAATCCAAGGAGACAAACACTGACTGTCATAGGAATGGGTATAGTAGACAACCTATGAAGAAACTGGGTCACCCCTCGCCAGTAGTCCTGAATCATCGGGCATTCCCAAAAGATGTATAAAGCCTGTGGGAGTGCCAGAGCATCTCCAGCAACCAGCTGAGGAAGTGGGATATATTTGGTGCAAACATTGTGGTGTGTAGTAGTTCCTATGTTAAATTGTATCAGCTTGTCCCTAGTCACAATCAATGGTTGTAGTGGGCAATCTCACATATCTTCCCAGTCTTCACTGTCCAGGTCCTGCACCTCCGCCCACCACAGACCACGCAGACCATCCAGGCCCACCTGGATGGATGGCAACAATGCTTTATAGATCTGGGATAGTGGTTTAGAAAGTTCAATATCACCCAATAGGGTCTCCAAGTCAACCTCCTACAGTCGGACAAAGGAGGATTTAAATTGCGATTTGTAGGCATGGCGGAGCTGCTGAAACCTGAAAAAGAACGAATTTGGAAGCTGATATTTGTCCTTTAGCCTGTCAAAGGTAAACAACCCTGAACTATCACAGATATCCCCCAAATATTTGATTCCCTTGTTGGCCCAAAGGCCAGTTTCCAGTAAACACTGTAATTTTTAAACCGTGGGTTGAACCAGAGAAGCACATTTCAGGGACCATTGGGCCCTCGCAAGATTGGGTTTAAACAGGACAACATGCCATGCCTTGATGAGCCCTTTCATAGCAAGTGCTAAGGGTAGATAAAAGTACCAGATCCCCTATAGAATGTGTTGCAAAGAGCCTCAAATGATCCAGAATGAGCCGCCTCAAGTACCACTGATGAGTTTGTGTCATCTGAGACCAGCCAGTTATGGGCATGAGTGAGTAGGGCCACAAAATAGTAAGAGTAGAAATCTGGGCAGGCACGTCCCCCTTTGGTCCAGGGCCTACATAATTTTTTTTTTTACTATATCTGGCTGGGTGTGATTGCCACAAAAAGGAAGTAATTATGGAGCCTAACTGCCGGAAAAAAAGTTTTAGGTAACCAAACTGGTGAGTGCCGTAATTTATACAGCCAAACTGGTAAGATTTTAATCAAATTAATTTTCCCCACAAGGGACAGTGGGAGGTTTGACCAGGCCTTCAGTTTTTGTTTACACCACTGCAGGGCCAGTGTCAGGTTAAGTTTGCTAAAGTCGTGGATAATAGGGGAAACATGAATTCCTAAATATTTGATAGAATTTGCCCATTGTAGTGGGGAGTTAGGATCCATTAGCCTTTCCACCCCCAAATCTACAGGTAGAGTAAGCGAGTTAGTTTAGAGTGTGGAGTTAGTGTGGAGGCCAGAGAGAGCCAGAAAGCAACCTAGGATTCGTAATGCTGCAGACAGCGAGGGACTGGGGTCCCGCAAAAAAAGAATCAAGTCGACAGCATAGAGAGCTAGCTTTTCAACAATCGAACTCACACGGATTCCGAACACCTCGCTTGATCTCCGCAATGCCTCAGCCAATGGCTCCATCACCAAGGCAAACAAGGCAGGGGATAGAGGGCACCTCTGCCTAGTCCCCCTCTTAATTGGAAAGGAGGGCGAGAGTTTGGCGCTAAGTTTGATACAAGCCAGTGGGGCCCGGTAAAGCAGGCCAATCCACTGCCTGAATTTTGTGCCAAAATCAAAGAGTTCTAAAATGACACCATTTTGAGTGGGTTCTGATACTAGAAACCAGCAGAAATAAGTGCACAGTTGGCCCCTTGAACCTTAAGGAATTATTTTTTCATTTTCATGACTCTAATCACTATGCTAGTATTTGCAAAGTATGTTTACCTTATATGTTTAACAATTGACATCCTTGGATCACTCATACTCTTCAGGGTTAGTTCACAACAGAATCGCACAGGAAGGCGGACCACGTTCCTATGCGATCCCCTACAGTGCAGTTTATCAGCCCTTTCATTTTAATGGACTGCAAATCACACCAGACCACACGCAGAGTAATGCATGCACTAGTTTGAAAAATGCTCCGCACCAAATCACATGGTGCTGTGTGGTACCATGTGATCTGGTTCCCACAAACGCACTGCATTTGAAGTGCCAGTAACCATGTATAGGCACTCGCAGCAGAGCGCAGGAACGCGTCTTTCCTGCACCACGTTCTGTTTTGAACCAGCCCTAACACCTAATCTCAGAAAACACTGGAACTTTATTTGTGGAGCAAATAGTGACAGTTTGTGGATATGTTTCAATTTGCTCTGTGCATTTGAAGGAAAACCTGTCCAATTAGAAATAGGAAGCTGTCATTGACAAGTTGTTTTTGAGGAGGTGCGAGCTTCAGGGATTTTGATCATGGTTCTTTCTTCCCTACCTTGTGAATCACTGTCCTACGAAAAAAACACAAATAGCAGTCACATTTTGGAGAATGTATCATCAGCAATGGCAATTTCCAGATTTCATTTCTTAAAGGTCCACTTTATGTATGATTACTTTTCATAGCATCATTTAAGTGAACTATAGTCTTTGTGTATAAACTGGCAGGTAAATATATATATAATTACATCATTCCAGCAAATGAAAGTGCTGTTGATCCATTTGTTTTTATCATAACTGCATTGCAGGTTTCAATTCTGCCGACCATTAGGGAACAGACGTTATCGAAGCATGCCATAAAATGCACAGGAAATGCAGTGTCTTTACTAGCTCTTCATTTCAGCAGATGAGATCATTTCTTCTCTGCGCTCATGAAATTAGTGACCCTTGCAAACACCAAGCATTGATCAATGATATTTCAAGACAATATGACTTTGTAATATCTAAGTGTAAGGATGCATATACATTTTTCATTTTCTACATGTAAAAACTGCACAAATAAAGATGCTGACATTACACACCAATTGAGCACCTGCTCAAAACACATAGTTGTCTTTTTGAAATTACAGAAGAGTCATAGATAAAAATGAAAATATTTTTTGGAATCAAATACCATGTAGTAGAGCTACCACATCAATAACTGCTTGCCTAGAGGGCAATTTTTTTTTTTTTTCACATATACAGGTATGTTAAAATTAGAATTTTTTTCTAGAAAATTACTTTGAATCTCCAAACATTTTATATTTTCTGAAAGCAGAGGCCCTGGAGAATAAAATGGTAGCTGTTGCAATTAAATGCCAAGGTAGGACCAAAACACATATAAAAATGGTGATTGCACCACACGAGTTATTGCCACGAACATCAGAATGAGAGCAATAATTCTAATGCCATAGCTCATGTTTAACTCTAAACTGATAGCTATAAAAGAGAGTGCCACCACAAATTGGGATGTACATTGCCATCATCCCTTTAATTAATTATTTGAAATACCCCTTACGAACTAGTGGGATTTTAAAGGCAATTCAAAAAACTTTTTCCCTTTATATAAAAATTATACAAATTTATTGAAAAACATGGACATCATTGAACATTTTCATGGATTTTAAAACATTTTTACAGACGACATTGATACAGTCGATTGTACAGTAGTGTGCATTTTTAACAAAGAGTGATATCACCCGGCCCTGGTGGTCCCTTTGAGTTGGGGTGACCGCAAGGCACGGTACATTCCAACGCGTTTCGGATTGACTTTATTACTTCCTTCTTCAGGGAAAGATATCACCATCTATGAAATAGATAATCGACAAACTAGTGTCTTACATATATGTGCCTAAATCATCTCTATATATTATACATAGATCAGTACTCACATAGCAGCACAGACTCAGCCCTCTTAGAGATCACAAACCCAGGCAAATCCCCCTCCACCATAGGTCCTATTTCCCTGTATCAGAATGGCAGGCCGTTAGGTCAACAGCTGGTGTACAAAAATATCTTCAAAAAATCTCTATATAAGAAAAAATCAGAAAACAAGGATTTATTTCCTGGAGAGGCAAGTATTAACTCCAAATGGACAAATCCATGAGGCTATCTTTAACTTACCCCTCAAACGAGAAATTGTAACTGGAGTGCAGCACAACCCCACTATGAGCTTGTGAACAGGGAGTGGTTCTGTGGTTCCAGGAGAAGAAAATCCTCCTCCATAGACCGCTCACTGTCCCTGAGTTGCATCAGTTGGTAGACCTATGTGGTTACCACCACAAAGGAAGGGAGGAATGGCTGCCTTATAGGCCACATGCGCAATCTCACTTCCGGAAGTGCGTCACCGTGTGCTCGCGTCATTTCCTGACCTCCGAACGTCCGTTCAGGGGGAGGTAGCCGAAGGGCCATGGGACTTTGACCGACAGCACAAGACAAAACAGCGCCATCCAGTGGGGGGAGAGAGAAACCACATCTACCCTCGTAGATGGCGCCATTCAAAGACGGGCCCCGGGCAGCACAAAGCTAAACCACAAGGGCCCTTCTTGTGCTGGGTGCAGGGGGGAGACAAAAAAGGTGGAGGAGGGAATCACCTCCCAGGGAGTGATCTCTAAGTACCATATCTGCGTTAATTGAGTCCGTGATTGGACTTTTTGAAAAAAAGGAAATTATAAAGCTTTAGTCAGAAAAGACAGTAACATTGTAAAAATCTCTTTTACCCCTGTTGAAAGCTTTCCTTAATGAAGTTTTAGTGTATCCTCTGTCATATAACCTTTCATATAGAGAATCTGCCTCTATTTTGAAGTCTTCAAATGTAGTACAGTTCCGTTTCAGCCGTAAGAATTGGCTATAGGGTATGATTTTTTTAGGGGTTCTGGATGAAAGCTATTAGCGTGCAACAGAGTGTTGCCAGCAGTCTCCTTTCTAAACAATGTACTACTTAGTTTACCACTATTGTCCTTCTGGATATAGATATCCAGAAAGCTAATTCTACTTTCATGGTAAGTCATGGTAAAAAATAAATTTAATGTGTTCCTGTTCATTTCTCCCAGAAATAGTTCTAAAAGACCTACTGGCCGATCCCACACTATAAGAACATCGTCGATGTATCTTTGCCACACAACGACGTGTTCCGTGTATTGGACAAGGTCTTCCCTGGAAAGAAGTTCTTTTTCCCACTCCCCCAGGTACAGGTTTGCATATGAGGGGGCACATGAGGTCCCCATTGCAACACCCTGTACCTGGAGGTAGTGGGAACCCTTAAACATGAAGACATTATGTCGCAGAACAAAATCTAACATTGTTAGAATAAAGGAGTTAAACTTCCACTCATGAGTAGAGTGCTGACGTAGGACTCTCTCCACGGCAGCAACCCAAAGGTGGTGGGGGATGCTGCCGTAGAGGGACTCCACATCAACAGCCACTAATATTGCAGTCTCTGGAATCACCAAGTTCTCCAGGATCTGCAGAAGGTGGATTGTGTCCTTGGTGTATGAGGCCAGACATAGGACATGAGGTCTTAAATACCAATCAATGAGTTGACTCATTGCCTGGGTCAGACTACCATTCCCAGAAATGATAGGTCGTCCCGGGGGATCTTGTAAATTCTTGTGCACCTTCGGAAGGGCATAAAATGTTGGAACACGTGGGTGTCTGGTACGTACAAACTCCCACTGTTCTACTGTAAGAATTCCTTTTTGTCTGGCCCCATCAACCAAGGAACAGAACTCTCGAACAAATCCATCCACCATGGCGGCAGAGATTCTCTTATAACAATTAGAATCATTTAGAATTTTTAGACACATCTTTTCGTATTGGTCATTGTTCATCAACACAATATTTCCCCCCTTGTCAGCCATTTTAATTGTAATGTTTACATTATTTTTAAGTGATAGGAGTGCTTGTTTATGCTCCTCAGTGAGATTACCTCTGTTTGGAGTAATTTTCATATTTTCAATGTCCTTCATGACTTGTCTTACGAAAAGTCCCAAGGCTGGATTTTGTGACAAGGGGGGAAATTTGTGCGATTTCCTTTTGAGACGAGTCATCTCCATTTGTTCCTGACCTCCCCCCCAACCTCCCCCATCCTCTCCCTCCACCTCCTCCTCCCATGCCGCCTCAATCTCAGTCCAACCACTTTCTTGGAGCAGGAGATTCAAATCCCGCAGCGCCTTGAAATCAGCCGCCGTGAGATTTGGAGCCGGCTCCCCTCTCTCCTGATGTATCTGTTTGTGATATAAGCTCCTAAACAGTAATTTACGGGCAAATAAGTTTACATCCTTGATCATCTCAAACTTGTCAATACTTCTGTCGGGACAGAAGGAGAGACCCAAGGAGAGGATCTCCCCCTCTGCCCGCATCAGAGCATACGAGGACAAGTTGATGATGCTCAATTTT
>BLSH010251074.1:2246903-2264464 GCA_018402905.1 Glandirana rugosa
ACGCGCTCGAGCGAAATTTAAAAAAAAAAAAAAAAATAAAGAATAAAATGAAAATAAAAAAAATAAAACTGTGAAAGTGAAATAAAAATAAAAAAACTAGTGAAAATAAGGATAATGTTCCTTACATTTGTAGGGAACATTATCCTTTTCACTCACTGTCCAGGAGAAATACCTGTCTACGTCCCAGATATTCTGGGATGTAGATAGGATGTCCGACCTTTCCGACTCTAGTCTTTTTTTTTGGTCTGCTAAAGTCGGAAAGGAAGGGGAAATTGCCGACAACAAATGAAGCCTCTGGGCCTTCACTGCAGTGCTGCACGCGGGCCCGGAGGCTCTCGGCCTTGTAATAGGAATAAAAGTGATCAAAAAAATAAAAATAAAGTGAAAGTGTCAAAATAAAAAAAATAAAAGTAAAATAAGAAATAAAAAAAAAAAAAAAAATTTAAAGCGAGCTCGCGCACAAAAGCGAACGCATACGCAAGTCGCGCCCACATATGTAAACTGCATCCAAACCACACATGTGAGGTATCGCCGCGTGCGTTAGAGTGAGAGCAATAATTCTAGCCCAAGCCCTCCTCTGTAACTCAAAAAACCTAACCTGTAAAAATTTTTAAACATCGCCTATGGAGATTTTTAAGTACCAAAGTTCGGCGCCATTCCACGAGTTTGCGCAATTTTAAAATGTGACATGTTGGGTATCTATTTACTCGGCATAACATCATCTTTCACATTATGAAAAAAAATTGGGCTAACTTTACTGTTTTGTTTTTTTTTAATTCATGAAACTGTTTTTTTTTTCCAAAAAAAACGCGTTCGAAAAATCGCTGCGCAAATACCACATGACATAAAAAGTTGCAACAACCTCCATTTTATTCCCTAGAATCTTTGCTAAAAAACCATATATAATGTTTGGGGGTTCTGAGTAATTTTCTAGCAAAAAAATGATGATTTATACATGAAGGAGAGGAGTGCCAGAAATGGCTCGGATGCGAAGTGGTTAAAATCCCACTAGTTCGTAAGGGGTATTTCAAATAATTAACTCTAAACTGATAACCTGTAAAGGCTTTTAAAGCACTGCCTATGGATAATTTGAGGTACAGTAGTTTGTTTGCCATTTCACAGGTGTGTGCAGTTTAAATCTTGACATGTTTGTTGTCTGTTTGCTCGGCATTGAACAATCAGAATCCATCTAGTATGTCCTGAAAGCACAAACAGAGAATAGGAAGAACAGTGGGGATTCCAAATCCCTGGACCACTGGAGTGACTATGAGGTTGCTGATAGCGGGGACCAGAGAGATGGGGAGGATGTGCAGTGTTCGGTCATCTTTACATTTTTTATGTAAAAGTGAACTAACACTTTCAGTGAATTTTAGTGCACTCAAACAAAATATGTTATATTTTACAATTTTTTGGTAAAATATGACGACAAATCACAGTACCTAAAATTTTCCATAAGCAACCTTTTAAAAGCCTTTACAGCATATCAGTTTGGGGTTAAACATCAGTTATGTGGCAAGACCTCACATGTGTGGTGCAATTACAGTTTACATATGCGTGCCTGACCTATGTATGCATTTGTCGGGGGGAAGGGGAACAAGCCCCTTCTCATTAATTTGGGCAGTGACAGTTACTTTTTTTTTGAGACATCAGGGATCTATTAGAATCCTGATGTCTCCCCTGCCCTTCAGCGTATCCAATCAAACACAGATCGTGTTTGATCAGATGCTTCCCTGGCTGTTCCAGCAGCACTGAAACCTGAAGTGACAAAATTCTCATTGCATTCGACTTCATTTGTAACAGAGGGGATCAGAGAACACATGTTCCTCCAGCTTCGCTGTGGGCAGCTGACCCGACCACACACGGCAATCCCAGGCTTCCTGGTGGATTCCGGTGACCAAACTGGCCCAGGAGGACGTGGTACTTGGATATATTCAGAATAAAGACTAATTTTTATTCTTCTTTTACAAAGGATTTTATTAACATGTAATCCAACATATTAGCTCGACAGTGCAATGGTTACATCGCAAAGAATGCATATATATAAAAAAAAGAATAAAAGGAGAGCAAAAAAAAAAAAAAAATATGATATAGAACAATACTTGAGTCCTATAGATTTCGAGATAGGAAATCCTTAACATCCAGAAGTGTGGCTGACGACACTGGAAAATACTACATGAGATAAAGTGCAAAAGCGTCCATGCCAAAAGTGAATGCAGCCTGTCCCAATCCCATCTATAATCAATAAGTTTATATATCACAGTGTTTTCCTTATAATAATGCTAGATGGCTAGCAGTGCAACCATGCATCCCAGGCCTGTGTCAGGTGGCCTAAATTAGAGAAGAAAAAGAAAATGGGGAGGAGAAGTAAGAAGGTAGAAAAGGAGAAAAGAGAGACTGGTTTTATTCTTTACGAACCAGCTAAAGCCAAACACCACCCATCTCTAAGTTTACTATTTAGGCCTCACACACAGGCGTATGCAAAAAAATAAGCAAAACGTTGGGCCCGACTCAGGGGAAAATCTGTGGTTTTGCATCAGCGTTAATGAACGTTAGTGAGCATCGGCGTCAATAGGCATTTTTTTTTTAAAAATCAGTCCTCTGCTATTTTTTTAACCTGTAAATGCCGATTAACGTCGGTTAGGCGTTAGTGAGCGTTTTGCCTGCTTAGCGTCAAAAACGCTACAGCCTCGGAACGCGCTGGTCCTGTGTTCTAGTTACAGCTCACTAACGCCGGCGCCCTCTACTGCTCAAAAAGGTCGGTGTTTTTAGCGGGCCATTGAAAAACATGGAGAGCTGCGAAAAACGCGGCGTCAAAAAACACCAGTGTGTAAGAGGCCTGAAATACATACAGGGTTACTAGTTGTTCACGTGTAAAGTCTGCTAAAGTGTAAAAATAAAAAAAATGTTCATTCACATACGCACGCGCGCACACACAGTCTGCCTTTTTTATGAATTGATACAATTTTGTTACTTTATTTTTTGTCCTATTTATTTGTACTCTTTGTCACTTATCTATCCTTATACAGATTTTTGTATTGATTTTAAAAAATATATCCTCTTATACTAATCATGAGCAGCATGGTGTCTGCAAGTGCTACACTTCAAAGTGGTGCCCTGAACATTTAAATGAAGTGAAGAGTTGTTTTTGTAGAAAGAAGCATATAATGTAGGCATTTTAGATGTTTATTCTCAGCCTTGCAAGGAAACATGCTGGCTTTTCCTGTTTACGAGACAATGTCGCTCTGAGGCCGTTTGAAGCTGTATGACCTGATTTCGCATAAGCTGACCCAGACAAGGCTTATATGTGTACCTTGCCTCTACAAAAATGCAACCTCAATTATATTTGTCCTTCCAGTTCTGTGAATTGGAACTAGAAATGACATCTCCTGAACCAGACAGTCTCCCTGCAAATCCTTTATGCACAAACAGACGGTGACATGGCTGTCTTAAAATAACATGTCTTTAGTTAAGAAAAAGTTTAGTTTCTGCCAGAGACATATATGTAAACGTGATGTTGAAGTATTTAACCAGGAAGGACATGTGTTTTGGAAAAAACAGTGCACTGAAAATATCGCCATACACTAAAAGCTTGACTGATAGCTTATGCTTAAAGAGGAGCTCCAGCCAGGTTTCCAAAAATTAAAATTTCAGCAGCTACAAAAACTTTAGCTGCTGACTTTTAAAACATCCAGGGATCCAGCGTCCTCACCCGAGCCAGTTCTTTGCCCATCTTTGGGTCCCCAGCATGTTAACTGTGGTAAGCGGTCCGTGACTCCTTGCAGCTTCACACTGCGCATGCTCAAGCTGGTTCCACAGCCTCCTGGGACCTGTGACATGTCCCAGGAGGTTTTGGGCAAAAACTGGGTACCCCCCCCCAAAATAATATATATATTTTCCAATATGGCAGAGGAGGGGGAAGGAGGAGGAAGCACACAACTTCTCCCTTTGGGTGAAGTTTCACTTTAAAGAACAAATTGCAGACAAAAAGACTAATATATTACAGCATAAGGTATAATACAGGGTGGGCCATTTATATGAATACACCTTAATAAAATGGGAATGGTTGGTGATATTAACTTCCTGTTTGTGGCACATTAGTATATGTGAGGGGGGAAACTTTTCAAGATGGGTGGTGACCATGGCAGCCATTTTGAAGTCGGCCATTTTGAATCCAACTTTTGTTTTTTTAATAGGAAGAGGGTCATGTGACATATCAATCTTATTGGGAATTTCACAAGAAAAACAATGGTGTGCTTGGTTTTAACGTAACTTTATTCTTTCATGAGTTATTTACAAGTTTCTGACCACTTATAAAATGTGTTCAATGTGCTGCCCATTGTGTTGGATTGTCAATGCAACCCTTTTCTCCCACTCTTCACACACTGATAGCAACACCGCAGGAGAAATGCTAGCACAGGCTTCCAGTATCCGTAGTTTCAGGTGCTGCGCATCTCATATCTTCACAGCATAGACAAATGCCTTCAGATGACCCCAAAGATAAAAGTCTAAGGGGGTCAGATCGGGAGACCTTGGGGGCCATTCAACTGGTCCACGACGACCAATCCACTTTCCAGGAAACTGTTCATCTAGGAATGCTCGGACCTGACACCCATAATGTGGTGGTGCACCATCTTGCTGGAACTATGATGTCGGTGATAGGAAATTGCTGGCCATCAAGCCGGCTTTGGAGGAATGGCGGTACCTCTTGGAAGGAGCAGCTTACCCGGTATTGGTTTTTACTGACCATAAAAACCATAAAAAAAAACCATATGCTGTGAAGATACGAGATGTGCAGCACCTGAAACTACGGATACTGGAAGCCTGTGCTAGCATTTCTCCTGCGGTGTTGCTATCAGTGTGTGAAGAGTAGGAGAAGAGGGTTGCATTGACAATCCAACACAATGGGCAGCACATTGAACACATTTTATAAGTGGTCAGAAACTTGTAAATAACTCATGAAAGAATAAAGTTACGTTAAAACCAAGCACACCATTGTTTTTCCTGTGAAATTCACAATAAGTTTGATGTGTCACATGACTTTCTTCCTATTGAAAAAACAAAAGTTGGATTCAAAATGGCCAACTTCAAAATGGCCGCCATGGTCACCACCCATCTTGAAAAGTTTCCCCCCTCACATATACTAATGTGCCACAAACAGGAAGTTAATATCACCAACTATTCCTAATTTATTAAGGTGTATCCATATAAATGGCCCACCTTGTACATTTTTTTTATGGACCATATTCAATGGAAAAGCGTAGCTTTCTTTTTAGAGGAGCCTGCAAAACTGCATCTGTTAACAGCAAGGTTAGTGTGTACAAATGACTTACCTTGGAGCAACACTCCTCTGAAAATTCATGCACCAAGCAAATCCAAGTCAGGTCTTGTTATCTTCCATTTACCGGACTTTGGAGATTGCAAGTAGGCTTTGTAGCGTTTGCAGACTGCAAGTGGACTTTAAAAGGGTTTGACCCCTACTATTTAAAGCTGCAATCCAGGCAAACGCCTAAAAATGAGTCGTTTTAACCTAACAAAACACTTTATTTGTTCAACCAGCCTTGTGATCCAGCTATACCTGCCAGACAGCATATCCAGGATCTGCATTCCTTGAGACTGCCCTGAGACCATCGCTGTATCTCTCAGGTGCATTATAAATGTGAATTTGCAAATACACAGCCACCTGCAGTTTAACTTTAATTTATGATGCACCAACATACACTGCAGCATACACATCAGAAGGTAGACATGTCGGTGGTGATTGTATAAAGTCAGCCCTCGTAGTGGTTGAGAAACATAGTCTTCCTTGTATGTATTAAACCAAGACCTTTTTTTGTTCAGAGTAGTATTACGGGTACTCTTGATGATCTGTGTTTTCAGTAAACTCATTGAATATTAGTGCTTATCAGAACTTCTGTAGGTGTTAGCCAAAAGTTTACTTACAATAGCATGCCAAGGATTATGTTTCCTGCAGTGGTGTGTGCAATAGACTGTAAAATGCTGCTCTGCACAACACCTATTTCCTCTCTTGTTAGTCAGCCCCAGTCCTAACCTTTAGATAATATCCAGTTCCAGTTATGTTCATATTCATGTTCTGATATTTCTCCTAGCACTGAGGAAATGTTTTGCTTAAATAACCTATGTGACTGAATGCACTTTTTATCTAAAGCTGAACTCCATGATAAGCAAGTATTGTCTAAATATAAGAGGCTTGTGAATTCTTATTTAAATCTTGGTGTGTTTTTTTATTTCTTCCAAATCTGTGCAGTAATCCAGTGTGAAACTTTGCCTTTGTGAAGGGGTTACCTGTAATAAAGACCGGTCACTGCTGGTCTTTCTGTTTGTGCAAGGTGACTGGTCTTGTATCCGTCTCCTCCTATGCAGGCTGCCTTGATGGGCCTGCTGGATCCCTCTCACAGCTCCGCTCTCTGCAGAAGCTGTATGCCTTGCAGCATACCTCCCAACCATCTTGGGATTCGCTGGGAACGTCCCGTGATTTTTTTGTACATCCTGGCGAATCAAATCTGAGTCCTGGCACTTGGCTCTAGGAACTTGCCCAATGGGGACACACTAGTGCGGTCACCAGCAGCATCTGCCCGTGGCTTGTGCAGGGTGTCTAAGGTCCCGCAAGCCGCATCCATGGCTCTATATTGCAGCCGGAAACTCTTGCGGTTGGCTGCCTCTCACAGTGCAGAGCCACTGAACCCGCCTCCTCCCGTGCAATGATGCCTTCCTGTATACAGACAGGAGGAGGAGACAGGAGGAGGGATACTGCTCTGCATTCTATTCTACACTGCAATAGCTGGTTGTTAAAGAGTGGACCAGGAAGCCGACTGCCACGTCCTTGACACAGGTTACATAGTTACATAGTTGGTAAGGTTGAAAAAGACACAAGTCCATCCAGTCCAACTTGAGTGTGTGTGCGCTTATATGTTAATAGTACATTGTATACCCCTGTATTTTGTGGTCCATAAGGTGTCCATCCAAAATTTTTTTTTAAATTATCGATGCTACCCGCTGAAACCACTGCTTGTGGAAGGGAATTCCACATCCTTACAGTAAAGAATCCTTTACGCAGTTAAACCGGTTTTCTTCTAATTTTAGTTAATGGCCGCGTGTCTTTTTAAATTCCCTTTCACGGAAAAGCTTTTTTCCCTATTGTGGGGTCACCAGTACGGTATTTGTACATTGAAATCATTTCCCCTCTCAATCGTCTTATCTCCAAAGAGAACAAGTTCAATGCTTGTAGCCTTTCCCCATAGCTGAGATCCTCCAGTCCCTTTATTCATTTTGTTGCCCTTCTCTGGACCCTCTCCAGTTCCAGCACATTCCTCCTGAGGACTGGTGCCCAGAATTGGATGGCATACTCAAGATGCGGCTTGACCAGAGTCTTGTATAGTGGGAGAATTATTATTTTATCTCCTGGAGTTAATCTCTTTTTTAATGCATGCCAATATCCAGTTGGCTTTGCTTGCAGCAGACTGGCATTGCATGCCATTGCTGAGCCTGTCATCTACTAGGACCCCCAGGTCCTTTTCCATCCTAGATTTCCTTAGAGGTTCTCCTCCTCGCAAGTAAACTGCATTTATATTTTTGGCACCCAAATTATTTTACATTTTCCAACATTAAACTTAATTTGCCATGTAGTTGCCCACCCCATTAATTTGTTTAGATCTTCTTGCAAGGTTTCCACATCTTGCGTGGAAGTTATTGCCCTGCTTAGCTTTGTATCATTCGCAAAAACTGAAATTGAGCTGTTTTTCCCATCCTCCAGACCGTTTATGAATAAATGAAACTGGATTGGTCCCAGGACAGAACCTGGGGGACCCCACTTTCCACACTAGACCATTCTGAGTACTCCCCATTTATCACCACCCTCTGGACTCGTCCCCATAGCCAGTTTTCAGTCCATATGATCACCCTTTGATCCATGCCGACAGACCTTAGTTTGCTTTTGCAAAATCCAGGAACACCACATCTACTGGCCTTCCTTTATCTAGATGGCAGCTCACCTCATAGAAGGTTAATAGATTGGTCTGGCAAGAACAATTCTTCATGAATCCATGCTGATTACTGATAAGGATACTGTTCTGATTACTAAAATCTTGTATATAATCCCTTGTCATCCCCTCCAAGAGATTGCAGACTATTGATGTTAGGCTAACTGGACTGTAGTTCCCATGGATGTATTTTGGCCCTTTTTTAAAAAAATATGCTACATTGGCTTTTCTCAAATCAGCTGGTTCCATTACAGTCAGTAGACTGTCCATAAAAATTAGAAACAATGGTCTGGCTATCACTTGGCTGAGTTCCTTAACTATCCTCGGGTGTAAACCACCTATCTGGTCCTAGTGACTTATTAATGTTGAGTTTATCAAGTTTAGGTGACTCATCAGCTGTCAGGGGGGTTGCCGGCAATAAAAAAAAAATAATTTTGAAAAAAAAAAAACAGCATGGGGGTCCCCCCAATACATACCAGGTCTTTTCAGGTCTGGTACAGATTTTAACCACTTGCCGCCCGCCCACCATCAAATTACGGAGGAACAGTGCGGCTCTCGTTCTGGGAGGAAGTTACATGACAGCGCTCCAGAATGGCCACTCTTGCACGTCTGCAAGGCCACTCAGCCTGGCAATCGCGCCGTGTTCCTAGGATATGTAATACTCCATATTCCTATCGCACACTTTCCTGGATAGAGCTTCAAAAAGATTTGGGTTCTGTAGCAACAGCCAGCTGGAGACTGGTTCAAAAGCCACAATGCAGATATTTGCCAGCACACCATGGATCAACAGAATAGTGTCCAAACCGATATTTTAATACATGATCACATCACAAATGTAGTGCAACATTTTGGAGCCACGCAGGGCCCCTTCGTCAGGCATGTGATAAGTGTGCTGTGACAGTGTACAATATTTGAAAGAACCATCAACCAATCAAACCGAGAGAGAGGACAACCCACCCCTTTTACTACCATATCTGTGTCTTCCATTTCTCCTTGGTCCTGATCTTCGCCTTTTTTCTCCTTCCTATTCTCCTCTGTTTCTTCTACCTGTATGTACTCCCACCCTGGTGGCTTTGCTTTCCTTCTATGCACACATTCCTTGCACTTCCACTTGTGTTCTCCACCCCCCCCCCCCCCCCCGCTGTGATTGGAAACGGCTCACCCAGGAGGGGGGACGAGCTGACGCCATGAGTTTCCCATGTCCCTATGCGATCGCTGCCGTGATTGGATCCAGTCAGTTGCCTGGCAACCTTGGACCGCCACACTCACGCTGATCGGAAGCCACTGGCAGGTATGCCTGTGATACACAGTGATTTTGTCTGCCATATGCCTTGCAAGTAATGATCTTACCATACTTAGCATATAGGTCAGTAATTATATCAAGATGCTATCCAGCAATGTTTGTCTCTGTCTTTACACATATGCTCTGTATCACTGCTGATGTTTGCTTGCTTTTTGGCGGGACCTCTGACGTCATATCTGTCATGGGGTGGGTGGTCCTTTGTCTCTCTCTCTCTGATTGGTTGATGGTTCTTTTAAATACTGTACATTGTCACTGAACACTTATCACATGTCTGACGAAGGGGCCCTGCGTGGCTCCCAAATTTTGCACTACTGTGATCATGCATTAAAATATCTGTTTGGACACTCTTCTGTTGATCCATGGTATGCTGGCACATATCTTCATTGTGTTCCTAGGACACGGTGCGACTCTGATCTCTGTAAAGAGCCAATGACAAGGCTCTTTAACCATGTGATCGGCTGTGTCCAATCAGTCCAGAAGTGCCGGTAAGCGGCTGTCCTCACCTCACACTGACAGAGTGTGCGGCGAGGAGAGCTGATAAGCGGCATCTCCTCGCAGGGAAGACCAGGGCAGGTAATCAGGATACTGATCAGTGCCCTGATTACTGTAAAGCCCCAGCAGTGCCCATCAGTGACCCCAATCAGTGCCCATCAGTGACACAAATAAAACGCACATTACTTATGCCAGTCAGTGCTGCCTTTTAGTGCCCATCAGTGCCGCCTATCCATACCACCTATCAGTGCTGCCTGTCAGTGCCACCTATCAGTGCCCAACAGTGCCACATATCAGTGCGACATATTAGTGCCTCTTCATCAGTGCCAACTCATGAGTACCCATAAGTGCAGCCTATCAGTGCCGCTTCATCAGCGCACATCAGTGAAGGAAAAAAAATTACTTATTTACAAAATGTACTGACAGAAACTAAGAAAAACTTTTTTTTTTTAATTTTCGGTCTCTTATTTTTTTAGGGAAAAAAAAACAGCAGTGATTAAATGCCACCAAAAGAAAGCTCTATTTGTGTGAAGAAAATGATTAAAAATTAATTTGGGTACAGTGCTGCGTGACTGCGCAATTGTCATTTAAAATGAGACAGCGCTAAAAGCAGAAAAATGGCCTGGGCAGAAAGGGGGTAAAAGTGCCCGGTATTGAAGTGGTTAAGGGGAACTCCACGCCTAAATTTAAACAAAAATGCCCCCCCCCCCCAACATCCATACCAGACCCTTATCAGAACATGCAGCCTGTATGGCCAGGAAAGGGGGAGGATGAGCGAGTGCCCCCCCCATGAACCATACCAGGCCACATGTCCTCAGACCACAGATGGTGGGAGCCAGCGATAGGTGTGTAGCTTTTTTTTTTCCACAGTGATCGTGATTGAAGTTGGATCTACGCCAGGAGACATTGTTTTTTTTTTCGTCTCCCCCCTTTCCTGGCCAGCCAGGAGAGTGGGGGTTCCCCTCAAAATCCATACCAGACCTAAGGATCTGGTTTGGATTGGGGGGACGGCGGGGCATGCTGTTTTGTTTTAATGGTGTGGCGTGGGGTTCCCGTTAAAATCTGTACCAGAATCGAAAGGGCCTGGTATGGATTGGGGGGTACCCTACACTGTTTTTTTTTTCTGATTAAATTTGTGTTCAAAACTGATGCGCTGTTCCCATAGAAGTCAATGAGCCTGGACTTTGTATCTGAATCGCACTGCAGTGCTCAGAAAATGCACAGGACTCTTTGAATTTGCAGTGAATTCATACTGTAGCTGCACCGCATATATGTGAACTGCCTCCATAGAAGAGGCTGCCAGTTCACGTCATGCAAATCGTATGCGGTTCAAAACACATTCAATTTGCATATATGTGAATGGAGCCTTTCATTAGGCTTTGCAGGGAAAGGGGACACAGTAACCTGGAAGGGTGGTGGAGGGAGGGGGCAGGCAACAAAGAACTATACTTGGAATGATTTTGGGGGGATATGCTAGGGGCCACTAAAGGAGGGGAGGACTTGTGCTAGAAGGGGAGTTGGATATGAAATCCGTCTCCCACCCCCCAGCACATATCCCCCCATATCAAGGGATGCTGGCAGAGTGGGTGATCATGGCGCCTGGGACCCCAGGCACCCTCCAAGAGATACAGGGCAATTGCCCCAGGTGCCCAATCTTGTGCCCCCTTGCCAGGTAAATTAGTGCAGCCAAGAGCTGGTATTTGTTCTGACACTGGACTCCCGGGCTGGTTCACACCATGAATTGCACAGGAACCCCTGCGATACAGGTGCAGTGAAATTTTAGCCTATTCATTTAAATGAGCTGAAATTGCGCCAGACTGTACTAAAAGTAGTGCATGCACTACATTAAACACTTCCCCTGGGTAGACGGCATATGATGTCATTTACTTTTGAGTGGAGATAGCTGCATGAGAGGTGCAGCTGCAGGCATCATCCAGATATGTATTTTTTTTTCAGCTGGCGATTCCCTACATTGTAAAAGCCATCATAGTGGCTGTTTAGCCGCCTGATTGCTTTTACAGGTGGCGGGAGGGGATGCCCCCCCCCCCCCGGTCTCTTCTGTGCAATCAGGGAGCTGGAGAATGAATATGCCAGGGGCGGCGGTTTACCATAGAGCTGGACAGGGACCAGATGGTCCCCGGCCAGCTCTATGGTCCTCAGAGGCCGAAAGCGAGGTCATGAAGCCACTTCCGGCTCTGGCAGATGTAAACACTGCCATTTTTTTGCTGGACAGCCTGAGATCAATTGTTTTGGGTTTCCAGCATAGAGGAGAGATGTGGGGACTTATAGACCCCAGATCTCTCAGTAAAGAGGACGTGTCATGCCCTATTCCTATTACAAGGGATGTTTACATTCCTTGTAATAGGAATAAAAGTGATTCAAAATTAAAGGGAAAGTATAAAAATAAAATAAACTATTAAAAAAAAAAAAAAAATTTTTCAGCGCCACAACACACATGTGAGGTATTGCCGCGAACATTAGAGCGAGAGCAATATTTCTAGCACTAGATCTGCTCTGTAACTCTAAACTGGTAACCTGTAAAACAATTTTAAAACGTTGCTTCTGGAGATTTTTAAGTTCCATAGTTTAGCGCCATTCAATAAGTGTGCACAATTTTAAAGCATGACATGCTTGGTAGCTTGGTATTTTTGTAATTCATGAAAGTTTTTTTTCCAAAAAAATCTCGTTTGAAAAATTGCTGCGCAAATACCGTGTGACATAAAAAATTGCAACGACAGCCATTTTATTCCCTAGGGTCTCTGCTAAATATATATATATAATGTTTGGCGGTTCTGAGTAATTTTCTAGCAAAAATATGATGATTTTTACATGTAGGAAAGAAATGCCAAAATTGGCTTGGGCAGCAAGTGGTTAAAAATAACGCATATCAACTGGATCACATGGTATTACTGTACCTTGCATTCCTGTGCAGACAAACACACTGTGTTTGAGACCTATGTTTGGGGTGTTAAGTTAACAGGTTTTTGTGCTGGGGGATTTGGAGAGGGGGAATTGGGTGGAAGAGAATTTGTACTAGAATGGGGGGTTGTGCTAAGACAAAGGATTTGGGGGTTGGGAGAGGATTTATTCTGAGAGGGGTACTGGGGGGAGAAGGATTAGTGCTGTGAGGTGTTAGGAGGGAGGAGGAGAAACTATTTGTACTGGGGGGGCAGTGAGCGTGCAAATTAGTCTTGTTTTTCCTTCTTTTATTTTTTTGGAGGGGAGGGAGTGTGATTTTTTGCTAAAAGGGTAACATGGAGGAGAGTATTGCTTGCGGGATAAAGGGGGGGGGGGGGTTTTGACCTGTCCTTACCCCTACACTGTACATTAGACAGCCCTGACTCCTGCACTCTTTTTGTTCTGTACTCCTGACTCTTACTATGCCTTACACACTCCTGTCCCCTGCATTCTGTGCATCATGTACTCCTGGACCCTGCTGTCTGTGTGTCATACTCCTAAACCCAGCACTGTCTACAGCCTGTGTGCATTACATACTCCTGATCCTAGAACACACCCTGGAGCTCTGCAGTCTGCGTTATGTATCCTAAACCCCGGCACTGACTGAAGCACTCCACAACCTTTGTGCTCTGCCTTACACACTCCTGCATTATATACACAATACTGTACATGATATACTTCTCACCAAAGTGTTCATTGTCTCAACAGTGGCTATGCAGTCCCTGGCTATTTTAAATAAGTTCTTTTTTAAGTTAGGCTCAGACAAAGCAATCAAAGCATATTATATACGTATAAGGAAGCCTGGGTTTCATTTAACCATGCCCATTAAGCCCCTCCCACTGTTAAGAATTCGGCCGCACCCACATTAGCGCCACTAGTACCTCCCTGAGTGTTACTCATTCTGAAGTTCAAAAGTTGGGAGGTATGTTGCAATAATAATATCAGTGCTACTTAAAAGAGGAAGTTAACCTAGATTGGGTTTACCTTCTCTACATTCACCTGTAAACTATAAGTACAGGGTGGGCCATTTATATGGATACACCTTAATAAAATGGGAATGGTTGGTGATATTAACTTCCTGTTTGTGGCACATTAGTATATGTGAGGGGGGAAAATTTTCAAGATGGGTGGTGACCATGGCGGCCATTTTGAAGTTGGCCAGTTTGAATCCAACTTTTGTTTTTTCAATAGGAAGAGGGTCATGTGACACATCAAACTTATTGAGAATTTCACAAGAAAAACAATGGTGTGCTTGGTTTTAACATAACTTTATTCTTTCATGAGTTGTTTACAAGTTTCCGACCACTTATAAAATGTGTTCAATGTGCTGCCCATTGTGTTGGATTGTCAATGCAACCCTCTTCTCCCACTCTTCACACACTGATAGCAACACCGCAGGAGAAATGCTAGCACAGGCTTCCAGTATCCGTAGTTTCAGGTGCTGCACATCTCGTATCTTCACAGCATATGGCTTTTTTATGGTTTTTATGGTCAGTAAAAACCAATACCGGGTGAGCTACTCCTTCCAGGAGGTACCGCCATTCTTCCAAAGCCGACTTAATGGCCAGCAATTCCCTATCACCGACATCATAGTTCCTGCAAGATGGTGCACCACCACATTATGGGTGTCAGGTCCGAACATTCCTAGATGAACAGTTTCCTGGAAAGTGGATTGGTCGTCGTGGGCCAGTTGAATGGCCCCCAAGGTCTCCCAATCTGACCCCCTTAGACTTTTATCTTTGGCGTCATCTGAAGGCAATTGTCTATGCTGTGAAGATACGAGATGTGCAGCACCTGAAACTACGGATACTGGAAGCCTGTGCTAGCATTTCTCCTGCGTTGTTGCTATCAGTGTATGAAGAGTGGGAGAAGAGGGTTGCATTGACAATCCAACACAATGGGCAGCACATTGAACACATTTTATAAGTGGTCAGAAACTTGTAAATAACTCATGAAAGAATAAAGTTACGTTAAAACCAAGCACACCATTGTTTTTCTTGTGAAATTCCCAATAAGTTTGATGTGTCACATGACCCTCTTCCTATTGAAAAAACAAAAGTTGGATTCAAAATGGCCGACTTCAAAATAGCCGCCATGGTCACCACCCATCTTGAAAAGTTTCCCCCTCACATATACTAATGTGCCACAAACAGGAAGTTAATATCACCAACCATTCCCATTTTATTAAGGTGTATCCATATAAATGGCCCACCCTGTATAATGGGCTACTATGCATCGCATAGTAGCCCATTATGTGCCACTTACCTGCAAACTAAGCCTGCGATGTCCAGCACTGTCCCCTGTGCTGGCGGCGTCCATCTTCAGCCCCTCGTCCTTCCGGGGTCGCAACTCTGGCTCCGTGACTGGTCGGAGTCGTGTGACGTCACTCCCGCGCATGGTGCGCGGGAGCCGCCAGTCACGGCGTGATCGCAGTGGAGAAACAGCACGGAGGCTGTTTCTTCACTACGCATGTGCCGAAATGACGTCGGCACAGCGAATACACTGCATATCTCCTGAACCGTATAGGTTTAGGAGATATGCAGGGCGCCTACAGGTAAGCCTTATCATAGGCTTACCTGTAGGTTAAAGTGGTTGTCATGAGTTGACAACCACTTTAAAAGGTAATAATTGGGTTTGAAAAGACATTAGGTGCACACAAATTGTATATATATTTCTTTTATGGTTTTTGAGAATGTGATAGAAATGTGAGCAGAACAGCATTAATGCAGAGAGACCTCTTTGCTAAGGGGTTCTTTTATTGAGGGATTTAACAAGTGGGGGTCTTGGCAAAGGGGTGAAATCCAGGGTGGCAACACAGTACAGCAAGTAGCGAGTCCTGGGGCCCAAAGCAGCACTACTGAATGGCAAGGATAAGTTCAGAGACACAGTGATAGATTTCTGAGGTTCAGCTAGAGCTAATCCAGTATGGCCAAAGGCAGAAATGCAGAACAGCACGGGAGTAAGTCTAGGAGGACACAGGGCAGAGATATGGGCACAACAAGGCCAACAGCAACATGGTACAATTAGGATGGTACCGGAGGCTTCTAGGTCACAGGAGATGGAAGCACAGCATTTGCTACTTTGTACTTACCCAAGTAGAAAGGCTAAATGTATTCCACTTCACTGAGAGTGATGTTACTGCCCCAAAA
This sequence comes from Glandirana rugosa, assembly GCA_018402905.1. Taxonomy (NCBI): domain Eukaryota; kingdom Metazoa; phylum Chordata; class Amphibia; order Anura; family Ranidae; genus Glandirana; species Glandirana rugosa. Next base: position 2,262,803 of record BLSH010251074.1, read on the forward strand.
AATAGTTTGAAAAGGTAGAGTCCTGTCTGCAGCAGCTTGGGTGCCCTGCTTTGTTCCTTTTATTGTATTGCTGGAACATGGACAATTGACATTGCAATTGTTATTACGAGTGCCTGATGTTATAGCTGCCTTCTGTGCATTACCTTTTTGGATACTTTGTACACCAAGTGTTCATTAAGTGGCTATATAATTGCCATGGATGATTACTGCTTGTTATTATGAGTCATGTGCCATTTAGTTATTAGGATACACACATTTGATAGCACAGGACAATTACACACTCAACACTTTCAGGTAAAAGAGATTTTTTTCCACATGTATGTAAAGCAGTCTTACTCATCAAAGCTGTTTTATGATTTTCTTAACCACCCTGGCGGTATGATTCTGTCTGGAATTTTGTACCAAAAGCGGTACAATTTTTTGCATGGAAATTTGGTGATATGTATTATAGGCCTGCAATTCTTAGTAATTACTTACTTAAACCTGACCAAAACAAGACTCTAGTAGACATTCCAGATGTGATAAATTTGAAACACAAATGCATGAATTATAGTCTAATCAATAATATAATTTTATTCAATAATGCAATGAAAAATAATGAAATTTGTCAAAGAAAGAAATTCAATACACATCCTGAGTGTGAAACAGTTTGAAGCATGGAACTAGACAAAGTCCGACGTTGCAATCAGGACAATAGTACCTTGTTTCCTTTCGGACTTTTTTTCCATTGCCATCTCTCTTGGAACAGCAAACGACGCACATCCTGGTAGGCGCTAACTTTCTTGCGGTTGGCGGTACGAAGTCTACAAAATGACGACCTGTCAGGCGTTCTGGATTGCCAACGTCAACAGCGCGTCGTCCGGGTCTGTTAGAAGATACTGATGGCGTTGGGTGGTTGACAGAAATCTGCTCAGCCACCTTCCAGATAAAGTCAGAATGAACAAGAGGTATGTTCGTGTTTGCTTTATAAAGGATATAGGCGTTCCAAAGGCATTGTTCAAGGAGATGCCTGAAAATCTTTTTGTAGTATTTCTTCCGTTGTTTCCGCATCGCCGTATAAAAGGTCATTGCCTGATCGGCTTGGTCGACACCTCCCACTGTGTGATTATAGTCGATCACGACTTGCCGCTTCAGCACATCTTTTCCGTGTTTTGTGCGGACCATGGCAGTGGAGGTGCTGTGCACGGTGCTCATGAGACACACGTCCTTTTTGTCTCGCCATCTCATTGCCATCATTTTACCCTTTTGAAAGGCAACCATCTCTCCTTTTTTTAGTTTTTTCTTGCCAAACATTGATGGCATGTCACGCTGGTTTGGCCTAACGGTACCATACCCATCAGTTTTGTTTAGGAGCAAAACCTCATAAAGTTCCGGAGACGTGTAAAAATTGTCCGTTGTCACGCAATATCCCTGGTTCAGCAATGGGTCCAGCAGTGAAAGGACAGATGATGTGGCCATCCCATAGCGGCTGTACCTGGGATTGAACTTGGTACCTTTACCAGTGTAAATGACCACATTCCAGATATATCCGGTGGATGATTCACAGAGCATATAAAATTTGATGCCAAACCGCGCTCTTTTGGATGCAATAAACTGTATCCAGCTCAGGCGTCCCTTAAAATATACGAGACACTTAGTAGGTGGCCTATATAGACCTTACAC
>BLSH010251074.1:2270728-2299902 GCA_018402905.1 Glandirana rugosa
TTTTTTTTTTTTTTTTTTTTTTTTTAATGTACTTTTTTAATGCAATTGTCTGTCTACATAGAAGACTATACAACCATGATTGGCTGTATTCACCCTCAAGCCTAACCTAATTTTATTCTTCTTGTTTCCTGTTAGACATACATTTTGGCAGTACCGTCGCGAGAATCCAAACACCAAGGTAGGTAGTCCTCCCCCAGATGGAATGCCTGGCTTTAACAGTGGAGTGATGCTGCTGAACTTAGAAGCCATGCGTCAGTCCAAACTTTACAACGAGCTGCTGGAACCCAATGCTGTACGTCAGCTTGCTGAAAAATATCACTTCAAGGGACACTTAGGTGATCAAGACTTTTTCTCTATGATTGGAATGGAACATCCAGAACTCTTCTACGTCCTTGATTGTGGCTGGAATAGACAGCTGTGTACCTGGTGGAAGGATCACGGTTATGCTGATATCTTTGATCAATATTACAAATGTGAAGGTCACATCAAGATATATCATGGCAACTGCAATACTCCAATTCCAGAGGACTAGATCTACCTATATATTTTTACCAGTTTGCACTTTGTGGAGTACAAGTACAAAAGGCCATAGTCAAGTCACACTACCGTTAAAACTATAAGGCATCAGGATACTTGGAACTGAATTCAGTTAAAGAGAGCTACCTGTTCCTGGTTACACTTTGTCGACAACTATGGGTATAGCTTTTATGCCCTGTACTTTCTGTACATATTTTATTCTAAATATCAGGGTCATTTTTGGGACATTTGTATACCTAATGAGTATTGTGTGCCTGAAGCACTGTGACATTATGTCAGAAAAACTGGACGCAATAGAAAATGGCTCCTGAACAAATTCTGAATCAAATTTTGAGGGCAAGTGTTACTGTAATCGTCTCATTTTAATGTATTAGAACCACCAAACTTAAACAATAATACTTTGTTTGGCAAAGTGCAAACATATGAATGGACAGAATGTATTAAAGTTTGTCTTGGATTTTGCTTAAAGAATAGCCATTGTGCACATGAACGCTTAGCAGTTTCTGTGTGCTGAGGCATAGAATACCCTGAACTTTCTTGCGCCTGGGGAGCCACACATGCTGCATACAGCCGCCAGTAGACATGAAAGGTTTTCCAGCCATTCTCAGGTAAATGGTGGTGGCCATATTGCACTTCTCTCCAAACGCACCAGTTTTGCATTTGGGAAGAATCTTCGTACATGAATGCACAGGTAAGCGCAGATGCAGAAACCTGAGCACTGCTGTACAACCATTCACTTGTATTGGTAGCTGTACACTGCACATGCGGCTCGCCAACACCAAAAAGTGCCCGGGATTTTACACCTCAGCACACAGGAGCTGCTAAGCATCCCTGTGCACAAGGCCTTGAATATTCTTTCTGTGCCCTTGTTCAATTACAGTTCTTTATTGCAGCAGAATGTGTTTAACTAAAGAGCCCAAAGTATTGTTTTTGTGACTTTGTTTACATTTTAATAATCGTGCCGCTTTCTGTGTAATTTTCCTTTTCAGCTTGTAAACCTCAGACATGACTTTTGTTCAGAATCCTCAAAAATATCAAATGAGAAAGTGTATTTTTCAGCATTGCATTGTTAGCAGCAGGGCTTTAAAAGCATGCTCATTATTATAAGTGTATCTGTATAACATTATTTCATCTTTTATGTAATGAAAATGAATGTACTCAGTGAACAAATTATAAGTGAATTCCCTCAAATCTCTATATGGTTGCTATGAATCAGTTAAGATTAATACAATCCATGTTGAAAACCAGTACTTGCAAGAGACAAGAGGCACAGGACAGGTGCCATCAGGCCAGTGATGCTAAACTGAGAATTCACACCCACTGTGCTTGTGACTGAAACATTGGCTGGTCTAAGTATTGGACCAGCAATGTTGTGGGCAACAGAAACTGAGAGAATACTTCATCCAGATGCTACCACTGCAAATAAAGCCTTCTGTATGTGCACCCCTTCATTTATTTTGTCAGTAAAGAACTAAGAGGACATTTTCCTGTTATGAAAAATATTTTGTGTGTGGTATGCCTGCCATGGCGGCTTGTTTAGTGACCTGTGTAGGTGAGACATTTCACAGTACCCTATAAAATGAGAAGTGGGGGCGAATGGTGTTTGCAGAAAGAGAGATAAATGATTACTATGCTTCGGGAGGTAAGTGTCTAACACCCACAAGGCCTCATTTCAGCCTGAACTCATGCTAAAACCCCTTTCACACTTGTGAGAGTTGTCCTGCGATTTGGGACTGCAAAGTTACATGACAAGTCATTCCCCATTATTTCCAATGAGTGCCATTCATATCTGTACGACTTTCAAGTCGTGCTGACTTCAAAGTAGTCCCTGCATTACTTTGGTCCAACTTTGCTGCAACATGAGGTCCATAGACTTTAATGTTAAACCCTCAAAGTCTCATGCAAATTACACCTGAATAATATAGATGCGATTTCTGTACTACTTTTGTACTACTTTTGTACGACTTTGTAATATGTTTTCATTGAACCAAAGTTGCAACAAAGTCGGACCAAAGTCTTACTGATCCCAAATCGCAGCAAAATCAGGTTGCACAAGTGTGAAAGGGGCCTAATGCACACTGTTTTTCAGTATCTACATAGCTATAACAATATTAAACCCAGAACCTGTTAATAATTTCCAAAGCTGATTCATACAGGACATAGGCAAAGATACAAATCCTCTGTGGATACATTGACATCAGGGTTTTGTTTTCAGCTATATTCATCCAAAGTCACAGTATAATGTTTTAACCTGTCATTCATTGGTATTCATATACTGTATAAAACAAAATGTCTGAAGAAATCTAATGGTAAAGAGGTTTGTAGTTCACATGCATATCACAGGCATTTAAAGTATAACTAAAGACATTTTTTATGAGTTTTGGATAGATTGGAAATTGATTAGAACACTTGTCAGGTTTTCATCGCAGTCTATGCCCCTGTTAGGGAGATTCACTCTTTATTTGTCCTGTTTACTGTTATCACTGAACATTACAAATTTGAGTTGTCCCCAGAGCAATAATAAAGGGGATATCTACCAATGGAGACACTAGTTCCCTCACTTTGGAGGAATTTCCTCTCACTTCCTGTTTTTGCTATGAGACACCAAGTGGAGGGAACACAAATGACACCTGACAGGTTATAATCCTCTCTTACCGTATCCAAAATAAAAAAATTTAATTTCCAGACACGCTACATGAGTTCCATAGCATAATGTCTCACTTCCTCTGTCTGAAATATGGTTAGATAAGTTATCAGTGCCTGCATTTTTAACATACAATATATTTGCTTAAGCCATTTAAAAGAGAAGTATGGGATTTGCTTTTTTTTTATCATACTTACCTAGCTGGATGCAGCATTGGTCCAATGCTAAATCTGTTCCCCGCTGGCTCTAACATTGAGAACCGAGCAATCAAACACCGCCAATCACTCAGTTCTCACAGCTCCCTGAGCAGAGAGCCGGTGACTGTTAGTCACCGGCTCTCTGCTCTGCCCCCCTGCACTCATTGGAGCATTGGGCTGGGGAGGGGGCAGGCGCGGCTGGCTTAGGCTCTCAGCGGTTTGCTGAGAGCCTGAGCCAGGTGCTGGTCCAAGCATGTGGGTGGATCCCGGCTATATGGTTGCAATTCTTCCTGGACCAGCTCTGTGACGTCAGCAGACAGCGGGTCACAGGAGTGCAAAATGAACTGCCCTCCTGTGATCCACAGGAGAGGTACAGTCAAATGAGCTTTGGCTGTATTACTCCTTTAATCAATAACTGTTTAGCCTTTTCTAGCTGTCTATCGTTTTTTTTCTCTCATTTCTCAAAGTTTGCACAATTTCATTGTATCGATGAATAACACTTAGACCACTGATGAACTTCCTCCATGCATTTAAGCAAATTGCATTCTAACTCTGCCTTAAAATGCACCTTAGCCCAGACATTAAAGCGAAACTTCTCTCTCTATATCAACATTGATTATTTTTAATCCTTATGTTGCTAACATTAGTAAATCAATAAGAAAGTACATCATATTTACTTGTTTTAAACTTTTTTTTTTTTTTTTTACATTTCTCAGTTACTTCTTGATTTCCAGGCCTAGGCAAACGATGTCATACATCCCAGGAGTCTTCAGGGCGTGGTTTCTTAGCTAAACACACACTCCTGCCTGCATGCCTGAGCTAAGGGCAAATGGATTCCAGGAAGTAAATGCTACATGAATCATCTGCCTTTACTCAAGATGACAATGACCAGATACCAGATTACAAGTATACATTCTGCACTTTGGATGTATAGAAGAGAGGGCTACAGCTTATGTAGGAGGATATGTACAGTATCATATTTGTAATTCACCTGAGGCCAGTCATTTCACTGAGTATATGTAAGGGTTTACAATCACTTTAAAGAGGTATAAATTTGCTGTAGCGGTTATCAAACAGTACTTTGTCCGTGCACCTTCCTTTTTGCAATTTTCCTTTTACAATTATGCACTAGACAGCTACTGCATGATGAGTACAACCACATATCTAGGACGATCTTTGGTGTATACGAGCTATGAGCAGTTCTTTCTCTTATGTGGCCGATCTATATGATATGACGGTGTGGAGTATCAGAAGCTAACAGTGGATGTATGGTTGGAAAGGAGGAGAGTCAATATCCCTGTCAGTGGGAAAAGCGCTACTTGACACTCTTTGTGTCCAATTAGGGGGTCAATCATTTCTGGTAAGTGCGGTTGATATCTGAGGTGGAGCACATAAGGTGGCACTCGAGGTGGAATGTGAAGCACAGTATATACAGTGGGTACGGAAAGTATTCAGACCCCCTTACATTTTTCACTCTTTGTTATATTGCAGCCATTTGCTAAAATCATTTAAGTTCATTTTTTTCCCTCATTAATGTACACACAGCACCCCATATTGACAGAAAAACACAGAATTGTTGACATTTTTGCAGATTTATTAAAAAAGAAAAACTGAAATATCACATGGTCCTAAGTATTCAGACCCTTTGCTCAGTATTTAGTAGAAGCCCCCTTTTGATCTAATACAGCCATGAGTCTTTTTGGGAAAGATGCAACAAGTTTTTCACACCTGGATTTGGGGATCCTCTGCCATTCCTCCTTGCAGATCCTCTCCAGTCCTGTCAGGTTGGATGGTAAATGTTGGTGGACAGCCATTTTTAGGTCTCTCCAGAGATGCTCAATTGGGTTTAAGTCAGGGCTCTGGCTGGGCCATTCAAGAACAGTCACAGAATTGTTGTGAAGCCACTCCTACGTTATTTTAGCTGTGTGTTTAGGGTCATTGTCTTGTTGGAAGGTAAACCTTCGGCCCAGTTTGAGGTCCTGAGCACTCTGGAGAAGGTTTTCGTCCAGGATATCCCTGTACTTGGCCGCATTCATCTTTCCGTCGATTGCAACCAGTCGTCCTGTCCCTGCAGCTGAAAAACAGCCCCACAGCATGATGCTGCCACCACCATGCTTCACTGTTGGGACTGTATTGGACAGGTGATGATCAGTGCCTGGTTTTCTCCACACATACTGCTTAGAATTAAGGCCAAAAAGTTCTATCTTGGTCTCATCAGACCAGAGAATCTAATTCTCACCATCTTGGAGTCCTTCAGGTGTTTTTTTCGCAAACTCCATGCTGGCTTTCATGTGTCTTGCACTGAGGAGAGGCTTCCGTCAGGCCACTCTGCCATAAAGCCCTGACTGGCGGAGGGCTTCCGTGATGGTTGACTTTCTACAACTTTCTCCCATCTCCCGACTGCATCTCTGGAGCTCAGCCACAGTGATCTTTGGGTTCTTCTTTACCTCTCTCACCAAGGCTCTTCTCCCCCCATAGCTCAGTTTGGCCAGACGGCCAGCTTTAGAAAGGGTTCTGGTCATCCCAGACGTCTTCCATTTAAGGATTATGGAGGCCACTGTGCTCTTAGGAATCTTAAGTGCAGCAGAAATTTTTTTGTAACCTTGGCCAAATCTGTGCCTTGCCACAATTCTGTCTCTGAGCTCTTCAGGCAGTTCCTTTGACCTCATGATTCTCATTTGCTCTGACATGCTCTGTGAGCTGTAAGGTCTTATATAGACAGGTGTGTGGCTTTCCTAATCAAGTCCAATCAGTATAATCAAACACAGCTGGACTCAAATGAAGGCGTAGAACCATCTCAAGGATGATCAGAAGAAATGGACAGCACCTGAGTTAAATATATTATGTCAGCAAAGGGTCTGAATACTTAGGACCATGTGATATTTCAGTTTTTCTTTTTTAATCTGCAAAAATGTCAACAATTCTGTGTTTTTCTGTCAATATGGGGTGCTGTGTGTACATTAATGAGGAAAATAAATGAACTTAAATGATTTTAGCAAATGGCAGCAATATAACAACGAGCGAAAAATGTAAGGGGGTCTGAATACTTTCCGTACCCACTGTATGTGGAAGATATATGGAGCACTGTTAAAGCAGTTTTAAACCATGGATGTTCAAAAAAAAAACCTGCAAGGCAATGGCATAATGTGCTGGTATGCATCACATACTAGCACATTATGAAATACTCACCTTGGATCGAAACCCTCCAGCGCTGTAAAGTCACCGCTAAGAGGGCTGACATGTTCCCCCTGTCTTTCTTCCGGGTTTGCGAGCTTCGGTGCTGTGATTGGCCATGGGAGCCCTCAGTTCCGGCATGAAGCTCTGGAGTTCCAGCAAAGTATGCCGGACCTTCAGAGCGCATGCGCCAGTAATGTCACTGGCTGCATTTAGGGCGATTATCTCATAAACCATGCAGGTTTAGGAGATATTCATTTCACCTACAGGTAAGCCTTATTATAGGCTTACCTGTAGGTAAAAATGACAGAGCGGGGTTTACAACAGTTTTAATAATTGCACAAGCATATGGATTTGGGATGAACTGTATTTGGATTCATTAGCTTGGACTTTTTTGAATAACAGAAGAGCACGTCTAAGGATTATATAAGCATGGAGCACTTTTTGTGGTATGACCTTTTATTGAACTTTTTCTTGATTTATATGTATTGTGTATGAATTTCAGTACTAAGCACCTTATTATTATGTGATTGATCAACACATGGTGTTTGCATAAATGTATGTTGCATGATTGCACTTTAGTTATAGATTTCATTTATAGTTGAGGCGGTGTTGCAATACATGATAGAGTTGCAAATGAGTATGGAGAGTGCTGCATATCTTTCAATATAAAATAGCTGTAAAGCAAACCATCACTGACCTAAGAAGCTGCGTGCACTATGAGGGAATTATTTCTCAAGGATCACAAGAAAGATTCTATAATCAGGTTTCATTACATTTCTAATAGCTTTTTCTTTTTTTTTTTTTTTTACTAGAATCTGCTTTATTAGCCAAGTATTTCCAAACTTACTAGGAATTTGTCATCCGTATAGAGTAAGAAGAAAGGAGCTGTAATTTCAGGGGCTCTCTTGTAAAATTTGAAGTTGAATTTCTCCACAACGTCTATAGCTACAGATGTGAGTGAGGGCTTGTTTTAAAGAGTTTTCAATGATTTATGAATATGTAAATACATTATTATCTGGGCATAAGTTCACTGAAAGCCATTGGCAGCAGTGCTGACTGATATATTATTGCATTAGTTTGCATTCAGCAGAGTTCATGTACAGTGATTCCTCCTGACAGCTTCTGAAAGCAATATTAAAATGAGTAGGCACAGAAAACACAAATATCCAGGAAAGTTAGGTTGGGCCCCATAACTAAAAAATCTTGTGGAAGTGCAAAATCATCAGGCATATACAGTATGTGTGTGGTTAGGCTTTAAAGCCCGACTTTAGCTTAAACTTTTTTTTTTCAGGTGAATAGACCTGCCATAGTTTAAAAAAAAAATTCAGCTCAGGCAGCAATACTCCCCTCCTCCTAGCCCTGCCCCCTGCAGTGATTACTTTTTGCCACTCATTTGATATCCTCAGTCTTCTGGGTTGAATGGTGCCTGGCATCATTTCCTGTGCTCTCAGGGCCTCATATCATCAATTTGCCATGCACTTTCAGTATAATAGCGCAGAGAATCGTTTTGATGTTCTCATATCCATTCTGCTCACTGCATCATTAGGGAGAACCCACTGCTGGAGAAGAGGACCTATGACATCACAAGTCCAGTTGGAAGACAGCAAAAGTGAACTAACAATAATAGAGGCATTTTACATGTAGCAATGGGGAATATTCAACTCCAAAAATACATAAAACGGCAAGTAAGGCAGTAAAAGAATCTGGTTGCGGTGCTTCTAGAGGCAATAACCCAAACCAGGCTTTAAGCAGCTCTGCAAAGGAAGGTATTGTATATACTTTCATGGTATATCACCCAATCGTTGCTCTTCTAACTAATTTCTGCAGTAAGTACAAATACTTTCACTGTCAGCCTGAAGTGGGTGTTCACCTAGTTTATAGGTAACATAAAGAGGGATTAGAAACAATCAAACATTGCACTTCTAAGTGACTTTAGAATTGTTCAGTGAATTTTTATGTAGGGAATGAAGTTTGGTTTTTGGAGCTCCTTAGCAATATAAAACGTCTAACATTTTTTTAATAGTGATGCTGTATACAGTATGCCTATTTTCAGTGATAAGTCATTGCTAAACATCCAGATACTTGACCACATGTTGTTCTGCTTTTCTAGTTGTTTGCTTCTCATTATTTTTCTTTTTTACGGACACCAAGTACATGTTGTGCCTGGGGCTCTTGTGAAGGAGTGCCAGCTATTTTACTGGCCGCATTACATCACAATAAGCAGGTTTCCTCTCTTCTGAGACCTAAAAATGGGCATACAGGACATCAGCATTGCCTACTCTTGTAGTTAGGCTTTCACATAAATACAGCAGAGAAAGCATAGCATGGTAAAAAAAAAAAAAAAACATTACTCACTGACCCAATTCTTGTGCAGTATTAAGCAGTATGTCTACATTATCATGTTCGTACTTAGAGCAAATTCATCAAGCTGCATGAGCTTCCTATTAATGCCATGGAGAACACACTCTTCCTTAGTGATTTGTGCTGATTAATGTTTTAGCTGTTTTAAAAGGGGTTGATCGGCCAAAATGAAAATTCAAGATGGGCTGTGGACACTGAGAAGCAATTACTGCCGCTAAAAGCATTGCTCTCAAATGCCCAGGCTATTTCATGCACTCTTTTATTGTTGAATCTCTGTAAAGTCATAAAGATTAAAAAATGCATTGGGAAATTGAACAGCCATTATGACAAAATTGTTTAGAGTTAGTGCTTCAGGTGTTTGAGATGACAGATTTAAATTCCAGCTTTTTACTTTCTCCTGGGGATAGAAATGCACTATTGTTATAGGTAATGTACCAGTAGTGTGGTTTTCACTGTGCACAGCAGTCTTGTTCAATGCATCAGCATGAATCCTTAGTCAGGTTGATAGTTAAAATGACTTCTATATACTATGCAGAGAAGAATTGAACTCAAAATCACATCATCTTTCTTATGTTAAAGTGTATGTAAACCCTAACAATGAACTTCTCTATGCTCCTTTATGATCTCCTAAGTATACGATTGATTGTGTCCTGTTATATCGGTTTAGTAGGTGCAAAAAAATACAATTTGTTTACAGAAATCTTGTGAGCTGATAAGTTCCTTTACTTTCTGCCTGTACACAAGGAGGAGTTATGGAGATGAGGAGGGGAAGGATTTGAGGAGAAGTCTGTTGTATTCTTTGTAATCCACCAAAAATGAAGTAGGCAGGGCTGACACCACATGCTTTGGAATACAGAGCCAAAATACTCATTGTTGTCATGACAAAGATATCAACACTATACATTTGGCATGTTTAAAGAGGGTAATGTGTCTTGTCCAGGCGTTGAACAAAATAGCCCTAAAGCTGGCCATAGATGGATTGTTATTTTTGTTCAGCCAGTGAGCTGAACAAAAACCCGAATGCAAAGATTCCTCCATCCACACGAGCAAGATGGATGAAGAAATCTCCCCTGCATTTTAACAGCTTAACTCCCAACTGCAGTCGCTGATCGATAAAAGTTTTCCAACATTCCCTTTGACATAAGTTGATCTATTTGACTACTGTTGAACAGGGACTGAAATCCAGCCAGTCCCTGCTGAGTGGGTCAAATGTATCTATGGCCAGTTTTAGACAGCCAAAAAAATTAGTTATTTCCGTTCAACCAGCTTGACCAAAAAAAAATAAACTGACTTGATTCCTCTATCTACACACTTGAGGTAGGATGGGGGAATCCCTTCCTTCTGGGCTTTTGTATTCTATTGTATCGCAGAGACTTTTCTATTATCAGAATTCACTGATCAGTGTTGCAGGCTATAGCTTCCAGCACTGATCGAGTGGGAACAATCTAACAGGGATGTTTGGTTAAAAGTTGACCTGCAGAACTCAAGGGCCATACTTAAATCGAAATTCGCTGGTCCCTTTCAGTCCATGTATGGTCAGGTTTAGTGTGTGTATGATTTACAGTCATGCGTAATTGTATGGCTTCAGGGTTTTTTTCTTTACCTCTTACAGTGATCACAGTACTCCTCTTGACAATGTTTCATATGTTTTTCTTTCCAGAAGGACTCAGGCATCTTTGTTCAGGCACTATTGATGATGGACGTCCCTTTCTCAGATATGTAAATCTTGGTGCCTGTGTAGTTTTGGACTGTGTTCACAAACAGTGGACATAGATTAGCAGCTATAATGTTGCAGTCTGGTCACTGGGAAAGAGGAAACTAAGGAAATGACAACATCTGCTTTAGCAAAATCACTTCTCTAGAGCTCAGGTATGCAGTGACAGGTGCACAGAGCCTGAGTGAATGAGCCTTTAAAAATACATTGAGCAGATTTTCTGCAAATAGTTTTTATATGGCCTGATATAACATTTATTAAAGTGATCTCCTAGTGTGGCAGGTGTGATGACTTGCCAAAAAACAAATTTACCAGCACAGAGTGGGTAAAATAAGTATTGAACATGTCACCATTTTTCTAGGTATATATATATTTCTAAAGGTACTATTGACATGGGATTTTCAGTACATGTCAATAACAACCCATACAGTCCATACATATAAAGAAACCAAAACAAATAAGTTCAAAAGTTAAGTTATGTGTAATAAAATGAAATGATATAGGGAAAAAGTATCGAACACATGAAGAAAGGGAGGCGCAAAAAGGCATGGAAAGCCAAGACACCGGCTGAAATCTATCATTAATTAGAAAGTAATCCTGCCCCTCGTCAGTGCAAATTAATATTAGCTAGTTCAGTCTCAACTGATGGCCTATAAAAAGGTTTCTCATAATCAAGGTGTCACACACGAAACATCTCATGATAGGTAAAATCCAAGAGCTCTCTTGAGACCTTCCCAGCTTTATTGTTGCAAAACATACTGATGGCATTGATTTCAGAAGGATTTCTAAAGTTCTGAATGTTCCAGTGAGCACTGCTGGGGCCATAATCCAGAAGTGGAAAGAACATCATTTCACCATGACCAGGTGCTCCTTTGCAATATTTCTGGCAGAGGAGTGAAAAGAACTATCAGAAAAGATGTCCATGAGCCAAGTACCACTCGTGGGGAGCTTCTGAAAGACCTGGATTTAGCTGGTACAATTATTTCAAAGAAAACAATAAGTAATGTACTCAACTGCCATGGCCTGTATGCACGCTCACCACGCAAGACTCCATTGCTGAAGAAAAAGCATGCTAAAGCTTGTTTAAAGTTTGCTGCACAACACTTATACAAGCCTGTGAAATACTGGGAGAATATAGTCTGCTCAGATGAGACCAAAATTTAACTCTTTGGATGCCATAATACACACCATGATTGCAGGTCAAATGACACTGCACATCACCCCTAAAACACTACACCAGCAGTGACGTTTGGAGGTGGGAACATCATGGTGTGGGGCTGTTTTTCAGCATAAGGTATGGGCAAACTTCATATCATTGAGGGAAGGATGAATGGAAAATTGTACCAAGACATTCTTAATAAAAATCTGCCATTTACCAGGATGATGAAGATGAAATGAGGGTGGGCATTTCAGCAAGACAATAATCCTAAACACAAAGCCAAGGAAACTCTCAATTGGTTTCAAAAAATTAAAATAAAGCTGCTAGAATGGCCCAGCCAATCACCTGACTTGAATCCAATAGAAAATCTATGGAAAGAACTAAAGATCAGAGTTCATAGAAAAGGCCCTCGGAACCTTCAAGATTTCGAGACTGTGTGGAATAATGGGCCAAAATCACTCCTGAGCAATGTGTGCGACTAGTTTCTCCATACAGGAGGCACATTGAAGTTGTCATTATCAGTGGTGGCTGATGAAATTTTAAAAAATAACAAAAAATAAAATTATTGTAATTTTTTTGTAGTAGATTGGATTTTAAATGTATACTACTGATATAAGCTTAAAATGCAGAAATACTCCCCTTGTTCTGAGCCGTGTTTGTATGGGCCATAGCGATCACTACTAATGTAGTGCCCGGTGTATGTTCCAGGCTTCATATGATAACGTGGCTTGGTTTTAAGAATATGATGGCGTGGCTTTCAGAGGGAGGCTTGGAATGCAAGCTGGGAGTATTTATAGTGGTGACGTTGAGCGTTGCCCGTGCCCCAGGAAGACTTCATATTTGACGAAACATGTAGGGCGGAGTCAAAGTGCTGACGTCACCACGCCTCATGTGATCCCGCGAGGACGGGCTTTCGTGTTTCCCATGCCGGCTGTTTTATATTTGCTCTACGCGTGTAATTTATATGGATATTGTGAGTACCCTATGTTTTTAATCTACAAATAAAGTGTCCTACGGTATTATGCTATGTGGCCTTTATATTTGTATATGGTATGCATCTGGGGAGCTCTCTAGACGTGAAGTCCTCTACCTGATACGGAATGCTGAGGAGAGTTGCGCTATTATACCTGTCACGGAGCCCTGCTGACCTAAGGGAGGATTGGCTTACCATCATTTATACCCTGCAGAGGGTTGCATCTGCTAGCGCTTGTGACCCTTACTAGTGATAGTGGGTCGTATACTCTGGTAAGAGTTTACCTTTACCCCCCTCTAGCACTGGAGGTGTCTGTTCGCTTAGTGGTGGTGGAGAATAAGAGGGAATTCTTTCGGACCCCTGGTGCTTCCAATTCTACACTGTTCTCATACATGCACTGGATTATTACAACTCTTTCTTTATCCCATGGTGTTATTTTTTGAACTGTTGTTTTCATCTCATCTAGAGACTATTGCTGGCTCTCCAATTGTAAATTGTTGAAAAGTTTTTTTTTGCACTAGTGTATGCATCTCTTTGCACATGCTCATGCACTTTATATTGTTCTGCACATGGTAACTTTTTGCACTTAAGATTTTTGAAAAATGTTGTTTTTGTTGTATTTGGGTCTCTTAATGTCTTGAGACTTTACTATTTGAACCATTTATGCACTTTGTTACTTTGTTATATTTTAGCACAACAAATTTTCTTTTATGTTATTCAGCAATGGTGGAATATCGCACTATTTTTTGTTGCAGCTTTTTCTTCCCTTTTTGAGTTCTAAGCGCGGTATTTACTGAATAGTGATGAAATTTTAGGATGGGGCACCAGACCCCGCCTTTTCGTTTTTGACTGCACGCACTTCTCATAAGCCCCACCCCTTATAGATTCCACCCATTGTGTCAGGAGTATACAGCCCATCATCACCAGATAGGTTATACAGCCTCGCCAGATAAGGGTATATACAGCACCACAGATAGGGGTATATACAGCACCACGGATAGGGGTATATACAGCACCTAGGGATATACTGCACCACAGATAGGGATATACTGCACCATAGATAGGGGTATACAGCACCACAGATAGATATATGCAGCACCATAGATAGGGGTATACAGCCCGCCACAGGGCTCGTGGCACTGACAATAACCCCCACCCCTCTGGGTAGTCGGGACATCAAAGTCCCGCACTTACCCCATCTAGAAGCAGGCGGGGAGCGGCTTGGCTTCAGCCGTGCATCTCCCTCTTCCTCTGACGAGAAAGGTGTCCAATAGGATCGCCTGTCTCCTCCGCCAGTCGGGAAACCGGTAACATACTGGCGCTTCCTGATTGGCAGAGAGCGGTTTAGTGTTAGAAACACAAATGTTCATTTGCCTTTCTAAGGGCTTGTGCAGCACGCTTTGCACCACAAGCCACACTTATTGAAGTCTATTAGAGCTTACGGCTCTAATGAGAAGTTTCAAAGAAACCCGCGATAATTCATGGGGCCGGTCACATGAATAGGGGGTGGACATGGAGGGGTTGCATGAATCTATCCATGGCATAGAGGGGTTGGCGAGGTCAGAGGGGGCGGCACCTATGCCGGGCTGCCACTGGTCATTACCAAAAAAGGATTTTGTACGAAGTATCAAATACATTTCAGTTAGCGTGTTCAATAATACTTTTTCTCTGTGTCATTACATTTTATTACACACAACTTAATTTCTGAACTGATTTGTTTTGGTTTCTTTGTATGTATGAATTGCTTTGGTTGTTACCGACATATGGTGAAAATGTCATGTCAATAGCACCTTTATATATATATTTACCTAGAAAAATAGTGATGTGTTCAATACTTATTTTACTTGCTGTACATTTTGCATCTTTTGCAAGATAATTAAGAAATATAGTATTCCTTTGCAACTTTACTTATAGTGGAACTAAACCCCCCTAATTCTTTACAGCCAAGGAAGCTGCCATCTTAGATTCTGTTTGATCTGCAGTTGTCATTAGCTTTGCACATGTGATTAGTTATGGCAATACCCACTTGCTGGCTTGACAGTTCAGTTGGGAAACCATTAAATCGATGAGTTTAATTCCACTTTAAGTCGGATCAGTTCCATATGATTCTGATTCTCATGGATTTAGCAATTTGTGGTGTTATTACAAAGCTGTTGTTATTGTATGTCACCCACCGCACCTTGTCAGTGGTATTGTATTATGACATAATTAATAAGTGGCACAAAAAAGACCAAGAGAATACATGGCACTGTCATATCCAGGATTATCGTGGTGACAGTAGCTGAAAGCTATTTAGATGTTTTGCTACAACATTGAGCTCACTGGCTCCTGTGATGCGGATGTCCGTAGGCAGCATGAATTTGCTGTTGATCGCTTAACCTTTATATGATCAGCTAGAACAGCCAACCCCTCAATGTACGAATGTGCTGTTTTCACCCTCTGGCTTATGATACTGACGTAAATGAGGTATCTAGAGCTTCCTGTCATGTCCCTTTTATGTCTCCCCCTTTCAGCATTAGCTTCTTCAGCTAGCACAAAAGATTTTGACACTGAATCGTTCTCCCCCTGAGGAGTAATGTAGAGATGGTTTCTTCCTGCCTTATGTGAATGTTTTATGGAAAATCAATGTCTGTCTGAAATCCTGCCGTTTCCAGTTATATCTCACTGCATGGGCATGGCCTCCCAATGATAAAAGACACTACGTATATATTTTCTTGCAATCTGTGTCATGGACAAAAACTGCTACACTGTAAGGGATTAAAGATGCTTATACACATACTGATATGATCATGTAATTATCAAATGCAACTAAAATGGTGAAATAGAATAAATATCACAAGCCAAAGATCCTCCAGTCCATTGCTTTTGTCTTTTTGATGATAGATCACTTGTAGCTAAATCGACCAAAGCGTATGATCACCTGAAAGGGATCCCGTCAGGGTAAAATTCGGCAGCGGTTTTTGAATTGTTTTGAAAGAGCAAACACCAGGACTTTTATCCTTATCCATTCTCCTGTGCTTCATGATTCATTGACCTAGATAAGCGGGAAATGTCAGAAGACTCAATATGCACATGCTTGTTCCAGCTCAATTACTTACCAAGTAGCGAAAGGGAGGGATATTAATGGCTGACCCAGCTCTTGCACCTTTAAAAACAGTAAGGCATAATAGGTTTCTAACAGGTAAAGCAATTCTGCCTTAAAGTGACTGTAAAGGCTTTTTTTTGTTTTTTTTTTAACCACTTCAATGCAGGACGCTTATACCCCCTTCCTTCCCAGACCAATTTTCAGCTTTCAGAGCTCTCACACTTTGAATAACACATACTCAGTCATGCTACACTGTACCCAAAGAAACATTTTATATATTTTTTTTTCTCTCTCAAATAGAGCTTTCTTTTGGTGGTATTTAATCACAGCTGTTTTTTTTGCAATAGAAGCGAAAAAATAGTGACAATTTTGAAAAAAAAAATCTTTTAGTTTCTATTGTAAAATTTTGCAAAAAAAGTCATTTTTCTTCATAAATTTGGGCCAAAATTTGTATTGCTACATATCTTTGCTAAAAATAACCCAAATTAGTGTATATTATTTAGTCTCTGTGAAAGTTATAAAGTTATAGCGTATACAAGCTATGATGCAAATCATTGAAAATTGATCATACCTGAAGTATTGACCACCTATCTCATTTCTTGAGATACCAACAAGCCAGGAAAGTACAAATACTCCCCAAATGACCCCTTTTTGGAAAGTATTCAGTAAGAGCCATGGTGAGTTTTTTGAAGTTGTATTTGTATCCCACGGAAAAGTTATTTCTCACACACAGCATATGCATACTTGCATTGACACCCCGAAATACATTCTGCTACTCCTCTTGAGTATGATGATACCACATGTGTGAGACTTTTACACGGCCTGGCCACATACAGAGGCCCAACATCCAAGTAGCACCTACAGGCGTTCTATGAGCATAAATTACACATCTGCTTTGACGACCTATTACACTTTTGAAGGCCCTGGAGCACCAAGATAATGGAATTGCCCACGAATGACCCCAATTTGGAAAGCAAACACCCCAATGTATAATCTATAAGGCACAATGAGTCTTTTGAACATGTAATTTTTTCCAGAAGTTTTGGAAAATGTGGAAAAAAAATGAAAACCCATTTTTTTTTTATCTACACAAAGTTGTCCATTTATAAGATATTCCCAACACATAGCAAAAATGACACCCCAAAATACATTCCTCTTACATACTCCTCTTGAGTATGGCGATACCACATATGTGAGACCTTTACACAGCCTGGTCACATACAGAGGCCCAACATTGAAGTAGCACCTTTAGGCCTTCTACGAGCATAAATTACACATCTCATTTCTCAACCACCTATTACACTTTTGAAGGCCCTGGAGCACCAGGACAATGGAATTGCTCACAAAATGACCCCATTTTGGAAAGCAAACACCCCAACTTATAATCTATGAAGCATAATGACTCTTTTGAACGGTTTGAAGATATTCCCAACACATAGAAAAAATTACACCCCAAAATACATTCTGCTACTACTCCTGAGTATGGAGATACCACATGTGTGAGACTTTTACACAGACTAGCCACATACAGAGGCCCAGCATCCAATTATCACCTCCAGGTGTTCTAGGGACATAAATTACAGACATAAATTCCTGCCAACCTATCACATTGTTGAAGGCCCTTCATATTTCTAACACATAGCATGTACTGTACATACCAATTACAAATCAAAATACATTCTGCTGAGCAAAAGCTAAACAAAAGATTACCTGTGGTTTTAGTAGTGCAGCGGTCCACAGAGGAAAGCATCGGTCCAGGCAGCAGGCAGGAACGTGGACAGCAACAGCAAAACAGGCAGCAGGCAGGAATACTCTCCATAGTACAGGCAGCAGGCAGAGATCTTGTCAGTATTGGTCCAGGCAGCAGGCACATGGTGCATAAAAAGTCCTGGGTCAGTGCAGGCAAAGATATTGTCAGTACAGCCAAAGTATTTGTCCAGGCAGCAGG
Source organism: Glandirana rugosa (assembly GCA_018402905.1). Classification (NCBI taxonomy): domain Eukaryota; kingdom Metazoa; phylum Chordata; class Amphibia; order Anura; family Ranidae; genus Glandirana; species Glandirana rugosa. Next base: position 2,288,524 of record BLSH010251074.1, read on the forward strand.
CAAAGACCATCAAGCTTAGGGTCAGAAAAGAATAGGGACGGGTAGAGGCTTCTCCCACCAAAATCGCTTTGAAGCCTCCGGACCCCAGAACCTGTTCTGGGAATTACAACACAAAGAGAAAACCAATAACAGTTTTTCTCAAATCTGAATACTATTCTGGAGCCCCTCACATATGTGAGAGCCCTGTGTAGCAGGGTGAAAGATCAGTCCAAAGGGCAGGCAAAAACATGGTCAACAGGCCGAGGTCAGTGCAGGTAAAAGACAGAAATAGACGGTAGGCAGAGGCATAGTCGATACAGTTCAGGGTAAGTTCATGTGAAAGGCAGAAACATGGCGAATAAACAATGCAGATGGCAATCAGAGGCATAGTCAATGAACAGGCCAGGGTCAGTTCACATGGAAGGTAGTGGTATGGTTGGTTGAGGCACCAGGGAAATAATCAGCACACAAATTGAAAATAGGGAAACGGCAGTCTATTTGAAACATGGGCTAATAGTTTACAAGAGTATGATAGCTTCTGAAGCATTCTCCGATGCAAATGCCTGGTTTGGAGGGGCATTGGGGACAATGGAAACTGGTGTCTTTCCTAACTCCTCTTTTGCTGCATACCCAACATTTCTTTTGGTGTCGTCTTCTGTTTGGTGAAGGTGGAAATATTGTCAGGAAAATTATGCTCATGCAGTCTGCTGACACAATCTGAGTGAATGCTTTCTGGGGGGGATCCTTGTTGATATATCAGGGATGGTGCACATGATGTACACGTCTTTCTTATCCCTCCACTTCATGGCCAACACGTCCTCATTACTCAGGCTTTCCGATTCCCCCACCCCTTTGTAGCCTTGTGGTGACAAGACACTGTGGGAAGCCCTTTGTGTTTTTCCTTGCTGTACCGCAGGCCAATGTTTGCTTCAGGTATAGGTGGCGGAAAAGGGGCAAACTAGTATAATAGTTGTCCATATAAATGTGATACCCCTTTTGGAAGAGTGAGACAATTTTCCCACTTATACCCAAGTACGGTACTCAGGGGGCTGGAGCTGGAAATCTTTGCCTTCATACACACAAAAGGCATGGGCATATCCGGTGGCGCTTTTCACAGAGCTCGTTGAGCTTCAATCCGTACTTGGCCCTCTTAATAGGTATATACTGCTTGAATGTCAGCCGGCCTGTGAAATCGACCAAGGATTCGTCCTCAGATGTTCTGATCATGGATGTGAAGCTCGGCAAACCTCTTGGAGAAAAAAATCAATTCTGGATGATTTCCGGGGGGGGGGGGGAGGGGCACTGCGTGTTATCGCTGAAATGCAGGAAGCGCATTACAATTTCATATCGCGACCTGGACATGACAGCTGAAAAACGTGGCATGTGGTGGAAGGGGTTGGTAGATAATTTGAATGCAATTTGTTCTTTTTTGTAAGCCCCATGTTGAGCGTCAGGCCTAAAAACAATTTAAGCTCCTCCACTGTTAGGGGTTTCCATTTCGAAAGGGCGGGCATAGCTTGAGCTGGGGTTGTTTTCTATAAATTGACGAGCAAAAAGATTTGTTTGGTCCACTATATTTTGAACCAACTCGTCAGGGAAAAATACATTTATAAAATTGATTTCGGAGAAACCTTCGGTTGATTTGCACACCTGGCTGTCCTGTGAAAGGGGGGGGATTGTGGCTGACCCTGTGCTAGAAGGCAGCCACAATGGGTTTGTCAAGGCATCTGGAAGGTGGGTTTGGGCCCTAATTCTTTGGCGTGAAATTCGAGCACTTGTACTGGGCACCCCCTCCTGGGGTTTAGCACCATTTGGCCATTGGGGTGTCTGGCAGCTGGCAGGTCTTCAGACTGTCTTCGTTTAGGACAGACTGCTTCCTCCTCAAATTCAGATGACAATGTACTGCCTTCAATGGGCTCGTATTCCGAACCAGAATTTGAATCAGAACTGTAATTGGGCGGTGAGAGCTCCCCGCTGCTCTCATCGGTCAGGCTTAGTATCTGATATGCCTCTTCTGGAGTGTATACCCTTCTGGACATGGTGGCTGTATGACGGGTGACACTGATGGGCTGCACGTCAGGGACTAATGGGCTGTACATAGGTTGCAATTTGCTGCCTAGACAGGTACTCCTGATGGGATCACGGAACAGGTACTCCTGATGGGATGACAGCTACTATGACGAGGTGATAGATACTCTCACTGGATGACAATTACTCTCCCTGGATGACAGTTACTCTCACTGGATGACAGACACTCTGACTGGGTGACAGGTACTCTCATGAGCTCAGAAAGGTACTTAAATGGGGCGATGATGACAGGTCCTCTTTATTCAGGGGGGCAATCTGGGCACAGTTAACTGGTAACTAACTGTTTCCGTGATCTTCTTACACTCGAAAGGTGGGTGAGGAAAAGAACCCGGTAACAGCCAGTTACCCGTGGTTTGTTTACATGTGTGACTGGCTGTGATTGAACACAGCCAGTCACGTAGTAAAGAGCCAATTTTATTGGCTCTTTACCCTGATTGGGGCTGGGCTTTGTCCGAGGGACAAGCCTAAATCCTGATTGCTGCGCACGAGCGGCGTGCACAGAGTACTCGAAAGTCACTGGCTGTGATTGGACACAACAAAACACTTGTGAAGGATCACACAAAAAAGCCTTTGGGGACAAGAATGCTATAAAAATGTAACTTTTATTGAAAAACCATAAAATAGCTAAAAACCATCACCAGAGATGCCATACACCATTAAAATCACAACGTTGTCAGATCACGCCTGGTCGCAGAGCGGAAAAAGCGGGAGGGCATCATACGACATCCACCCAGGGTGGTGAGGTTCCCCTGCCAGCCTCATTTGTTTATAGGCCGGTAGGGAAGTGGTTCAATAACAAATATGTTATATTTACCTCATCTGTGCAGTTGGATTTGCCCGGATCCTCCTCTTCTGGGGTCCCTCTTCTGCTCTCCTGGCCCCTCCTTCTGGTGAGTGCCCCCCACAGCCAGCTCTCTATGGGGGCACCGGAGCCGAGTCAGAGCTCCATGCATCCATTCAGACATGGAGCCCCGACCTGGCTTCACCCCCTCTCTCCCCTGATTGGCTGACTGATTTTGATTGACAGCCAATGGCACCACTGTTGTTTCTCAGCCAATCAGGAGTGTCTTGGACAGCTAAGTCACTCGTGGACAACGCTGCAGAGAGAAGGGGCTCAGGTAAGTAATTAGGGAGCTGCCTCAGGATGTGACATAAGGGGGAGGGGCCTCCGAATGATGTCAGCGAATGGCTCCGCCCCATGCCAATAATACTGAATCGCGTTGTGTCAACATGGGAAGAAGAACAGAGGGAGAAGACAGCTGCAAAAGAGCAGAAGATAGAAGACCCCGCAAAAGAGCAGAAGAAAGAAGACGGCTGAGAGGGAGAAGAGGTGGAGAGGGGAGAAGATGCCAGAGCTAATTTAATAAAATATTTTAAAAAGCTGTGTAGTGTGTTTTTTTTTTTACACTTTTTTTCAGGTACTCATTCATATAGGGTGGGGGCCGGGATCTGGGGGCCCCCTTGTTAAACCCCGCCCGCTGACCCCGACAACCACCGGCAAGTGTTTTCAGGAAGAGGCTCTTGTCCTCATCAACATGGGTACAAGGTGCTTTGAGGTGGAGGGCACAGTGCCCCCTGCCCCAAAGCACCCATACTCCCCATCTTGAGGGCATGCGGCCTGGTATGGTCCAGGAGGGGGGGGGGGGCGCTTGCTCGTCCCCACCCCCTTTCCTGGCCTGCCAGGCTGTGTGCTTGGATAAGGGTCTGGTATGGATTTTTTTTAAAAAGCATTTTATGCGGGGTTCCCCTTAAAGATCCTCTGCACACAAGTCGGGCCGCAAGACGGATCATCATTATGCAACTTCTATTCAAATCAATGGGCCATAGGGAACCATTGATTTTGAATAGAGACAAAAACGGCTGACGAGGCTTAACGCTGTGTATACAATGTTAAGCAATGTTATTGCACGTTTTTCAGCGTTAGAGCATTTTTACAGCTGAAAAACGTCTCTCAGAACTCACTGGTCTTGCGTTTTTTTTACAGCTCAAAAACGCCCCAACCAAAAACAGTTGATAACAGCCTATGAACACATAGGATAACATGATGGAGAGTTTATTGACTGTAGAAAAAAATGTGTGCAGCTAAAAACAGCTGCTGTAAAAATGTCCAGCGTGCAACATTTAAAAGTGAAAGTCATATCTAGGAGCAAACAACACAAGATGATTACTATCAGTTTTGTAAGCCATTTCAAAACTGTAACATTTCAAAACTGAATGTTAAAAGCAAACAAAAATTTGATGTACTTTTGAATGGTATTTGTACAGTCATCGAATGTTCAAAGTACATTTGTTAAAAAATCTACTCGTGTATAGCCATCTTATGCCTCGTTGGTTAAATTTCACTTTGTTACTAGGGGCCTTAGACCAACTGCTATTGCCTGTCTAGTGATCACACTTAAAGTGGTTGTCAACTCGTGACAACCACTTTAACCTACAGGTAAGCCTATAATAAGGCTTACCTGTAGGTGCCCTGCATATCTCCCAAACCTGCACAGTTTAGGAGATATACTGTGTACTTGCATGTGCTCACGTCATCGAGCACATGCGCAGTGAAGAAACAGCATTCCTTCACTGTGATCGTGCCGTGGCTGTCGGCTCCCGTGACTCCGGCCCGTCACAGAGTCGTAGTCGTGACCCCGGAAGGAAGACGGGCTGAAGATGGACGCTGCCTGGAGTGGGGACATCGCTGGACATAGCAGGCTTCATTTGCAGGTAAGTGACACATATGCAATGCATAGTAGCCCATTATGCTTCTACCTTGCAGGGGAATATTGAGGAAGTAAACCCCATCTTTAAAGTGGTTGTCAAGTGATGACAACCACTTTAAACTACAGGTAAGCCTTATTGTACGGTTTAGGAGATATCCCCTGTATCTGCATGTGCCGACGTTATCGGCACATGCGCACTGAAGAATCGGCACTTGGGGTAGCCCAGGGTGCCGTTTCTTCTGTATTTGTGCCGTAAATGATGGCTCCCATGCGCGGGAGTGGCATTGGCGTGGCTCCACCAATCACAGCACTGGAGCCCACGCTGTGATTGGACGGTGCCGCAGGCCCGGAAGAACGATGTCGCTGGTCACAGCAGTGTGCCGACACCGCTGCAACAGCTTCGTTCCAAGGTAAGTGTTTCATAATGAGCTAGTATGCGCTGCATACTAGCTCATTATGCCTTTGCTTTGCAGGTCTTTTTTCTCCTATCGTTCACTGACACATGCAGCTCATCATGACGTGTGGGGTTAATGCTCGCCCCACTAGGAGTTAACTAGGCAGGGAAAAGAAACAGCTGGCCCCTCCCATGGGGGCCGTCCTCTCTTCCTACATAAACCCCCTCATAGCATAGCTCTTCAGTTTCAATGCCGAGTTTGCAAGGAGTTGACCTGGCTTCCCTTCAGGGGAATTGCGGTCCTGTTTGTGACCATTCTTTTTTTAATTTTCTTTTACTTATTTGTCTTCTATCAAGCAATTGATCTGCTATCAAGAAGCCGGTCGGGGCATAGAGAGTCCTTGGGCTCTGTGCTTTCCTCGACCTGGCCAACCGATGCGAGCCAGTCCCGACTTATGGGGACCTGCCGCATCGTGCCCATTCCGTGCGGGCAGCCGGGGGTGACCCCCCCCCTTGCGCCCACTCCCGGATGCGATTCGAGAAGGGCGATTTTCTGGCCCGCAGCATACCGCCTAAGAGGGGGGCGGAAGGTCTGCGACTGGGTGGCTACCCGCGGCGTTCGTCGGAGTGGTGAGTGAGAGTTCCTGCCTTCCCCCCCTTTTTAGGGACGGAAAGGGGGACCGACGGCCGCAAAACAACTTGCTGGGTAGCCGCTGGTGGGGCGCGTGGAGCTCCCGCTCACCCCCCGCACCCCCTCCCCCGCACCGCACCGATCGCCTGGGCGTTCGTATCGATTTTTCGCCGCCATTTTGCCGTAGCCGCAGACATTTTGGGCCTATGGGGCTTTCCTTCAAGGGCTCAGAGCGGCCAATTGCGGTACTGCATGTTCCCTGAAGGTGTGTTTTGGCCTCTAGTGTTTAACGGCGGCCATTTTGACTGCATGCTCTGCAAATACATGTGTCTGCAGCATCTCCCTTCCCTGTGGAACGGTGGTGATCTGGCGGCGCAGCTCCTCTGATGATCCAGGAGCATTTTTGGACCAGCTGCGGGCGGTCTTTAGCGAATTTCTCCCCCGGGCGGAGGTCGCCCAACAGGTCCCCAAGAAGCGTCTCCCTCCTCCTCATTCACCAGGGGAGGATTCTGAGCCGGAAGTGGCCTCAGGGGTCTCAGGGACCCCAGCGGACTTATACGATGGGGAACTGGGTCCATCGGACGGTGAGGGGGATCAGGGGGCGGCGGCTGCGCGCGAAAAAGCGTTGGTGGCTACCATTATCGCTGGCATTCGCACTAAGCTGCAGCTGGATCAGGATGGCGAATCGCGGTCTGCTGCATATGTGTGTGGGTCCTCTAGGGCCCCCAAGGCTTATCCCTACAATGACTTTTTTGATAATTTTCTTTATCGTGAATGGCAGCGTCCACAGCACTCTTCTTCGCTGTCAAAACGGTTCGCTGCTCGCTATCCCTTTGAGGAAAGCTTTTTAAAAAAATGGGAATCGCCTGTGGTGGATCCACCGATAGCACGCCTTAGTAAGGCGATGACCATTCCTCTGGAAGGGACTCCTTCTTTTAAGGATCCCGCTGATAGAAAAACAGAGGCGCTTTTAAAGTCGCTGTTCCTGGTGGCAGGTTCCGCTGTGCGACCAGCCTTGGCGTCCGCCATGGCGGCACAACATTTATCCGAGTGTATGGAAGAGCTCCTGAAGGACCTGGAAGACGGTCGCCTGATGGATGCGCCGCAGAAGGCTGAGTTTTTACTCCAAGGGTTCAAGTACCTTTGTGATGCGGCCGTTGATTTACTGCCGATGTTGTCCAGAATAACAACATTTGCCGTCATACTTAGACGGATACTTTGGTTGCGTTCTTGGTCTGGTGACCACGCTTCCAAAAAAGGTCTGGCTGACCTCCCTTTTCAAGGTGGACGTCTATTTGGCCCACGTTTGGATGAGATTATTAAGGACTTCACGGGAGGTAAGAGTACCTTCCTTCCAGAGCCCCGCAGGCGTGAGTCTCGCCGTAGACAGGGGCCCCCTCCTTCGGGACAGAAGAAGTTTTTTTGCGCCCCGGGCGCAACAGGTAAAGGGACCCGCTCCGGTAAGGTCGCTGCAGGGGCCGGAAGACAGCAGTGGTAGCGCAAAACCGAAAAGGCGGAGGACAAGTCCTCAGCCTGATGGGTTGCCCCCATCCGGTTTTCGGGTGGGGGGATGTCTTCTGGGGTTCGCAGACCGGTGGCTGGCACACATTTCCGACCACTGGGTCTGGGAAGTGGTGTCCACCGGTTACAGGATAGAGTTCATATCTCTACCCCCAGACAGGTTCTTCCCATCAAATTTAGGGCTCCCACAGGAACGGCAGGAGGCCCTCCTTGGGGCTGTACAAGTGCTCTCAGACCAGGGGGTGATCGTACCAGTGCCCCCAGAAGAGAGGTTTTGAGGGTTCTACTCAAATCTTTTCGTGGTTCCCAAAAAAGGGGGGGTTCGGCCGTACTGGACCTGAAGGCCCTGAACCGGTATGTCAGGGCGCGTAAATTCCGGATGGAATCTGTCCGCTCGGTCGTGGCCGCCCTTCATCAGGGGGAATTTTTGTCATCCCTGGACATCAGGGATGCGTACCTCCATGTACCCATTCATCCACGCCATCAGCGCTTCCTGCGCTTTGTGGTGGGAGACCTCCATTTTCAATTTGTGGCACTCCCCTTCAGCCTGGCCTCAGCACCTCGAGTCTTCACAAAATTGCTAGCCCCAGTGTTGGCGTTGCTACGACAGAGAGGCATTGCGGTAGTGGCATACCTGGACGATCTGCTCCTGCGGGCGGAGTCCGCCTCGGCTCTGGAGGAGAATGTGGGTATCACAATGACCTCACTGCTGGACTTCGGCTGGTTACTGAACCTACAGAAGTCATCGGTGTCTCCATCCCGTCGCCTGGAGTATCTGGGTCTAATTCTGGACACAGAGCAGGCGAAGGTTTTCCTCCCTCCAGCCAAGTTGCTGTGTCTGCAGTCATCAGTGCGCACTCTTTTATCTCACCGTCAATCTTCATTACGGTTCTGTATGCGGGTGCTGGGACTCATGGTCTCGTCGTTCGAGGCGATACCTTTTGCCCAGAGTCACACTCGTCTCCTTCAGCGAGCAATTCTGGCTCGGTGGGACAGGTCCCCTCGGTCGTTGGACCTTCTGATCCGTCTGAGCTCCCAGACCAGGGCGTCTCTGACCTGGTGGCTTCGGGACTCGGCCCTAACTCAGGGGAAGACGTTCCTGCCTCTTCAGTGGGTGATCATCACCACGGATGCCAGTCTTTTGGGCTGGGGAGGGATCCTGGGGCATCTATCTGCCCAGGGTCGTTAGTCGGCACAGGAAGCCCGCCTCCCCATCAACGTTCTGGAGATGAGGGCAATCAGATTGTGCCTTTTCCACTGGACAGTGAGATTACAGGGTCGTCCGATTCAAATTCAATCGGACAATGCCACAGCAGTGGCGTATGTGAACCATCAGGGCGGCACAAGGAATTCAACAGCTGCAGCGGAGGCAGCTCTGATACTGCGTTGGGCGGAACTTCACGTTCCAGCGATCTCAGCCTTTTACATTCCAGGGGTGGAGAACTGGCAGGCAGGCTTTCTCAGTCGCCAGACGCTGGACCAGGGAGAGTGGTCCCTCCACCCGGAGGTGTTCAAGCAAATTTGCCGCAGATGGGGGACGCCGGACGTGGATCTCATGGCATCTCGGTTCATTCACAAGGTGGAGACCTTTGTGTCCAGAACGAAGGATCCATTGGCATTGGCCACGGACGCTCTGGTGGCCCCCTAGAGCCGTTATCGTCTTCTGTACGCCTTCCCTCCAATAAGACTGCTTCCACGATTGATACGCAGGATAGTGGCGGAGGGGATACCAATTATCCTGGTGGCTCCAGATTGGCCTCGGCGCACTCGGTATGCCGACGTGGTTCAAATGGTGGCAGACGCCCCTTGGCGGCAGACGCCCCTTGGCGGCTCCCGCTGCGAGACGATCTTCTGTCTCAAGGGCCCATCTTGCACCCTGCTTTACCCTCGCTGGCTTTGACGGCTTGGCTATTGAGTCCCAGGTGCTAAGGGACAGGGGAGTCGCCGACTCCGTAATCCCTACTTTGTTAAAAGCTCGCAAGTGTACTTCTCGCAAGATTTATCACCGCACCTGGAAGGCTTACATAGCTTGGTGCGAGGCGGAGGGTAATAACCCTCGCTCTTATGTCGTGTCTAGGGTCCTGACTTTTTTGCAACAGGGCCTGAACAAAAAACTGGCTTTGAGTACTCTCAAGGGCCAGATATCGGCTCTGGCGATTCCCTTTCAGAGACCTTTAGCTTCGCACTCGTTGATTCGTACCTTTGTACAAGGTGTGCGACACGTGGGTGAGGACTCCGATGGCTCCGTGGGATCTGAAGTTGGTGCCTTCTGTTCTTCAGAAACCACCTTATGAGAATATCAGGGAGATTTCCTTACAACTGCTGTCGCAGAAGGTGGCCTTTTTAGTTGCCATCACTTCCGCCAGACGGGTGTCGGAATTAGCAGCACTATCGTGCAAGTCTCCCTACTTAGTCATGCATAAGGATAAGGCGGTCTTGCGACCCTCTCCTTCCTTCCTTCCGAAGGTGGTTTCTTCCTTTCACATTAATGAAGATATTGTCCTGCCTTCATTGTGCCCTCGCCCATCGCACCCAAAGGAGTTTGAGTTGCATGCTTTGGACGTGGTGAGGGCCTTACGGGTGTACCCTTTTCCGGTCACGGCTCATTCTACCCGGGCTGTTAGCACTTCCTGGGCTTTCAGACACCAGGCCTCGGTGTCACAGGTGTGCAAGGCGGCCACTTGGGCCTCGGTTCACACTTTCACTAAGGTTTATAAAGTTGATGTGTTTGCATCTTCGGATGCTGCTTTTGGCCGCAAAGTTTTGCAGGCGGCAGTGTAGGCGTGTCTGGCGCCTCCTTAGAGGTTCAGTTGGGTACTGTTGTTAGCGTTTACCCACCCCTCTTTTTGACACAGCTTGGGGATGTCCCCACACGTCATGATGAGCTGCGTCTGTCAGTGAACGATAGGAGAAAAAGGGATTTTATTAAAACTTACCGTAAAATTATTTTCTCCGAGTTCACTGACAGACGCAGCACCCACCCCTCTGTGCTCTGTTCTGGTATGGCTTGTGTACAAACTGAAGAGCTATGCTATGAGGGGGTTTATGTAGGAAGAGAGGATGGCCCCCATGGGAGGGGCCAGCTGTTTCTTTTCCCTGCCCAGTTAACTCCTAGTGGGACAAGCATAAACCCCACACGTCATGATGAGCTGCGTCTGTCAGTGAACTCGGAGAAAAGGATTTTACGGTAAAACACCTTTAATTTAATAAAATCCCTTTTTTTTTTTTTTTTTTATACCTACATTGGGCCGGCTTGGCTCAACGTAAGTATCCATCTCTGGTATCCAGAAGTCCGCGCTACATACAGTGAGAGCTGAGTTCTGTGTAAGTGGCTTCCCCTCCAAATATTTTACATAGAGGGTTGCTCACTCGGTACCTCTGCCATTCATAGAACGCCTTATTTATTTTCAATGAATACTAGCCATTCTCTCTTTGGACGATGTGGAGATTGTGGTGTCACTGCCCCTCCTCTCCTGCAGGATAAATGTATCACTTTACCTCATTAAGCCTAGGTTCACACTGATGCGGTTTGAAATCATGCAAACTTCAAACCAGCATGACAGTCCGACTTCAGGTGCGGATTCATGCACAGATGTCTATTGAAATCCCCCCTGAAGACGCCAAAAGTAGTACAGGAACTACTTTTGGAAATCGGTGTGGCACCGATTCGGACGGTGCTATTGCCGGCAATAGCCGCCAGTTTGTCAAATCGCATGCCAAATCGGATTAATGTGAACGTGGGCTAAAGCAGAGTTCCACCCAAAAGTTATCTGCCTCCTCCCCCACATTAAGAGACTGCGCCTTGGCGACCTTGGCCCCCCTCCTCTGCGGCCAGGTGGGTTTGAAAGCGCAGCGTGCTTAGTGCATATCGCAGTAGGGAATCGGCTGTGAAGCCGAAAGGCTTCACTGCTGGTTTCCCTTACCATGAATGGCGGTGGCAGCACCTGAGAGCTGATTGGAAAATCAGCTGGGGTACAGACATTGTAAGGATCAATGGACAGGTATGTTTCCTAATATTAAAAGGTCTGTAGCTGCTGACTTAGAATTTTTTGGCGGGG